>CM042873.1:8225042-8290042 GCA_023658055.1 Thaleichthys pacificus
CGCAAGGTGGAGAGCCGCCTGTGCCCCAACGACGGCACAGCCGGCTGCGAGACGGACCGTGAGTCGCACGCACACGCACGCTACAGGCATGCACATACAGAGAGAATGAAAAAGAGATAGAGAGAGAGAGAGAGACAGGCATGTATTGATATTCAAAGGGCAGGCTGCATCTGACGCAGATGTCAGATGTGAGTGGGGCGGAGGTGGGGGTGTTCAGAGGTTAGTCGAGTCGGGTGGGGGTTGGGGTGGGGTTTGGGGTGGGGGTTGGGCTGGGGGTTGGGGTGGGGGTTGGGTGGGGGGTTGGTTGGTTGGATTGTACGAGAGTATAAACCGGCTGGCTGCTTGTTATCACGCCATGTTACACCCATGCAGCAGTCCCCCTCGGCGGGGTCTTCCTGTCTGCCCTAGCAGCAGCTACACCACGCAGCCCTGATGAAATATTTGTGCTGCCCTGATTTGAAGACATGCAGACTTTTCCGATGAATTATTCATTTCTGTGTTTTTCTTCCTTCAAAGAGAAACTCATTTTCTTTGCCAATCTGTACCCCACAAAGGACTGTGGCTGATGAAGAGATGTGGGTCTGTGACCTCGGTGTGTGTGTTTGTGTATGTGTGCGCACCGCAGCTCTGGTTGAAGACTTGGTGAAGACTGGCCGACCTTTGACCCTACCTCAGGGCATCAGGTGGTCGCCGTGGGAGACATGGTCCACCTGCTCCCAGGAATGTGCCAAGGGCTTCCGCACCCGCAAGCGCACCTGTGCCACCCCGGCTGGCAGCAGCGCCCCTGGTGCCTGCGCAGGCTCCCCTGTGGAGTACCAGGACTGCAACGTCCAGCCCTGCCCAGGTACTGCACTCGCAGACACTACAAGTCCCAGAAGCACCCTCTTCCAATCTTTGCACTTCACCCTATAAGCCCCAGATCTGATCCTCTGGGACTGTGTGTGTCATTTTCTTATGCCTACATTGTGTGTGTGTGTTGGTTCAGTGAGGGGATCGTGGTCGTGCTGGTCATCCTGGTCTCAGTGCTCCACTACCTGTGGAGGCGGGCACTATCAGCGCACGCGTACCTGCAGTAACCCCGCCCCCGCCAACGATGGAGACATCTGCATCGGCCTGCACACTGAGGAGGCCTTGTGCAACACACACACCTGTGAAGGTACACACGCACACACCTGTGAAGGTACACACACATACTTGTGAAGGTTGACACAGCCTAATCGGAATTTTCTGCTCATCACAGAGCAAAAATAACAGTATTTTCGGACTGGACATCCTCTGCGCTCTTTCTCGACTGGTCTTTCCTCTCTCTGTCTTACCAACCCCCCTCTTTCCCTCTCTCCTCCTCCGCTCTCCTCCTCCGCTCTCCTCCTCCGCTCTCCTCCTCCTCTCTCCCGGCAGGCTGGGCTGGTTGGTCTGACTGGGGGGAGTGTGACGAGGAAGGGCTCCAGCATCGGACCCAGGACTGCAGCGCTGCGGAGGCCGATGCCAGGCTGTGCCAGGGCAACGGCACCGAGCACCGGCCGTGCCAGCCTCGCGAAGTGCCAGGTCAGCCTCTGACACCCGCCACTCGGCGGGGCGCGGCGCTGCCAAGACGACGCCAGCGCGCCCGTCTCCGTGCACCCTCTTGTGTGGAAGTGTCGACGGCGTTCCGCAGTGTCTTTGAATTACGTCGAGATGTTGTCGCTAGACGTGATTTGATTTCGGGTGATAATGCTCTCTTCATCTCTCTCTCTCTCTCTCTCTCATTCACTCCCCAGTCATTCTGCCTGGACAGGATAAGGACAAGCAATGTGGAGGTGAGTAAACTAAGACCCCCTATTCCTTCCCGCACACACACACACACACACACACACACACATACACACACACACACACACACACATACACACACACACACACACACACACACACACACATACACACACACACACACACATACACACACACACCGATCCTCCTCCCCAACCTCGCACTCACGCATGCGCGCGCACACGTACTCCGTAATTGAATGTGCTTTCCGAGGCGCCTCGGTTTCACGCCCTGACACTCCCACTGCACCACAGCTGAATCAACGCCAGGCCGATTAAACGCGGGCGCTGTCACTTCTTAATGTCCTTACCCCATCATGGTTCACAGCCTTCTCGACTTCGCACCCCATGACAAAGACATTATATTCGTGGTGGTTGACAGAAGTTGGAGAGCGTGTACACATCAGTAACTAAGAGGATCATTTTGTTGTCCGTTTGTATCTCTCTTTTGTTCTCTCTCTGTCTCTGTGTCTCTCTCTCTCTGTGCTCCAGCCTTCTCTCTCATCCACCTGGTGGGTGTGGGTGTGGCCAGTTTCTTCACGGCGGTCCTGTTGTCCGCCATGGTGTACGCCTACTGCCAGAGGCTCCACAAGCCCTCCCAGGAGTCGGCCGTCATCCACCCCAGCACGCCCAACCACCTCAGCTACAAGGACAACACCGCGCCAAAGAACGAGAAGTACACCCCCATGGAGTTCAAGGTGGGTGAACCCTGCCCCCCCCCCCCCCCAGTCCTCTACCCCCCCCAGTCCTCTACCCCCCCCCCCCCACCCCCCCTCTCCAGTACCAAACTGTGTTTACTGCAGACTTGGGGTCAAAATACAAACGGAATCTTGATTTTTCTGTGCACCATTAATCCTGTCAGGAACAATGGAACCAATTGGCTATTCCCAAATAAGCAAACCCCACCCACCTGACACACAACACAGACCCAAGACAAAGAGAAGTTTGCTTCCCAGGTCTAGATCATCAGTATGATGTATTGAATGAGCGCCTCCTGTGAGTTGACATCTTTTAAGAGGGCGTCTCTGCCTGTCTCTGCTTTTATTAATGTCCTCCATTAGCCTGTTTAACCTGCAGGAGATGGGGCCCAACTCACACAGCTGCTCCTTATTAATGGTATCTCTGAGCCAATTAGCTCACGCCACTGCCATCCCCTCCTCGCCCCTCCCTCCCCCTCCTTGTTTTCTTCACGTCCTTCCTGCCTCACCTACTCGGAAGTCTCTCGCCATGGTTACCATCGACCGCTCTCACCCCCGCGTGGTGTCCGACCCTGTCTCTGAGCTCATCGGTTTGTCTGGGTGCGATTGATCAGACTGTGTGCGTGCAGGGCGCGGCTGTCTGCCAGGGAAGGTGTGGAGACAGAGCAAACAGGGATGGGGGTCACTGGACAGGGGGGGAAAGGAAGGGAAAGGAGAGAGCGGAGGGGAGATTGTTAAAGACGACAGTCAGTGATTCGTTCTGTCATAGTCAAGCAAACCAAGGTCACATGAAGGAGGCCATTAGTGGATGACTAAATCCAGACAGCCCTTCAGATGATACAGTAGGTGTTGTGTAAGTGTACTTGTCTGAACCAGCTTACAAACTCCCTAAAATCTCTTGTGTTTTTCCCATGTTTTCCTCACAGACACTGAACAAGAACAACCTTCTCCCCGATGAGACTTGTCACTTCTTCAACTCGCCACTCCCCTCCAGTAATGTTTACAGCACTACCTACTACCCCACGCCCCTGGGCAAATACGATTTCCACCCTGACTCCCCCTGCAGGAACTACATGCACAGCTGAGACACCTCCACCCAGACTGGTGCCCCAACCATCACCAGCCCCTCTCTGGCCACCCCTGTGGACACCCAGCTGATGGCCTTGGGGTGTATGAGCCGGTTCTGGAGGGGCTGGCCCAGCAGAGACCCAGGACTCTGGGAAACCTTCAACACTAACCCTCTTCTTCTGTACACACACACACACAGACGCACGCGCGTGCGCGCACACACACACACACACCCCCTCCTCAAGGACCTGACTCGCTCACACTCCAACCATTGTGAGAGGGATTCTCAACACCAGTCTGACTTTTATTGTTTGTTTAAGTTTTATTATAATGACTGTGCTATTTCATAACTGTGATTTTCTATTCCACAAGAACAAACTGTACAGTTCTTGGTCCAATCACAGTGCCAGTCCAAGAATCATGCGGTGCTAAAAGCATCACAGTGATGGTGGTGGTTCCGCAGGCTACATCCATGATTCAGGAGGAATGGGAGCATGCTGTGGCCAGTTTATACATTTGAATTACAGATTTGAACTTTAAAAAAACGCTTCATACATGCTGATCCGTACTTTGGATGTCAAGTTTCGGCGTGAAAACTTTGTTTTTGAACAGTCAGTCAGAATTTCAGTCAGCATATTTCAGAGCACCATGTCCAGCAGTTTTGTCAAGTTCAAACACTGTTTTCCCTTGCTTTTATTTTGAAACGCTGCATGGGTTTTGCCCTCCGTATAGGATTCCTCAGCCTGATCACATGGGTCGGGTATTGATTTCAGTTGAGCTGCTCAAGAACTCACATTGGCCCCTACATGGGTTTGAATCCCTTAACTACCTGCAGCAGGGCATGAGAATGAAGAGTCCACAGAAGAGGAGAATAGGGGTTTACCATGGAAAAAAGTGCTCCATCATCCAAGAGAAGTGTGACATCACCCCTCTGCAGGTGATTGGATGCTTACAGTCTAGCATGCATCCTGATAGGCGGACACAATCTCTGTATCCGCCTCACGGAGGCCCGACAACCCCTGTCAGTGTGAGAGGCCACTTCTTTCTAATCAAAGGGAAGTGTAGTTGTTGTTTTGATATGTATACGTTCATCCAGGACTGTGTGCATGTACCTGTCAAAGCCTGGAAGAAGTTCGATAGATAAGGTCACCAGTACTTAACGGTAATCCTACCTCTCACTTTCTGCTCCCCTGTGACCCCTTATTATATTTCACAGTCTGTAGAATGTTGAAGTACACTTAGCTGTTGAAAAAAGAGGATAAAACCAGTTTTGAGGTATTCAAATGTAGGTGTGTGTGTGAGAGAGTGGAAGAGAGAGCGAGCTATAGAGAAAGAGAAAGCGGGGGGGGGGAGAGAATTAAATGTAAGGATTATCTCCCCAATCTCCTACAGATGTATTCCAACTGTTGTTGGGTTACAAGCCAAATGCAAGCTAAATGGTACGATGAAACTGTACTAACTGATGCTGAACCTAACATGTGCAGGCTGTCAAAATATTCAAGCTTCATTTTTGATTAATGTGTTTCGTGTTCGTGAACTGTTCAAACCAAGACTTATTTGTTCAAAGGTGTTATTCTATGAACGTGTCCAATCTCATGTTTGTATGCTGTGAAGTGATTATTGTATAGCTTTCTTACAAGTTGTAAAAAGAAGCATCCATTTTGTAAATATCAGAGGCCGAGACCAAGACGTGGGTGGTTTGGTACTCGCGTGTGTGTTGTGTTGGTGCAGTGGAGGTCTGTGTTCCTGGCCTGTGATGTAGCAGAACCCAGTCATGTAGTATACAAAGTAGCCACACACGCTAAGCTATGATGTTTCTGTCTCTGTTCTGCTCTTCTCTCGGAGGGTTTGATGGTCTGGGTGCAGATCAAACATGCATCCTTTTCTGTGAAACTGTATTGATCGATGGGGGCAAAAGACGGATGAATTGAAAATGGAAGATGTTGGTCTTCGGTGTCGTGTACACAGGCTGAACACTCTCACCGTGCTGGATGGTTGTGTTCGGACGCGCATGGTTCATACCCGACAGAGGGCTCACCACCTATCTATGCAATACAAGTGGTGCCCGACTACAGCAGCATGTGACCCGATCCCAAGATTGACAGAGCTGCGAACAAAAAAATATAAATCAGAACCACCCCCCCCCCCCCCCCCCCCCCCCCCCTCACCACCCTCACTCCCCCGGCCGTCAAATCCATGACTTTGACTGAATACTGCCTTTTAGACACTGTGAATTTTTTGTATGCTCTATTTTTGTACATTGTACATTGTCAAAGAAACAAAAGAAATAAAAAAAGGAACTGGTGCCAAACATGCACTACTCGCTGCACTGACACGTTACTGCTGCTCCTCACAGCCTCCGTGAGCGGGCATGTTTTCTTTCCAGGAAGGTGTAGAGGAAAGTGGAGGCGCATGGCCATACCTTGTTTCAGCAGAACAGTGGGCTTCTCTGTCTCCTTGTCAGCCCCAGCCTGTCTTCCTTGCCTGGTCTTGTCCAGCCATCCCGATGGGTGTTGGTTGGTTATTACTGCTGGGACACACACCATTGATCCTCCAATCCCCCGGCCTGTCAGCGAGATCTCAGATCTGCTTTTTACCCAGGCGGCCTTGCGTGAGCTCATGCTTGATTTGTGTCTTTTGGCTGTAAAGTGCTCTTCACGCCACACCACAGACTGTTAGCAAGAGCGGCATCCCATCAGCCAGCCAGAGCACAAGGGAGGGGGGGGGGGGTTTGAATAAGGAAACACGTGAGGGAGCTCATCTCCATTTACCTGTATGGGAATACCAAATCCCATCACTACATTTTAACATGTTAACATTGCTCCGATATGACCTGGATCTTGAAATAAAAAAGATGTATTCATAAAGATAGGAATGATTACTAAAGCAGTTAACTTTCAGATGAGACGTTTATAATTCCAGGAACCTCAAGGAGACTGGTCACGTTGTTTCCTGTGAAGATGTGCCCAGATACCTGACATGGGAATATTTGAAATGGATGGGACCAAAACATTAAACTTTTAAGACAGGCTTTTAACCTTTTCTGTCTGTCATTCTTCTCACCTTTTCAGACCCTTGGGCCAAACATTCATAATAAATGTCTCCTGCTTTTAGTGAATCTCCTAAATAGAAACAGGCCTTTGATGTGGAGGACAAAAAGTTGGTTTCAGTGGGTCAGGCACACACACATACGCACACACGCACACACATACACACGCATCCACAAAAACCCCTATGTGCTTCCTTGAAGCCTCGTCATTCAAAGTCACACAATCCTTTCCTCATGGGAGCAACTGTTATGATTGATGGTGTTTGTGTTAAAGATTAATGGATGAATTATGATCGTGTTTTAATGAGCTCTACTGTTTGTAAGTTTTCGCACTAAACAGGCGGAAGCCATCAATTTTCTACCAGCTGTTATGGATTAGGGGTGTGTGGAGAGAGAGGGGGGGGGGAGGGTGGTGCAGAAGGCTGCTTCTTTTACTTTCAGCCAACAACTGTCAAGTTTGTGTATCTCCCTGTAAGAGGCGAGTGTGTTACCTCGTGTCACGTGTGCACCTCTTTGTTTAGACTCGAATGACTGGGAAGTGAGATTCATAGTCATGCCTGTGCTTTGTGGAGGAAGCACTGTGGAGGGCTGGGAGTTCCACCGACCTCGTTAATCTCCGGCAAGTAGATTGGTGTTTTACGCTTGTGTCAGTGTTCCTCAAGGAGTCTTAACTCTGAAAAGTGGTCATGCCGATTTCAGCCCCGACCTTCACAAACTTCTATTTAAAGCAACCCAGGGAGAAGCAGCAGAAACGAGGCTAGTAAATATACAGAACTAACGAGGCCCATTTGTCCGGATGAAAATAGTTTGGCTGTGATTACTGGAGGCAGCCATTTGAAGCTGCAAGCCACCTGAGTGGCTGGCTGTGGGGGGTAGCTCTTAGCTGATGTGTGTGACACTACACAGTACAACTGTTCCATGTGTTTCCACACCGATCCGGGAGGAGTTCATCGCAGATGTGGATCGTGAAGATGGACAGCTCCCCTGTCAGATGCAGATATAGCACCCGGTCCAACCACATCACGGTGTGAACACATGGCAGGTGCCGCACAGAGAACATATGTGTTTTGTTCTTATTTCCCAAACGTAGATAAACTGTTATCGAAGCTTGTTGTAGGGCTCTGCCCGTAGCATCACAAGCCATTGGTCACACAGTGAGGTGTGTTTTCTGGATACTCAGTCCAGAGTGACAAGGAATCGTTTCATGAGATTCAGGTGCAGAAGAAACAGCCGAATGGTGGAGAGGGATGGAGGGAGGTGAGGGGTGGGGGGTACTGGCTTTGCTCTAGTGGGGGCAGAGTGCCAAAGTGCTGCAGGGTCCGTTCACTAGATAAGACTTGCTGAAATGTCCTCAGCTCCTAGACTAGCTCGTATGCAACTGTGTCTGTCAGAAACTGTCTCTCTCTCTGTCACACACACACACACAGACCGGTGTTCTGTCAGAAAGAGGAGAGCAAGGGATTACTTTTTCTGTCTGTCTGTCTGTCTGTCTGTCTGTCTGTCCCTCCAGTGGGGGTGTCTGAAGCCATGCCAACAGGGAGCCCAGGCCTCACAAAGAGCCCAGTGAGGAGGCCAGACACAGCAGACATTGTGGGCCCCCGCAGCCCCTCAGGGAGGCCGCCATCATCTCCATCGCCACCGTGACACACACAGTCAGGGAAGCTGACAAAGGCCCCCCCCCCAAGATGGAACCCAAACCGCGTGTCTGTCCCCGTCCTGCCCGCCGCCCTCCGCCCAGGACCGAGAACAACACTCACCTGTTCTCCTTCGCGAGGGAACCGCAGAACATGACACACACGCAATGCACCTGCGGAGGGTTCGAAGACGCTCAAATACAGATGTTTTTCTCTCATTAAATAACTTCATCATTTGTGTATATTTTTTTAGCCAATATCTTAACAAAATAAGATTTCTCTGTGACTTTTGCATTGAGACTGAACGGTCTAATTGGATTCAAAATGAGTCTTTCATGATCTGAATGATCTTGTTGCTGAGGAGATTAATCAAAGTTGGACACTAAATAAACTGGACTTGCATGAGAAGGTTCAGTTTCTTGAGGTGGAGTGGGACCTCTTCAGGGGAAAACAAATAATGCAGTCAGTCATGAAACCACCAACCCCACTGCTGGCACATGTATGGTTATTTGAAATCATGTGTGTGTGTGTCTGTGAGCATATCTCCCTACACCAAATACTGAATCCCTTATCGCATCTAAACCTCTAAATCACCAGTGCTAGCCAGCCCCTTCAAGGTCAATCCTGTGATGAGGTAATCAGCTCTTGGCTCACTGACATAGAAACCACATCTGGCTCTTCAGCTCTATGCTAATCATGATAACAAAGCACTTTGCCACCCAGAAGTTAAGTAGCATCGCTAGCTCTGGACTAACACAATATAATAGACCCTTTTTACAATTGCATTGGAATATTCCCTGTCACATGCTTCCTAGTTTCGTCACGTATTTGGCATGCTTCCAGAATGCAAACAACAAGCCATGAATTCTATCTAGACGTCATGTTGATTCACTTGCTATCTAAGGTCTGTGTGTGGTCTTTGACTGAGAGAACACCGGGTCTATGGTTCAACAGCTCAGGTGTGAATCTCAAAAGAATGACGCGAACGTTACCAGCCATCACACATGGCATGGGACTCCAACCGTCTGAGGTGACTGTTAGAGTTACCACTTCTGGGCTCCTGTGCATGTGTGTGTGTGTGTGTGTGTGTGTGTGTGTGTGTGAGCTCAGCTATGCGGTAGTGTCTTCCTAGTCAAAGTCACAGTCAGGTGGAAACTCCCATTCTCACCTGTTTTTCCCCCCAAACCTGCTCTGTGGGCTGTGACCCCGCCCCTCCAATACCTGTCTTGATCGTCACCGAAGACAGCTGGCCTCAGTCTTTGGAGATGCCTACACTTCGCTGAACCTCTCGGGACAGCTGCAGAACTTAGACTTCACTCTGTCTCTCTCGGTTTCTCCCTAACTTTTCACTTCTCTGTGAGAATCTCCTTGGAGAATCTCTCCTTCCACTTCTGCCTGGATCGATCTCGACCTCCATTACCTCTTCCTCTCCTCCTCCTCCTCCCCACCGCCGCGTCACGATGAGCAAGCTGTGGACAGACGAGCAGTTCAACTGCCCCGTGTGTCTGGACCTGCCCAGGGACCCCGTCACCATCCCCTGCGGCCACAGCTACTGCATGGCCTGCATCAAGGACTACTGGAGCAAGGACGACCCCAAGGGCGGCTACAGCTGCCCCCAGTGCCGGCAGTCCTTCAGCCCCAAGCCCTCGCTCTCCAGGAACACCATGCTGGCCGAGGCCGTGGAGCAGCTCCGCAAGGGCTCCCTCAGCTCTGCCCTGCGGGAGTCGGTGAGGAGCACCCTCCGCCCCTCGTCCTCCTCCTCGCCGGGCGCCCGGGCGGGCCGCGCCCGCTCCGCCGGCCTGTCGCCCTCGGCGGTGCCGTGCGACATGTGCCCCGGCGAGCAGCGCGCCGCCGTGAAGAGCTGCCTGGCGTGCATGAGCTCGTACTGCGAGGCCCACCTGAAGCCGCACCGGAGCAAGGCGGCGCTGAAGAACCATGAGCTCATCCCTCCCATGGGTCAGCTGGCCCAGAAGATCTGCACCCAGCACAAGTACCTCCAGGAGTTCTACTGCCGCCAGTGTCAGATGTACGTGTGCTGGCTGTGCACCAGTAACGAGCACAAGGGGCACGACAGCGCCTCCACCAAGGCCGTGCGCATGGAGAGACAGGTGAGCCCCGGGCCTTAGACTCCACCTCTGACGCAGGCAGACACACCTGCTGCACCCCACATGAGCCATAACAAACGATCCCATGGTCGTCACTGAATCCAGCCAGCATACAGGTGATACAACTTTAGATGTGGACACAACCTGTTTTCCAGTTAAACTGGCCTGATGCAGGTGATCCACTCACACCCAGAAACTGCAATTCCTTTAGTCGCTGTTGTGACGACTCATTGTTCACGTCGAGGTGTTCCAGCATGAGTGTGCGTGTGTGTGTGTGTGTGTGTGTGTGTGTGTGTGTGTGAGGCAGTGTCTCATCTGAGGTGATAATGGAGTGTTTTCCCTATTGTGATGACTTCTTATTTCCAGGAAACTTCTTGTTCCTGTGTGTGGGTGTGTGTGTGTGTGTGTGTGTGTGTGTGTGTGTGTGTGTGTGTGTGTGTGTGTGTGTGTGTGTGCGTGCGTGTGTGTGTGTGTGTGCGTGTGTGTGTGTGCGTGTGCGTGTGTGTGTGCTGGCGGTGGTGTCCTATCAGAAGTGGTAATGCAGTATTTTCTGTTGTGTTCCATGTGGGAAATCATGTAAGCATGCACAATGACAGCAAACCAAACAGCATTCCAGTCCATCCTGACAGCTCCACCCTTTCTGGCCGTCTCTTTTAGCAACCGCGTGTGTGTGTGTGTGTGTGTGTTGTAATGTCAGCACTGGTGTGTAACATGGCCGAGGTTTCCCCTGTTCAGAAAGAGCTGTCGGGGGTGCAGACTGAGAACCACCAGAGGCTGAAGGAGAGAGAGGCGGAGCTGAAGGAGATGAAGAAGACAGTGGAGGCCATGAAGGTCAGGCCAAAGAACAAGCACGTCCCCCAGACCGGTCACGTGATCCACGTCCACATCCATGAGCTTGTGTGTGTGTGTGTGTCCAGCGCTCGGCAGCGAGGGTCCACGAGGACGCGGAGCTCACCCTGTCGGACCTCCAGCTCTCCCTGGAGAAGCTGCAGGAGCTGGTGGAGGAGGTGATGGACTCCACCGGGCGGGAGAAGGTGGTGGAGGCCCAGGAGGTGGTGGACAAGCTGGAGGATGAGATCACCGAGCGGAAGAGAAGGGACGTGGAGATGAAGGACCTGGTCAGGTGCGAAGACAACATCTACTTCCTGGAGGTGGGTTTCTTTCACCGAGGTTGGTTTTGCTTGTCGAACGCTGCCGAAATTGAAGTATTCATGTCCAGTACTGTCAGATACAGACTCGGAAATATATAATCTTCTACTCCCTGTACGTCAATCTACTGTACTCAGACTCTGCTGCATTTAAACTCAACCAGACGTCACAAAAGAACGTCATTAAGAGTTCAGTGTGCTGATCCTTCTCTGTAGACGTTTGAGTCCCTCAGCAGTCCGTTGGAGGCGGGACACCTCCCCAGTGTGCTGGCCAATCCCGAGGCTTCCTACGAACCCGTGCGTGACTTCATCCTGGACCTGAGAGAAAAGGTGGAAGACTTGTGTAACCAGGAGCTGGACAAGATTACCAAGACAGGTCTGTCAGGAGTACACACACACACACAGACAATAGTTTTCCGAATGTATACCACTGTGTTAATATCATTTCTTTCCACAGTGAATGACACAACACTGTTCACTTTGGGAGACAGCGGTGAGTACAAATTCACAAGTCAGATTCAGATCCCCAATCTGTGGTTTCTCGATGAAAGCTAATACGAGGTCGTTAACGTAAACGTTGACAAACCTGTACTCTCTGTCAATCTGTTTCATCATAGCCAAGAATGGGGACCAGAAAATGGGAGCTTTCTTAAAATGTAAGTGTCTCACTCACTCAACCTCATCTACATGAATACAGCATGAGGGTTAACCATAGGAATTGACCTTCTTTAGTACAACAGTACAATGTATATTCACATGGATGTTTACCCCCCAGTGCTGTCTGGCCTGGGCCCCCGGAACACAAACAACAGCCGTCCTCAAGGTATGTCCTGTCTGCCAGTCAGCCAGTCGTCTGTCCCTCCCTTTGTTCTCAATCACGTGTCATGTACCGTAAACACTGTATGAGCATATCATTGTGTGTTGCAGCTCCGACACCAAGTGTTTCTGTTGGGGTTCGGGGGCCAGAGAGGCGGGGGCAAGGTACTGTACACACGGCCACGGCATATAGGAATGATCTTCATCTCTGACCAGATAGGACTAATTGTTACATTTCCAGTGTTATGAAAGAGACACATTCCGGACTGTTCTGTGTTTGTCATCTGACTGCTCTCTTCTCCTCCAGGTGTGGGTCGGAGAGCCCAAGATGTCCGATCCCGTGACGGGCCGAGAGGTGAGAGGCCATGTTGGGGCCCACTTCAAAATGATAGTACAAAGACATTGCACACCCACAAGCTGCCAAATATGTAGTCTGTAGAACGACTATCATTATAGATAAGGGTTACTGTGAATTGTTGTGCATTGTACATTGTTGTTCATGTGTATCTGCTCTCTGTCTCCTGTTCTGAAGTTGACAGAGGAAACAAAAGTCCACCAAGAACCAGAGACAAGCAGAGGAGAGAAGAGAAAGAGCCAGGTAGCAACACACACACACACAACATATGTATTATTACTCCATCATACTGTGTAGCAAACTCATTTTCTCTTTCCTGTTTCCTCATTGCTGGCAGCCCCCAGCCCTAGTCCCAGCCCCAGCCCTAGCCCCAGCCCTAGGCCTAGCCCCAGCCCTAGCCCCAGCCGCAGAGAGTCACATTTTCTGTGGAACCGACCAGAGCCTACCCAGGTCTTCCACACACCTGATCCTGCCCCAGCCCCGACCCCAGCCCCGACCCCAGCCCGGACCCCAGCCCCGACCCCAGCCCCGACCCCAGCCCCGGCCCCAGCACCTCAGGCCTCATCAGGTAAGAATGGATACAAAATCACAGGAATTGTTTCTTGAATTGTATTGATATTCATAACATTTTCGACACATTTCAAATGACAATTTGACAACCAACCTCACTTTTAAGTTCTCCAGTCACTCATGTTGGTGTCACATCTCCACAGGTTTCAGTCGGATGGCCTCCATATCGAGTCTGTTCCGCTCCCATCGCCGCACGGCCACACCAGCCCAGCCTGCCACCAGCACCCCTGCAGCCAGCACCTGTGAGTCCTGACCCTCAAAATGTGCCTCAAGTCTAAATGCTACATTTTACATTACATCTCATTCATTTTGCAGACGCTTTTATCCAAAGTAACATTTCCCTTTTACACTTACTCATTACAGGACTTTAGAGTCCAAAAGTCTAACTTGAAAGCACATTGCAGATCATTTAGGAACATTGTTTGATGATAGTTATCTGACTTCTCTACAGGGGGAATGGGCACTGTGGTTGAAACACCAACCGAAGGTGAGTGATACAAGGCAGTATTTTGTCAACTGGATTATTCAGTTCATTACTGTAAACATACTGCATGTCTTCATCAACTGCTCTGTGTCATTAGCATTTTGTGTGTTAACGGCCTCTTAAAAATGTTCCTTTGATTAACAGTTAATCCCAGCCTTTTCTTGGATTCTCCAGTCGACAGCCCTTTCCTGGACAACACCCCATCCTTCCCTGGATGTAGGTTATTCTGGTCTCCACCTCCTCTTAGTCCCGTTTTTGCCTGAGGAGAGTGTCTGTTTAGAATCCATTAACCTGGTTTGTGATCATTCCTCTTGTGCAGTGAGGGAGATCAGCATAGACTGTATCCTGGCCCCAGAACCCAGGACCAGAGAAGAGTTCCTGCAATGTGAGTCAAATAAAAACCAGAGCATCTCACGTACAATTATCACGATAAATCTGGAGATTCCCCCCCCCCCCCAGTTCTCTCCACCTGACCGCCTCCCCCTGCTCCCCCCTCAGACGTCTGTAACCTGGTCCTGGACTCCAACACGGCCCACCGGCGCCTCAACCTGTCGGAGGGCAAAACCAAGGCCACCCTCCAGGGGGCGACGCAGCCCTACCCCGACATCCCCCAGCGCTTCGACGGCTGGACCCAGGTGCTGTGCCTCAACCCCCTCTCCGCCCAGCGCTGCTACTGGGAGGTGGAGTGGAGGGGGAGGGGCTCCTCCATAGGCGTGGCCTACGGCGCCCTGAGGAGGAAGGGCTCCGACTCGAAGGCGGGGCTGGGCTACAACGCCCAGTCGTGGAGCCTGGAGCTGTCGGACACCTGCTGCTCGGCCATGCACGACAACGAGAAGAAGGACATCCCCGTGGCCTACTCGCCCCGCGTGGGCCTGTTCCTGGACGCCGCGGCGGGAACGCTCTCCTTTCTACGGCGTGGCCGAGAGCATGGAGCACCTGCACACCTTCCGCGCCAACTTCACCCAGCCCCTGTACGCGGCCTTCGGGGTGGGCAGCGGGGTGGGGGTGGGCCTGGACTTTGCTCTGGGTCAGTTCAGCTCCCACTCGGACAGCATCAAAATCTGCCCCATGTGAGGATGTGACCAGGTGTACTAGAGGCTACTGTACTGGAGAAGGCAACCTGTGGTTCCATGAGATGTTCACATAGCTAGTCCATCCATTGACTTTACCTGTGGTGTTAACTACAGGCATTCAATGATAGATCCCAAGGACTGCACTTCTATTTTACACATACATTTAGGTTTGGTATGTAGGACATTGGCACTGCGAGTCTAAAAAGTTAGGCCGACTTCTCATTTTAAACAACTCTTGGAAATCCAGATTTTGCGTTGGGTTATAGGATAGAATAAATGTAAACCAAACGCCACCATATTGTTTTTATTTACTTTAATAAAAAGAAGCAACAAAAGGACAGTCATGTGAGTATTTTACAAAGGGCAGGCAAAAGAGGTGGAGGCATGAAGTCCTAACGTTCTCCACTGTCACAGAACATCCGTTATCCACCAGCATGTGGCGTCATCACCCAGGGCTGGGTGCTAAACGACTGTATGAATGGACCGTGCTGTTCAGCCGTATAAACAGTGGCCCCATATCCCCTCCCCTCCCTGCATCTCCAAAAATATCACTCATTATCAAACAGGAAGCTTATAAATCATTAAATAGGTCAGTGCCATTATTACAACGCATATACTGTACACACAAACAAACCAAAAAAGCATTTCATTTCCTAAAAATTGTCTGGAGAGTTTTGGTTTGAACGGAGAGCTAAGAAATGTAGTCATGGAATCCCTTTTTGACGGGATAAGTCTCCAAACAAACACAAAAGCATAATATATTAAAATCTCCAAATTAAATGCTAAATGGCATTCATGGTTAGAAACTATACGCTACATTAAGTGATGCTAAATTAGCCTTATATTAACATTTGTCAGTAATATCATACCCATGTGTAAGCAGTAAATCTTATCTAGGTAAATTAATAAAAAAAGTGCAGTAGATGACAGGAAAGGCCCAGTCAGCACAGAGCATCAGAGAGGGAGGTCAAACCGGGGGTTGAAGGTCAAGGTCGCTCGCATAGCCTGAACCCAACCTCCTCTTTCTCGTTGCTGCTCCAGCCAAATCTCTAACCCGTCTCCTCCCTCTAGTGGTAAATGTGAGTAGCACACGTGCCCTTGAAGTGACCCTCCCATAACGACGGCGCCCAAGATCAGAACTGAGGCTGTCAGAGGTCGTTCTCCCTGGATGAGACTGCATATGACTGCATATGACTGCATATGACTGCATATGACTGCATATGACTGCATATGACTGCATATGACTGCACCTGAACATGCCATGGGCCTGAGATAAGGTGACTGACTGGCAATGGAAAAAACAGTGGCACTTCCCTTTAACAGATAGGTCCAAAGTCAGTGGGAATTCCCCACTTGCACTTCCTCCAAAACAACAAACTAGCTTACAAATCCTACTAAGTGCCTGTAATTTCATATACAAACATGGCTTAACAAAAAACATCCCGTATAAACAGTGCTGGCTTCCCCTTTAAGGCTCACATCACTTCCTTAAAAAAAGACCTGAAGGAAAGGAGAGTCAGACGAGGACTACAACACCCAACTAAGTCGCAACAGGTTTCATTCCCCCGCTTCGCATTCAGCATGGCCCCACTTCCTGGCAGAGGATGCAGGTGCATGCTGGGACCTGTAGGCAAGAAGCAGGCAGTTTCAAACATGCCATGGGGGACACTAATGGTAGCGGGGTATTGCAAAGTCACTTGACAACAGCAAAGCAAAGGGTTCACCAAATCTTACTCTGTCCCGGCAATAAGGTGCATGGGTACCAGCCTGGTTCCTACAGTAGGTTGGAGATAACAAACAAACTACTGATGCTAGCTAACAACTACAGGCCGCTCTAAGATCCCCATCTAAGACCCCCCTCAAAATGCACTTGGGGAGATCTAATTGGATTGGACGGGTGTGCACAATATGGCACTTAAAAGTCAGTCAAATCAGAGGGTGAGTTAGGGCCAACACCCCCAGTGTATCCACCAATCAGATCAGGTCTGGTCAGACTGATGAGAGTAGGGGTTTAGATGGTAGATCGGCTCCAAAACAAGCTTGTGTTCGGCACAGAGGATAAGCCCTTTAAGTAGTGAGGCTCTGGATGCTCCCTCTCCTCTCTCTCTCTCTCTGTCTCTCTTCCTGGAATAACACACCTGCCGTGGCTGTCCTCCTCCCTCCTCCTCCTCCCTCCTCCTCCCTTCCTCCTCCCTCTTCCTCCTCCCTCTTCCTCCTCCCTCTTCCTCCCTCCCTCTTCCTCCCTCCTCTTCCTCCCTCCTCTTCCCTCCTCCTCCCTCCTCCTCTCACTCCAATTCATCCCTCTCTCCCTTTCTCAAACCTTCTTCAACTTGCTTTGATCCTTTCTCCTCCCTCCATCTCAAATCCCTGCAGAGCTTCCAGAGCCTCAGAGAAGACCAGGCTAGAGCGACCGGGAGAGGGAGAGGGAGAGGGAGAGGGAGAGGGAGAGAGAGAGGGAGAGGGAGAGGGAGAGGGAGAGGGAGAGGGAGAGGGCCTCCACCCTCCCAGGGGACAGGGGCGTTAGGAACAGTAGAGTTACCCATTAACAGGCAAGCTAAGGCTTTGTAAAAGTCTTCACCCACACACGCACACACACACACACACACACACGTGTACATTACACACACCCTGGCATTGATGCTCAAGTCCACCAATGTTGTGCTTTCCAAAAAAACAAGGTCGTTTAAAGCTCCTCCTTTTGCGGCCCTCATCTCCTCCACCCGTCAGTCTGAAAGAAGAGGGAAGGAGGGAGGGATGGTGATGACTGTTCAGTCAGCGCTGGCCTCCCTGTAGCTCACCCCGTCCTCGTCAGCGTTTGAGCGGGCCGGGCGACGTGGGAGGGACGTGGGAGAGGGAGGCGGGCCGGCGGGCCGGGCGAGGCTCCCTCAGGTTGCCCCAGGGGGGCGGGGGGATGGCGAGGGAGGTGGGGTGGGGCGGTGGCGGGCCCGATTGGGTGGGGCTGCCGCCAGACGCCGCCCCCCGCCCTCCGATCATGGCCGGGAGGCTCTGGTTCCTCCTCAGGCCGTCCAGCAGGCTGCCTCCGCCGGCCGCCACGAAGGTGGACGAGTCCTGGCGGGGCGGCCCCTCCGACGCCCTCCCCCGGAGCACCTTGACCAATCCCAGCCGGCGCAGCCTCTCCACCAGGTTGATGGGGTCGGGCTTGGCTCCGGGCTTGTAGGGGGCGTGGCCGAGGGCGGGGGGGTCGGCGGAGGGGCTGGGCAGGTCGGGGCGAGGGGCGCGCCCCAGCCGCAACCCGTACACGTCCTGGAGGAAGAGCTCCGCCGGGCGCGACGCCAGGAAGTTGTCGGCGGGGACGGGGCGGGGCCGGAAGGGCGCGGGGGAGTGGGAGGGCGAGCTGGGAGGGGTGCCGGGGAGCGGGCACAGGGGGGGGAGAGAGGGTTTGGGGGGGGCGGAGCCTGCTGTTGCTCGGGGGCTGTCGGCGGAGACCTGGGCGGAGATGCCCTTCTCCAGCACGAGCTTAGCCAGGCCGCCGGAGGGGGCGGCGGGGCGGCGAGGGGGGAAGGGCTCGCCCAGGCTCAGCCTGCAGGGGGTCACCGGGGTGCTGGGGCCGGTCCTCATGGAGCTGGGGGTGTGGTCCAACAGCGAGGGCTGACAGTGGGAGCTGGGGGGAGGGAGGAGGAGACACGTGAACACGCTGCGGCTCAGACACACCACACACACACACACACGCAGGAGGCCATGAGCAAGCGGCCAATCAGAGTGGAGGGAGAGGGCCGTACCTGGAGGTGACCTGGGTGATGTCAGTGGGGTGCAGGATGCGACAGGTGGTGAAGGTGTAGGTGGAGGATGTGGAGCTCTGGCATTTCCCCGGGTGTTGACCTGGAGCAGACAAACACACACACACACACAATCACTCATCAAAGCGAATGTGACTTGAGCTCACCACAGATGAACGGTCGAGCCTACAACACGAGGACGTAGCCGTGACCGAAAGCTCACCCGAGTACGTGGTCGTCATCGATGTGGTCATCAGACTCTGTGACTGGACGCAGGCAAGGGTTGTTGCGGGCATGCACTGAGGCGAGAGGGCGGTGGAGGTCCTGATGATGTCGGCAGGGGCAGAGGTCACGATGAGGTCAGCAGGTGGGGAGGTTGAGGCAGGCCTGGCGGGGGGGGAGGAGCCAGGGGCGGGGATCGGGGGAGGGGCGGGGACAGGGGAGAGAGAACGCTTTCTCCCCCTCTTCTCCTCCGGCGTGGACGAACTCTGCACTCTGAAGGTGATCCCTCCCTCCTCCTCCTCCTCCCCTCCCCCTCTCCCTTCTCCTCCTCCTTCTCCCAGGGCCCCTTCTTCTTCTTCTCCTCGTCCTCCTCGTCCTCCTCCAGGTCGGTCAGGCGGTACTCGGCGTCCTGGGCCAGCGGGCGGAAGCCCTTGGTGACCACGCCGGGGTGGGGGTCCAGGATGGTGCCCAGGTGGGGCTTGGCCAGCTGCTGCCAGTGGTGCAGAGTCAAGGAGCCTGGGGGGGGGGGGGGGGGGGGGGGTCAGAGGTCAGACTGCTCACATCCAACCCCATCCGACTGCACCTAACCCCACCCAAACCATCCAACCACATCTAACCAGCTTACATCAGAATCAGAATTCGGTTTATTCGCCATGTATGTTATACAAACACGGAATTTACTGTGGCAGGGAGGTGCAAACACGAAACATATACGATATGACATGTGTAATTTTATCTAATTAACCCAAGTCAGCCCCAAGATCGTATTGGAATCATCCACTCAACGGTGGGTCTCCCCTGTGCTATGTCCTCACCCTCCATCGGTTTGACGATCTGCAGCTTCTCCGGCAGGAAGGTCTTGAAACAGCTGGAGGACACGGAGAACTCCGACAGGTTGGTGAAGGAGGACACGAAGCTGCCCATCGGAGAGCTGCAGCCGCTGCCCTCCGCGTCCGACTCCGCCCCCATGGCCTGCAGCTTCCTGTCGCGCTCCGATTGGAAGAACTGCCGCTCGCACAGGAAGTTCTGCCGGCGCAGGGACAGGCGGTGCAGGGCGGACACCAGGTCACTCCCCCCCGGGGCGCCGGGTTGGCCGAGCCTCACCTCCTCTCTGGGCGCACGGGGACGAGACTCAGAACCGTCGCACTTTCACATCCGCCGACTGAACCGACCCGATCGTGCGGGTGCTCGCTTACCGGTTGGCGTCTTGCGATTGGCTGGACTGGAAGGGCTGGGCGGTCATCACGAGGCAGCTGCGTCCAGAGCCCGGGATGGGGGGCGTGGCCACCCCCGCCAGACGCTCCACAGACTCGTTGACGGAGCGCACGGTCTTAAACACGCGCTTCTGGGAAACCCTGGAGGAGGGGGGGGGGGTCACCGAGGAGGGGGAGAGGTGAATCCTGGGAATGAAATATGGTGTAGTGGAAGCTGAGGGGCGTGTGTGTGTGTGTGTGTGTAGGGGGGGGGGACTGACTTCTGGTCCTGAAAAGCAGTCTCCTCCTCCACGCTCATCTCTCTCCTCATGGTGCCTTCGATCTCCGCAGCCAGAGAGTCCTGCAACACACACACACACACACTCTTCAGCTAGCCATCCCAACAATGTCAGTTGGGAGTGAGAGAGTGGTGTGTGTGTGCTCACCATGGGGTAGAGGCCGTAGGGCAGGTGTCTGCGCAGGCCTGCAGCTGGGGTGTTCTTGTTCCGCAGCTCCCTGATCTCCTCCTGGGACTCCTGCAGCATGCCCACACACTCTGCATTCCTGTCAGCCAGCTCGTTCAGCTGCACACACACACACACGCGCGCACACACACACACATGCGCACAAGCGTCAAACTGCTGTCCTGGCCATCAAACGTTGTTTTGTTCAGCAGTGTGCAGGGTAATTGAGGTATGAGACTGTTTCCGTGGTAAACAGATAAGGGAGGGGGAAAGGACAGCTCCCTGGAATCAAATCTGAGTTTATGACACCGTTTCACAAGCTCCCTTGTTATCAATCCATGCCACTCTGTGGTTTGGACATTGGTTTCACATGCTGGGCATAGCAGATTAAGTGCATAAATGTGCAGTACTGGTGTGGGTGAGTGTGCAGTACTGGTGTGAGTGTGTGCAGTACTGGTGTGAGTGTGTGCAGTACTGGTGTGAGTGAGTGTGCAGTACTGGTGTGAGTGAGCAGTACTGGTGTGAGTGTGTGCAGTACTGGTGTGAGTGAGTGTGCAGTACTGGTGTGAGTGTGCAGTACTGGTGTGAGTGTGTGCAGTACTGGTGTGAGTGAGTGTGCAGTACTGGTGTGAGTGTGCAGTACTGGTGTGAGTGTGTGCAGTACTGGTGTGAGTGAGTGTGCAGTACTGGTGTGAGTGGGGCTCACCTCAGCAGTCAGCTGTCTCTGGGCATCTTTGGAGGCCTGCAGGTGAATCCTCAGCTCCTCTTTCTCCAGAGCCAACTGTGGAAACACACACACATCACTAATCCCAACCATCGTCCTTTCCCATCTCCTCCCATCTCCTGTCCCTTCCTCTCCATCCCTAAGCCCCTCCCTCCTCCTCCTCCTCCTCCTCCTCCTCCTCCTGCTCACATCTTTGACGCGGTGCTGCAGATCCACCATCTGGGAGAGCAGGCCTGAGATCTCCTCCTGGTGCCTCAGCACCTCCTCGCTCTTCTTGGACAGCTCGTCCGACAGGCCCACCATCTGACTGTTGGACTGGCCTACAACACACACACACACACACACACAGGCAGATTTCAGGAACACATCCTGTTCCCATCAACCTAAGATCCCCTATACGCTCCTATAACGTCCGTCCAGATGTATGCGCTGTGTGTGTGTGTGTGTGTGTGTGTGTGTGACTCACGGAGCTCCCTGACACAGTCGCTGACCAGCTGCTGCTCCTTCTCCTCGTAGGTGACCGTCTCGTTCTTCAGGTGACACGCCTGGGGACGCGGGAAAAACCAGGGGGGCGTCACACACAAGGACGGGACCACACAACCTGGTGTGCGTGCGCGTGTGTGTGTGTGTGCGCGCGGTACCTCGGAGCGCAGGGTCATGTTCTCCTCCTCCAGCTCGGACAGTTTCCCCTGCAGGCTCTCCAGCTGGCTGAGCGCCAGGGCGCCCCCCGGTGGCTGGGGCCGGCGCAGCGGCGTGGAGCAGCTGGAGTCGGTCTCGCTCTCCTCCTCCCCGCTGGCCACCATGCGCAGCAGCTCCTCCTTCTGCCCCAGCTCGTGCTGCAGCTGGTGCGCCTGGGCCGGGGGCCGCACGCCGTGGGACATGTGACTCTCGGGCTCTCACGTGGGTCATTGTGTGTGCGTTTGCATGTTACTTGGGTCTAGCACCTTTATAGTGTGTGTGTGGGGGTTTTGTGGTTTCATGTATGTATGCATGCGTGTGTGTGTGTGTGTTACCTGGTCCAGAGCCTGCGCTAGCTGCTCCTCCAGGGAATCGTTGCGTTCCTGGAGCAGCTGGTTCCTCTGGAGCAGGGACTGACCAATCCGAGCCGCCAGCTCCAGGTCCCGGTCGCGCTGTCCAATCGAGAGACAACGGTAACACATTAAACCCACCCATCGCAACGAGGCGATCCGCGTGGCTGCGGCGGTGCGGACTTGCTCACCTCGCCCAGCAGGTGCGTGACCACGTCCATGTCATTGTAGGTCCTGGTCATCTGCTCCACCCGCTCCCCGCTGAGGACTGGAGGACGGGGGGGGGTCCGTTAGAGGGGGAGCGTGCCGGCATGTGCACGCACACAGGCACATACACACATGCACGTGCGCACACACACACACAGAAACACCATGCATCATGCAACACCCACCCCCTACCACAAAAGAAACACTCCAATGACAAGGCACACTTCAGCATGCAAACACAACACACTAACAACCCTATGGTCACTCCTACTACGGCGTGTTCTGCGTCTACACGCTAGCGAGGCTACAAGATGGCGCCTAGCGCGCCAGCAGACCTACACACGACGCCAGAGAGAGAGAGGAGCTCCAGACCCCGCGGGGCCCGGTGCAACGCAGGGAAGAGAGCCCCCTCCGCGGGCATGCTCGAGGAGGCCCCCCCCCCCCCCTCGCACTCTGGAGCCGCGGAGAAAGGGCGCCGAAGAGAGAGGGGAGTGAGGGACGGAGAGGGGAAGTGGGGAGGGAGGGAGGGAGGAGAGAGAGGGGAGGTTTCCAGTGGTTTACCTTTGGAGAGGCCGTGAGAGGCAGGGTGGGAGAAGGAGGAGGGCTCCAGAGCGAGATAGGCTGGAGGACGAGAGGAAGCGAGGGGCGGACGAAGGGAGGAGAGGGAAGACAAATGTTAGGAAGTCAGTTACGAACTGCTCCAGACAAGAGCTAGATAGCAAGAGAACTAGAGAGAGAGAGAGAGAGAGAGAGAGAGAGAGAGAGAGAGAGAGGAGAGAGAGAGAGAGAGAGAGAGAGAGAGAGAGAGAGAGAGAGAGAGAGACCCAGAGAGGAGAAGCTGGCAGCAGAAGATAAACGGGCGTCCTACAGACAGCTATGGCTACACCAGGGTCAGGGTTAGCGGTGGGTTCGGCACCTGCCTGGGCGCTCCAACGCCGCCGCACTGCCACCTGGGTAGAGACGAGCCCCTGTGGTTAAGGTCGACTCGGAGTCCTGTCCATGCAGAGACTCTCACCTACTGTGTGACACACACATACACCCAGCACACACACACATTAAAACGCTTCGCCCACACATGACGTGTACACACACAGACACAAGGGTGGCTTGTGTGTGTGTGGCTACGGGCTACAGTGGGATCTTTTGACTCTGACAGGAAGTGACACGTTGCATGGCCGGGCAGCAGGGAGCAGTGGTGCGGAAGGATTAGGCTAGCTAGCTTCCAGTAATCTGAAGCCCTTGCTGACCTCTAGATCTGGTCGCTCTCTCCCTATCCTCCCAAAACCAGAGAGTTAAAAATAACACCGGCCACAGAGACACCAAGAGACACACAGCGTGGCCCTCATCAGTATGCCTGCACACACACACATAAACACCACAACTGTATACCCACAGCACACACACACACACTGAGACCCAAACACCATGTAAGTGTACACCCTGACAGGAAGTGACACGTGAGCCCTTCCCTCAACACAACCACACACACACACACCTCTTACCCTCAGGGGAGGCTGCATCTCCCTCTGTGTGTTGCTGCACGCCAACTCTAGCACCTGACTCCATCGACACACAATGGCGGCGGGCGGCCGCCATCTTCCCCCCTAACGACCAGGGTTCCACCTCAGACTACATGCTGATGTCCTTTCCCCCTCCTGACTACATACAACACTGCACATCCACCGGACTGAGCCCTCCACCTGCTCCAGCAGTGACTTATCAACCAGCAGATAAACACAGGTGAACCTTGGCCTCCAATAAACATCATATGGCCTCCGTTACGCTTCCTGATTTGGGCGTTTCCTCTGGGGGGAGGGGGGGGACAAGATTGCCAGACAAGAACAGATATTGTGTTATTGAGAGGATTCTAATAAGTCATCCAGTCTTAGACCACAGGGATGTACCACAGGACACCAACTCTAACTCTGTCTGCTGACCTGCAGTCTGTGGGGGACACAGCCACAGGAGGGAGGGGGGGGGGGGGGGGTTGCTGGAGAGCCCCCGAATTAAAATATTAACATGCCATCTCTCTCTGGCTTCCTTGGGCTCTAATTATAGAAGTCTGAAGTGGGGCAAATACCACCGCCGCCCACCCCCACCCTACCCCTCCTGGCCCCCACCCTGACCCTCCTGGCCCCCACCCTACCCCTCCTGGCCCCCACCTTACCCCTCCTGGCCCCCACCCTGACCCTCCTGGCCCCCACCCTACCCCTCCTGGCCCCCACCCTGCCCCTCCAGGCCCCCACCCTACCCCTCCTGGCCCCCACCCTGCCCCTCCTGGCCCCCACCCTACCCCTCCTGGCCTAATCGGAGAACCGGACTCACACTTCCCTCAGTCATCACTAGGATCCTTACTGTGTGGTAACGCTCACTGTCATGAACACATTGTGTGCATTCCATGTACAGAGCAAAGCCTATCCCAAAGACATTTAAGCACTCACACATATAAAGGTTATTCCAATCCTTGCAATAAACGTCCTACCATAAACCTTTCTGTAAAACAAAACAGCACAGTCACCAGCAATACCCTTAACAGCCTAGACCAGCCCAAAGACAATGGTGATATGATATGTCTGCATACACTACCATGTTTGTGTGTGTCTACACACACACACATTAGGTCTCCTTACACTGGCAGAGACAAGCTGGCACCTGAAGATGACATCACCAGGCAGTTTAGCCAGTAACATGGGATAATCCTGTGGGCTGGAATGCTAATGGGTTTCACACACCAGCAGCATGTGCAGGACTGGCCCCTTAAGCACGCATCCACGACCGTGCAGGACGCAGCACGACCATCCGCCTTCCCTTGTTTTGAACGTGCAAACACGCCGTACGCTAAGACGCACGGCGCTGACCGGACCTGCGCCACAGTCTCCTGTCGCTGTGCAGGCAGGCACTGCCATGTGAGCAGACGGAAGTCGGACACTGTCGCACTCACACACACTTCTCCTGCATTCAGCGGTTCTATTTTCAATGACCTTGCAGACACCGGTGGAGCATGTAGAGCTGTGCCACACACACACACACACACACACAGACAAACACGGCTCCATCTAAATCCCTTGGCGCTTGCTCACCTTCCACAGCGGAATTCTCATAAAGCTCCTCATTGTGGATGTTTAACACCGGCATGGTGTTTCTGCTTTCTCCCTCAGCTCCGGCTGTCCCTCTCTTCCTCTCTCTTCCTCGCTCTCCCCCGCTCTCTCTCTCTCTCTCCCCCCCCCCCCCCTCTCTCTCTCTCTACGTCTGTTCCTCCCTCAATCTGTCTGTCCCGTGACACTGACCTCTCTCTCTCTCTGCACTCAGCTGCACTTTAATGACCAGATCAGTGGATTCCTCTGTCCTTGCCAGAGACCGCACTGGTACGTGCACGAGCCAACACACACACTCAACACACACACACACTCACCAAACACACACTCCACATATACACACACACACAAGGGAACTGTATTGTTGAGTCAACACAAAACCTGAGAATAGACAATATATTCTCAACCAATGTAGAGCAACACTCAAGACTGGTAAGCTACACTAACATAAACACACACACGCCCAGCTGTTCCAATATGCACATGCTCAGTTGAGCACACATGCATCCACACACACACACACACACACATCTGCTACCCTAATCTTACCTCATGCCAATCACATTGTGGAGAGGAGGGGAGAGAGTACTGAAAGCATGAAAGGGAGGAGAAGGGAGAGAGACACAGAGAGAGAGAGAGAGAGAGAGAGAGAGAGAGAGAGAGAGAGAGAGAGAGAGAGAGACACACACAGAGAGAGAGAGAGACACACAGAGAGAGAGAGAGAGAGAGAGAGAGAGAGAGAGAGAGAGACACACAGAGAGAGAGAGAGAGACACACAGAGAGAGAGAGAGAGAGAGAGAGAGGAGAGAGAGAGAGAGAGAGAGAGAATCACAAAGAGAGAAGGAGAGCTAGCAGTAGCATTCGCTCAGAGGGGAATGTTTCCTCTCTCGTTGAGGCTAGTCGACAGTGAGACACACGGGCACAAACAGGACATTTATAGAAGCCGACTCTTCGCACGCCCTCAATGACACACACAGACACACTTACTCATGTAGCGGAAGGTCTCCTCCGCCAGCATGGGGGAGATGGCGTTGGTGGGCTCGTCTGGGGAGCAGCTGGGAGAGATGACCCAGTCCTGGCTGTCATACAGGTAGAGAGAGCCAGACCCCGACCCCGAGCCAGACCCCAGCGAGCCGGATCCACGCGCCTTACTGCTGCTGCCCTCATCTGACGAGGAAGGGAGGGAGGAGGGCTTCACTGGTCAAGGTGAAAAATCAGGAAGAACACTGGGTGTCATACTGTTATCAACCAACAGAGGGCACATCGTACAGTCTCGTGTAAGCGCAGCAGCATTGCCTGCCGAAAACGCAGGTTTATGTAAGAGTGTGAACTTGAACTCATTGGGCATCTCGGCACAGACCGAGTGGGAGTGGGAGATGAGTTTGAGGGCGAGTGTGTCTTGGTGCGTTCATAACCAGCGGTGCGAGGGGAGGCTGAGGGCTCCCTTGGCCGGAGCAAACCCAATGTCTTCTGCTCCAGGAGCTTTGTGGTTTACTAGGGCAGACTGGGATAACCGTGGCAGAAGCCCCGAGTCATACTGGTGCACATGAGGAACATTGGACCGCTATACACACACACACACACACACACACCACACACACACACACACACACACCTGTCTCGGTGCTGGACTCCTTATTAACACTCCGGGGTTTCATGTCCCGTCTGTCGTGCGGGTGGGACACGCTCCCCACTCACACACACACACTGCAGGACAGGAAGAGGGGAGCGCGGCTGTGACATCACATCTTACAGGGCGCCGGCGGGGTGGGGGGTCGTCGGCGGAACTGGACGCACTCTCCACACCTGCAACACACACAGCACGAGCCCTGCGTCAGGACGAGAGACACTGAGAGGACATGTGAGAGGAGGAGAGAGGAGCCCTGCGTCAGGACGTGAGGGACTGAGAGGACATGTGAGAGGAGGAGAGAGGAGCCCTGCGTCAGGACGAGAGACACTGAGAGGACATGTGAGGGGAGGAGAGAGGAGCCCTGCGTCAGGACGTGAGGGACTGAGAGGACATGTGAGAGGAGAGAGGAGCCCTGCGTCAGGACGAGAGACACTGAGAGGACATGTGAGGGGAGGAGAGAGGAGCCCTGCGTCAGGACGAGAGACACAGAGGACATGTGAGAGGAGGAGAGAGGAGCCCTGCGTCAGGACGAGAGACACTGAGAGGACATGTGAGGGGAGGAGAGAGAGGAGCCCTGCGTCAGGACGAGAGACACTGAGAGGACATGTGAGAGGAGGAGAGAGGAGCCCTGCGTCAGGACGAGAGACACTGAGAGGACATGTGAGAGGAGAGAGGAGCCCTGCGTCAGGACGAGAGACACTGAGAGGACATGTGAGGGGAGGAGAGAGGAGCCCTGCGTCAGGACGAGAGACACAGAGGACATGTGAGAGGAGGAGAGAGGAGCCCTGCGTCAGGACGAGAGACACTGAGAGGACATGTGAGGGGAGGAGAGAGGAGCCCTGCGTCAGGACGAGAGACACTGAGAGGACATGTGAGAGGAGGAGAGAGGAGCCCTGCGTCAGGACGAGAGACACTGAGAGGACATGTGAGAGGAGAGAGGAGCCCTGCGTCAGGACGAGAGACACTGAGAGGACATGTGAGAGGAGGAGAGAGGAGCGCCGAATCAAGATGTGGGAGTCCTCCATGAGCTTCATCTCCTTTGATTCTGCCTCAGAGCACAGCTGCAAGGGTGTCTCTTAAGTCGGCCTTCTGAACGCATTCCCCATGCCCTCCATCTACCCCCTCCATCCCCCCCTCTCTCTCTCTCATTCACCATGCCCTCCATCTACCCCCTCCATCCCCCCCCCCTCTCTCTCCCTCATTCACCATGCCCTCCATCTGCCCTCTCTCCCTCTCTCCCTCATTCACACTGCCATGTTTGTACCCCTCCACCCCCCCTCCCTCCCTCCCTCCCTCACCCTACCATCCTTCTGTCCCCCTGCTCCTCTCTCTCTCCCTCTCTCCCTCCCTCCCTCCCTCACCCTACCATCCTTCTGTCCCCCTGCTCCTCTCTCCCTCCCTCCCTCACCCTACCATCCTTCTGTCCCCCTGCTCCTCTCTCCCTCCCTCCCTCACCCTACCATCCTGCTGTCCCCGTGTTCCTCTCTCCCTGCCATTCCCCTCCATCTTCCACCCACTCATTCTCTGTGACATTTCAGCGCTGATGACTAAAACATTCCCCGGGAGGAGTTGGTTGAGGACACGTTAACCACTGAGTGTCCATGCGTGTGCTTCTGCCCTGAGGTGGACACCCGGCACACACATGGCCTCTATAGGGACCCAGGCTCCCATAGGCTTCTACATAGGAAGGGGCAAGGAACCATAACAACATAACTGTAAGACAAAGACAGGCCAAAGGGGGGGGGGGGGGGAGCCCCTCCTACATCCTGTCTGACACTCTGGAGACCGTGAGAGGCTTACAGGGATGACATGACACGGGATGTGAGTTCTTAAGGGGTGGGCTCTCACAGGGGGGAGACAGGCTGGAGGCCAAAAGGTTCTCAGATTGAGCCTCTGTATACTCAAAGCTGCAAAATCCGTCAGGAGGCTTAGCCTTTTTAATAGCAATAGTGCGAGCACTCCTGTCCAGTACCAACAGGGTTATGTGCTGAGACACGACTATACCCTCTGGCACAACGGCTGCTCACACTCCGCTTACATAACACAAGTGACATTTGCTTCACAAAACCACATTACTAAACAGCACTGCACTTCACGTTAAACAGGAGAGGTTGCACATACAGAACTGTGCAAAACTCTTAGGTACAAATACAAAAAAGAAAGTGCAAGTCAATCAAAAATGCTTTAAGACACATCATGTCTTGTATGTCATGAAATGAAAGGACGAAACTTGTTTTTTTTCTCAGCATTGTGCTTTTATACGGCAGCTCAAGTATAATTTCCTGCCTTCATTTAAAACAAACACAAATAACCCACTCTTGGACTCCTTCAGACAGCCCCTGTCTCTCAAGGTCAAATGCCAGTTGATGGGCCAGGCCTCTCTCTGTCTGCTGTTTCCTCTCATCTCTCCTTCTCTTTGGGCCGGTGACTCCAGAGGAACGTCTCCAATTAGACCCAGTATAAGTCTGACTAACGGACTTCTGCACATGACAGTTCAGGGTCAGGAAGGGGCAAGCGAAGCATGTGACATCTGCCTGTGTAGTTTCATTCCAATCGGGTCACATACCAACAGCTGGAGTCTTGGGTTATTCATGTTCAATAACAACTATCAAAATCCTACTTTGTGGATATTATTATTAATATCCACA
This sequence comes from Thaleichthys pacificus, assembly GCA_023658055.1. Taxonomy (NCBI): domain Eukaryota; kingdom Metazoa; phylum Chordata; class Actinopteri; order Osmeriformes; family Osmeridae; genus Thaleichthys; species Thaleichthys pacificus. Next base: position 8,254,799 of record CM042873.1, read on the forward strand.
GTGTAGTCGTTTTATGGGTGACAATAAAGAAGGGAGGAGCATGGAACACGTTTGCTCATCTTTTGTGCTTGAACAGGATGATTGTGCATTGGAGTGTTCTGCTAGAACAGCCGATGCAGAAGAGACACACTACCAATTTACTTCATCATGTGCCTAGACTGTACGTTAATGCTGTTATCGAGAGGCACGGACGGACAGACTGTTACCACAACATTGTAACCACAGCGGAAGTCTCCACGGAATAAAAAGCCTACAGTAACCAAAGCAAAGCACGCAACTGATGAGGCAACTATAACGTAAATAACATAATACGCAATATCCAACTGGTCAGTAATTAACATATACCATTACCTAAATTACAGATTAGTACATTCAAAATGTGCATTTGTGCAGTTTGACTTTAGCGACAGAATGTTGCGCATATAAAAGTTTATATTTGTGGATGTTGTGACAGATGTTGTGTCATAACCGAGTTGTTCCCGTAATCTAAGCAATATAGCACAACATAAATCTAACAACTGATTTGCGCGGGCAATACAACATATGCAATTAAGGACAAAATACGCTGTGGTAGCTAAACTGTAAGAGACTGTGCTAGCGAAATCGTTTATTTATTAAGATAACATTAAGTGGCTAACAGTTTACAGAAATAGGCTAAGCTAGCTAGCAACACATCCTCTCATCATGATAAACATCATTCTGAATGCCATATCCTTTCTCTTCTTACACTGGACCATAGGCACTTTTTTTCGAGACACCGTCATCATTTATTCTCTCAATAATGTGAAAAGAATATATGGTTTACCTTCAGAATGTTACCATTTCTAACCAGTTCAGATAAATCACGGGAAACATGTGGTCCCCGTCAATCCAAAATCTCAAACAATGGACGAGGAGGAGAGAAGGAAGAGAGTTCGAGGGCAGACAGTTTGGGCTTTGACTTCACTTCGTCATTACAACGCGATTGTAGAAAAAGGATGACGGATAATTTGTGTGACAACCTTATGTGCCAAAATAAAAGTCCGTTACTGGTGAACATATTTACATAATATCATAATACTGTTCTTAGAAATTAATTTGATGTGCTGAGCTGTTTTAACTTATTAAACGTAAACGACTCAACTACTGCATTATGAAAGTGACATAAAATTCACAAGTAAAATATTTTACAGATTTAAAAAAAAGTATTCTTAAAATCCAGACTTTTACTCTCGTTCCTTCTCAGCTACGTCAGTACGTCAAAACAGCTGGGAGTGGAGCAAAATGTAGGTGCAGTATGTTGTTGCAATTTTTACGTTTATGTACTTTTAATATAAATCAGATGCCTAAACTAACAGAAAGGCAAACATTGTATAGGTTCTGCTCATAACAATATAGGCCGTAACGATTATTTTTGAATAAACAAAGTTTTAGGACCTAAATATACGTTGTCATTATACTTCTGGCTACTCAAAACTTTATTTAGCCAAAATTTGGGACTGTTGTTCTGTTACTGTTTCTCGTGTTTTGTGTGGCTTGGAATAGTAGATTTTATAAATAAAATGTATTACTTGATTTAAAAACCGCTGCATAACTGCATTAATGGTTTTGTTTTTTCTTGGTGGTAATCTCCCTTGGCATTTAGAATCTCATTGTTTGACAAATCTTTAAATGTCGTCAGAAATTCAATTAGTTTTTTAGGTTAGCCTACAAGTTCCCAACGCCTAATAAAGCAATCTCCGTCCACGTCCCATAGGGCTTTATGTCTGTCCTTGAAATAACGACTCTGCCCTTAAAGTCTCCTTCTCCGTCAGACGTTATTTGCAGTAATAGACTATTTGCAGTTGGCTTGCCCGTTTTGCGCAGGACTTGACTACACCAAATCTTTAAAGCAGCAAATTGTGTTGCAAGAGTCAGCCACATTTGGTACACAATTATGAGATCTGAGCATCCGAATTTTATTCCGTAGTGAGTCGGTGGACGATCGTTTTTTGGGTGGTTTGATGTCGGATGCCAGTTGAGTGGAACCCGAGACGGTACCAGGTAGTTACACTGCGCACGAGTGCTAAACCGCTGATGGGTGTGATCGCTGTCCTGGTAATGCTGAAAGAGGTTTTAATACACGAAACACTACCAGAGCTGGTATCACACCTTACAATGTCTTTATTTGTTTGCTCTCTTTCTGACTTGATCATTTTCTAGCGCGTGTCGTGGAAGGGATAAATGCCCTCTCTTGAAGCGCTACCCCCGCAAAGAGGACTCCATGTCTTTTTTGGTAAGGATTTTATTATTTGCTTAGCATGGAATTTGGATAGTGGTTCAAGATGACGAGAAGATTATGCTTTATAAAAATTGCTGCATTTAGCCGGCCCCCAAGGAGATTGTAACTGCATTCGAACTGTATAGTCTAAACCCGTTTTATCATTAGCCAGTCGTGTAACACTGTCTATGTTCTAATTAGCCTCTAGATGTGTTTTATTATCAGCTGCCGGGATATATGGATCCATCTAATTATAGATGTACATTTTAATCTCTCTGTTGGGAAATCATGAGTGTGGCTAATCCCTCATCCATCAGTACCAGACATCACCCTGTGGTTCCTGTCCCATCCGCGCTCTGCATCCACACAGACACAGCGCTGTCATTGTTTACAAAGTGCCTCCCCATCCTTGTTTGACAAACCACATTCAGTTGTTCTGCTGTGTTCTCGTCCTGCTTTCAACCAGCACCTCTCCCACTCTCCTGTTTCATCTGTGGGTACTGGGCTCCTCTTTCCTCCCCTGGGGAGCTGAAGTGCTCCATCCCTCTCTCCTACCCTCCTCTTTTAGGCATGTCTCACCCCTCCTCCCCCTCTCCCCCAGGACTGCTCCTGCATCTCCCACTCTCAGGTCCGGCCAATCACCTTAGAGGACCAGTATGAGGACATCAGCCATCAATTCCTGGTCAGTACAGTGCTGTGTCCACTTAGCAAGACCCCCTTTTCTCTTTGTTTATGGGCTGGTCTGGCCAATACTATGGTAGAGGTCAACAGGACTGAACCATTCAGAGCTTCATCGGGGGGGGGGGGGGGGGAAAGGATGGACCTTTTGTCTTAAACTACAACATGGTCATTGTTGCTGACAACATCATCTCATTCCAGCAAGCCTAAGTTGCATTCATGCTGCACAACAGCATTCTTTTTATAAAACCGCTTTGTCAGCTGACCCTGGAGCAATCTACCGCAGTCAGTCCCCTTCACATCCCATCCCAACCCCCTTCACATCCCACAGCCTCCCCAACCTCAACACCCGTCACACTGTGTCCTCAACATCACCTTCTTTTTTCATCAGTGCAACAGCGCCCTCCACTGGCAGACACAGATAACTCACCTCAGTCATCACAACACCAATAACGTGATCATGTATTCATTTAGCAGGTGCTAAAGCTACGTGCAGCTAAGCTGTGACCTCTTCTTCTGACATGTCCTACCTCGGAGCTATACCCACCCACCCATACAAGTGGGTGGTTATAGTCTAAAAGACATACTCATCTAGTCTCATTTGTGAACCTGCCAATCATCTCTGTTCACTGCTGAAAACATAATAACTGTAGCTTCAATGTAGCTCTTTCTGTATGTAATATGTCATTAAATATTGAAGACACGGAGGCTGTGTTTGTGGCTTCATGACAGTGCTGTAAGAGTGTGTGTATGTGTGTGTTACTTCACAGAGCTCTGATGTCTCAGACTGCACTGTCACTGTGGCCTCAGGCTGCGATGACCTCACAGGCCTCTCTGCTGAACCCTCCAACTATCAGATGCTGTCCGAACTCGGTGGGAACCCAAGTCTCTAGTCACCACAGCACATTTCACTGGCTGGTGCAATACAGACCTGTTCTCTCTCTTAGTACACCAGATATCATTTATATTTACTCGTAGTGAATGTAGTATTTTCCAACTTAACATTTCTGCAGGGAGGGGCTTCAATAACATGAGCCATGTTAGTATGGCGCGTCACACCCCCTCCGGCCAGCTGGTGGCAGTCAAGCACACCAACCTGGACGAGTGTACCGAGGATGAACTGCTGCAGCTGATGGTGAGTTTCTAGGAACTTCTAGGTTCAGACACATTTGAAAGCAAATCTAAAACGATATATTTGCAAAAATCAGTCCAGCTGTACTGTTAATCCACACGGGCTGTTCCTCAAATTCGACAGTGTGACACCAACCCTTTGATCTTCCCTCAGAACGAGGTGCTTCTCTCCAGGCTGTTCCGCCACCCCAACCTGCTGACCTCACGCCTGGTCTTCAGCTCCTGCTTTCAGCTCTGGGTCCTCACACCGCTCATGAGCTACGGTCAGTCTCTGCTCCTGCCCTGTCACGCTCCTGCTCCTCTCATCAACCATCTCCTTTACGGCTCTGCCTTTCCTCTCTCTCTCTCTCTCTCTCTCTCTCTCTCTCTCTCTCTCTCTCTCTCTCTCTCTCTCTCTCTCTCTCTCTCTCTCTCTCTCTCTCTCTCTCTCTCTCTCTGTCTCTCTGTCTCTCTGTCTCTCTCCCTTTCTCTCTCTCTCTCTGTCTCTCTCTCTCTCTCAGGTTCTGCAGACGCGCTGCTGAGGACATGCTTCCCTGATGGGATGAGTGAGTCCCTGATAGCGTACCTCCTCTACGGAGTCCTGAAGGCTCTGGAGTACATGCACCAGATGGGTTATGTCCACAGGTGAGTGCAGGCAGCGAGCAATGGCCCAGTTAGAGAGACGCATGGTATGGGTACAGCTCAGCGGTAATGAGATTTGCCTACAGATAATGAGGTTGCAGGATAAAATCTCCCCCCGCCCCCATGTGACTTTGGATAAAAGCTTCTATTAAATGAATACAATGCATTACACAGGAGTTGTTAAGAGGTGCATAATCTCTCCCCCCCCCGCCCCCCCTTGTCTGTCTCTGTCTCTCAGAGGCTTGAAGGCCAGTCATATCCTGCTGTCTGGTGAGGGGCGTGTCTACCTCTCGGGGCTGCACAGTGTTTACAGTATGATGCGTGATGGGAAGAGGGTGCGGGCCGTGTTCGACATGCCCCACCACAGCCCCGCCCTGCTGCCCTGGCTCAGTCCGGAGCTGCTCAGACAGGTCTGTAACAGCGGGGCGGCTCCACGCGGCTTCGTATGACCTTTTGGTGAAGGGACTTTGTCTTGTACAGTGAGAGTACGATGAGGACTGACCTCCCACATGCCGTCCTCACCCTCACACTCGCTCCCCCCCCCCCAGGATCTCCATGGTTACGGGGTGAAGTCAGACATCTACAGTCTGGGCATCGTGGTCTGTGAGCTGGTGAGTGGCAGGGTGCCATTCCAGGACATGCCCCCAACTCAGGTAATGATACCAGCCAATCGTATGATATCATTCAATCTAACCCGAATGAATGAAGGCCAAATAAAGCCATGTAGCATAGCAGCTTAGTTCGAGCCATCTGAGAGATGTGTGTTGTTGGTCAGATGTTGCTCCAGAAGCTGATGGGGTCCCACTGCTGTCTGCTGGACGTGGCTCCCTTCCCCCTGGGGGAGCTGGGGGGGCTGAAGGTGTCCCGCTCCGGGGTGGACTCTGGTATCGGGGAGAGCGTCGCCACGGGGAGCCTGACCCGCACGGCCGAGAGACCCCAGAGCCCTGCGCCCAAGAACCACTCAGCCACACTGCACAACCTGGTCCAGCTGTGTCTGCAGCAGCAGCCTGAACGCAGGTTAGCCTGGCAGTCACACACACACACGCACAGAAACACAGACAGACACACAGGCACAGACCTATATAGGTATACTGATATCCAGTACTGTTTTCCTTGTCTTCCTTGAGGGTTTAGGTTGGTTGAGGGGCAGTTCTATGGGCGTATGTGAAGCCCTCTGTGACATGCTTGCATGTAAAAAGGGCTATACAAATACATTTGATTTGATTTGATGTGACAGTTCCATGTCCAAATGTGATTTGTGTGTGTGGTGTTTTTGTGTTCCATAGACCCTCTGCCTCCGCACTGTTGTCCCATGCCTTCTTCAAGCAGGTGGGTCTCACCATACTCTCTCTCTCTCTCTCTCTCTCTCTCTCTCTCTCTCTCTCTCTCTGTTCCTCCAGCCTGTTACGTGTTCCTCTGAATGTCAGACAACTGAGTGTCTTGTTTTGTCCTCTTCAAGTTGTCTATTCAAGCTGTGTTGCGTTTGACTTCACTGGAACCTGTTTTATTCGAACTCTCTCCTGACTCTCTGTTTCCTGTGTGCAGGTGAAGAGGCATACCCGTGACTCCTTCCTCAGTCTCATGTACCCCGCCGTGCCCCTCTCCAGCCCGGAGGAGCCCCCAGTCTCCTGCCCCCCCACCCCATCCTGCCACATCCCAACCGTCCCCACAACCGACCCCACAGAAGGGGTGTGGGATTTCTCCTAAATGCCACCAGGACCCCCATCCCCCTCCCGAAAGTTTCTGACACCTGATAACTGAGCCTATCTCAAGACAATCAAAAACAGCGAGCCCAAACCTTTCTACTGTGTTTAAAACTGACCTTATACCCACCACTCTGAGCCTTTCTACTAGTTTTGTAGTTTTTTTGTATTTGTTTTGAAGCACAGATATACTGTATGGATTGTCAGGGTGACGAGGAGCGCTGGAAACAAGATCCAGCTCTGCCTGGATCGTCCAATGGGATCTCTGTGCCAGGGGGCATGTCTGCCAATGCACTTGGGAAAATGCCGCCCCCCTCTTCATGCCGCCCTAGGCGGCTGCCTATGTCGCCTATAGGAAGGACCGGCCCTGCTGCCAATCAATAACAATGATGAAAACAATAATCACCTGGTGGGACACCCCCCCCCCCCCCCCCCCCTCCTTAGTGGAAGAAGACCAATCACTGGACTCTTAATAAACCCTCCCTGTGCATATCTGAATAACAACGTGTAATGTGAAACATGATATGTTATAAGACTGTGAAAGTGGGGGGGGGGGGGTACCTTGAGAGTTAGGGGAGGGAGTTAACGGGAGAGGGAAAAAAAGGGTTCGATTAAAAGAAGGAATGCAGACACGAGGGCTGATATGCTAAACGCGAGTATTATATGTACAATACGTTCTTCCTAAGGTACAGATAATCTCCCTCCCCCTTGGTACCAGTGACATGCCTGTTCTCCTAGATAACGACACTACCATACTGTGCTTTGTGACCAACCTATCCAACACTGCCTCTTAGTAATTCATGTATGGGACGGAACATGTATTATTTGTACTGAAACCTGTGTAATGTTCATGACAATGTTGATCTGTGACTGTGGTTATACTGTGTATGAGACCTCTAATGTGGTTTAAAGTACATATCAAACATGTTAGCTTTATGAGCCTTAGAAGCAGCATTATAAATACAGTATATTCATTACATTTCTATAACAATTGGTGTTTGATTTAAAGAGCCCTTTCCTCTGATTTGAGAAGGGTGTGAAATGTCAGTCATAACACGCAATACGTCTGAAATAAGAACACTTAGTGGAAACATTTAGTTTTAGGTGACATCATCAGGTGTTTTTGGTACCACCTTATCAACAGTTTACTGCTGTTACCCTTCTATAGACAAATTAATGACGTCATAGACTCTTGTGGAATGTTGGATTCCAGATTTGTTTTGATTTGACTGAAGACATGTACTGTATGTCATTGCACTATGGAGAACTCTCTTCAAGGTAAGACCTTCAAGGTAACCCATCTTTAGTGAATGCTAGTTAGTTACCTCTGCAGACAGATGTGTTTCATGTTGTTACGATCATTAATTAGTGTCTGAGTTTGCAGAAACCCCCCAGCAAGAGAACCAAGATGAGGTAAAGACGAGATCAACTCTCCTTGGATATGCACACATGTACACGGTCATTCACACAATCCGCTCCAATCAGCTTTATATCCATTAACTTAGCCCATCCCTGACCTACAAAATGACAAAGAAGTATTTATTTGGGGGCTTGGTGGTAAAGCATGCTGTTAACGTGGGTATATTTCCTCCCTCCATCCTTGGCCCTCCGTTCCGCACTGCCCAGCCGACAGGTTTCACGCGGTTCCAGCATGCGGGGAAGCCGTCCCGCCAGTCCCCCCATGCTCAGAGCCGCAGCCTGATGCGCTTCAAGCGTGCAGTGAGGACAATCCTCCTCATGTGCCGCGTATGCCGCTACTTCATGGCGCACTCCAACTTCCGCTACAACATGGAGTTCAGCTTCTTTGACAGCCTCACCAATCGACCGTCCATAGGAACGGTGTGTGTGTGTGTTTGTGTGTGTGTCTGAGCGTCAGTCAAGGATCTCAGGGGATGTTGGGACGTTCGTGTAACAAGTTCATGTCTTTATCTGCAGGGTAAAAACCTTGTTTTTGACCTGAACCACTTCAAAGTGAAAGAGGTACAGTTTGGCCTAAGATGGAGCACTTCTTAAGCACAGCCATGTCGCTTCTGTGACTGCCCTGATGTCTCTGCTGTGTGTTGGGTCTGGGCCCCTCCAGGACAGGATTCCAGTCAGGCTGGTGGAGATCATGCGGAAGCCCCCGGAACACCGTTCTGTTGCCGAGGTGTCTCTGCTGCACAACATGCTGAGCGAGTTGGAGTTCTACAGGCGCTACAGCGTCACCCTGCAGCTCCTACTGGCCAGGGTGGTCCGCTACCAGAGGTCTGGCCTCACACCACTGGAGCTCACGTGTTCGCCTCATGTCTTCTAGGTTTTTTCTCTCTTCTGTTTTTCTTTGTTCTATTTTCCCGCCTCTTCTCATCTCCTTTGTTCTATTTTCTTTTTTCTGTCCTCTCCTTTCCTCTTCTCTCCCCTCCTCTCCTTTCCAGTGAAGGTAATTGTGCCATGTGTGTTCCCGTAGGCTGGAGCGCAGCAGGGTGGTGATCAGGATCGGCCATCTAGGGCAGAGCTTCTACTTCATCTTCACCGGCCTGCTGGCCGTCACCAAAGACAAGGATGGCACCAGCGCCTTCTTGACCAAGGAGCCCATACTGATAAGGAAGGGCATGAGCTTTGGGGTGAGATGTCCCAACGAATCAGTGGTGGTGTCGCTCTGGTCTCAGCCGTGGATTGAGCGTAACGGGATGAACGTTTTAGGACGTGGCCTTGATCAAAGGCCTGAGGAGGAACGCCACGGTGGTGTGCATGGAGGAGACGGAGCTCATGGTGATCGACAAGGAGGACTTCTTTGCGAACAAAATGGACGTGGAGCTCAAGAGGGAGTTTGACTATCGCTTCAGCTTCTTCAGGTTTGGACGAGCGATCCATTAGGAGTTGTCGAATATTTATAGGGCACGGGTCAGGCAATAGGTTTTACGGGCACTTTTGCTCTCATTCATTTCTCTTTCCATCTGTTCCTATTGCTCTCACACACACACACACAAACACACACACAAACACACACACACAGGTCAGTCGAGCTTGTGTCTTCCTGGTCATCCTCTCTCATTGAGATGATGGCAGACCACTCCAAAACACAACAGATCCGGTATGGTCGTGTGATTGTCAAGGACACAAATGACTTGGGCGACATCATTTTCATTGGCAAGGTAATAGAGGAGTTATTTGCAGTATTGTATTAATATAGTATCTATGGGAGAGGTCTTGTAGTGTTGTGCTACCTGTTTAAGGGCCAGTGTGACGTGCTGAGGATGGTGGATCTCAAGTCCTGCAGTACCTACAGACAGCTTCTCAAACAGCACCAACAGACAAGTATGGAAATGGAACACAAACACACACACTGACAGGAAGGCACATTGACAAATGGTCAACAGGAAGAGAGCTAATTGATTTCCCCTTTGTGAACTGCAGTGCGCGAGAACCAAGCTAAATGTAACCGACGGCCTGGCCACCCTAAGGACGTACAGACACAGCAGTGGTAATATCCTCTTGTCTACCATCCTGGGAACCCATGGTGCCCTCTGCCCTCCAGCGCTCTTAGCTTTGCAGATCGTTCACGTAGCTTTTCCATAGCTAAACGGAAGAGATACAATGCTTTTGGTTCTCTTCTTGTTCCTCAGCTTCCCCGACAACACAGTCATGAAAAACTTCCCGTCTCCCTCCAGAGGCCTCCCGGCGGATGTGCCCAAAGTTGCCTGTTTCCTCGTTGACAACCTCTGCCAGGGCAGCACATTTGTAAGATGCATTGTCTCAGGAACATTTGGAGTAAATCTAGTCGATTTATAGCATCACATATGTGTGTGTGTGTGTGTGTGTGTGTGTGTGTGTGTGTGTGTGTGTGCGTGCGTGCGTGCGTGTGTGGGGAGTAGGGTTTGAATCAGTACCTGATGCCCCAGAAGCAGAGAGACTGCCGCAGGTTCGTTCTAGTCAGCCGCAGTGTGGAGATCCTGCGAATGGAGAAGACACGCTTTGATGAGCATGTGGATGACACCACCCTGACAAAACTGGAGGCTCTTCAGAAGACCTACCCGAGGTGAGACACGACCCATTCCTGTCGTCACAGAGATAAACGGCGCCCCGTTCGCCAGAAACGTGCAGCGAAGCGTTTCCAGGTGCCGTCCAGTGAAGAGTGTGGATGTTTGCGCTTACAGTGATGAGGAGCTCTGCACCTTTTTCATGGAGCGTGGTCACTGGAAGGATTTCAAGAACGGCGTTATGCAGGACCTGCTACCCCACCAGGAGGAGCCAAAGGCATCTAAACCCCAGCAGGCTGGCGCTGGTCCCTCTCGGTTCCACCAGCAGAAGAGGCACACAACCAGTTAATCTAGGCCACTCTCCACACAATCAGTTTTAATGTTTTGTTTATTTGAATGCATGTCTTGGTAAAGCCTGTCTACCATTAGTTATATTTTGAGTGCAATGTGATTTAATTGTCAAAGACAAAATATTGAGCATAAAGAATCGATGAACAGTTAAGCATAGAATGGATACATTGATTCACACTACTTGTATGAAATCTGACTCTAATTTAGGGGAATAATTTAATTAATAGTCTGTATATTAAGTGGTGTCAGTCAAGTGACGACCACACTTGGGCTGGGGTCCTTCGCAACCAAGCCCCGCCCTTAACGACCCGTGCTCCACATCGGCAACGTAAATGAACAATAACTGTCGTAAAACCTGCAGCCCAACAACTAAACTACAACCAACTTCATAGCCTTTAAACCATGCAAATCTTCACTCTCATAAAATAAAGCAACGTTCCAGTTTAAAAGTCACTATCAGAACAACTGTCACAAAGTTGTGACCTGCTAAGTTTAAAATGTCTTTGTTAAAGCAGCAGCATTGTACCTCAGAAAAAAAAGAAAATGTGTCCTCATGCCGATTTGCATTTCAAAATAAAACTGAAGCATTATTTAACACAAGTCTGTGTCTTTATATCTAGTTATACATGGCTGTTTTATTATCCGTTACAGTTGAATAAACATTACCATTTTGTTTGATATAGTTGCGATGCAACAATGGCATAAACATTCAACAAAATTATTAATTGAGAGACTTTTATTTTAAAATCGTTAAGGATTTAGGTTGACTACACTGTATCCACGGATGTCACAGCCACGAAGACTGTCAACTAGATTCCTGAACGTCAGAGTGAGAGTTGTTTGTTTCCATCTCGGTTCAGGAGTGGATTGTTGTCTCAGGTGGTCTTACACTTGGTGTATATCAAAGTGGTAACATTTTGTTATTGTGTAATTTGAGAAGTAGATTAGTTCTTTGAATTGTTGTCACTGGGCTGGGTCAAGCAAATCTACGAATGTGTTGTGTCACATGAGAAGGAGAGGAGAATTTGTCATTTTGACAGACACGAGCCTGGTAAGACAATCTTTCTTAATAGTAAGCTATACATTTTCTAGTGACCTCTTGGTGGTCGAAAACTTCTCGCTTTATATATATATTTTCTAGCAGTTTGATAAGAAAAAAAAGATTATGCGTTTCATTTAGTGGGTGGGTTTTCTTGCCAGTCTACGAAGGCAAGTGGGCTGATCTGGCTGCAGTAGCATACAGACCAGCTAGACTTTAAAGCTAGTGGCGCTAGCCCATAATAAGCAGCTAGACGCTAGATTTCCAGCATGAGAGTAATGTGTGTACATTGTCGTATGCTTATTACACGTTCTGTCGACAGCCTACAGGAGGGGCAGAGAGGAAGAGTCAAAGTGGCACTCCTGACTGGGGGACGAAGTGCAGTTCCTGTGTATTGGAGAAATCCACACGAAAGACGAGCCTGACTATGATCGAGTCATCCTGGGATGCATCATTTACGACGGAATAACATTAGGAAGTTCTGTTTATCAACACTGCAACGGGATTCTTTTAAAGGCATATAATCACCCCTTTCCCTGTACAAAGGCGATTTTTCTATCGGAAGGATAGTGGTATTTTTTCTACATTCCAAATAGTAAAGATCACGAGCGATGTGAGCCGTAGAAGATCGAGCAGCTATGAAGAATGCGGAGAACTGACCTCTGTAAAAGGCAAAACAGCCTATGCTGTGGAAGCCCACCACGGATCGGGCAGAATGGCATCAAACGAAAGATTGTACGAGGTGTGGATGCTGTATTGCAACAAGGTGAATATCATTTTCGTATGCTTTGGCATTTGGGTACCAGTAAGGGATTGTGATTAGGTGACGTAATGGATATCATTATTTCTGTGTTCTGTTAGTCCAACACTAACAGCAGGTGCGTACGACTGGGGAGATGCAGACGAGTTTAAATGCTGTATGTTTGTTTTTCTGCGTCGACAATACTGTGATCTACTGTCGATAAAGCACACTATTCAAATGCATTCTTTACTAGACCTTGTTTGAGAACAGTAGCCAGAGTCCAATTCACACCAGCCTTGAGTCAGCTGTTTATAAACATACTAGGGTTTAATTCACTTAGCGGTGTGCATGTTCAATATTCTATTGACCAATCAAATCCCCCTGCCTGAGCCTCTCCTCACGTGAGTCTCAACTGCAGTCACACACATTTCCCACATTAATCCCCCTCTAAAACAGCCCTCTCCAGCATCCACCTTATGAGGACAAGGCTGTTTGCGTACAATAAACAGGCATGAATCACCCCAATGTTTAGCCAACATGATCCTACACAAATGAAGTGTTTGTGGCATACCAAAAGCTTTATATTTCACACTCTCAACTGCTGATAAGTGTTCAAAACAATGTCATATCAGAAGTAGTGTCTGAGGGTTGTGGGATATAACAGTAGGGTGTAAACGCCCCTTTGCTTGCACATACTTCTGGCAATCTCTTGTTAAAATGCCAGTCATTGCATAGGGTATACACAGTGTATTTGTGTTACTCAGAGTGTGCATTTGCATGGAGTATATAGGTTAGTCAAACTGACTCCCCAATGCATACCTATAATTCACACAGCCTTTGTCCAAAGACCCTAATAGGTTTACCCAAATTATTAGAATATTTAGCATAGCCCTTTTGGACTCCCAGAGCAGCCAGAGTCAGCAGAGACCCGGGGGTCTTCGTCCTGTTTGTGTGTTTTGGAGAGAGAAAGAGAGAGCAGGTTGCCAAGATGCATTTGAAGTAAGGAGACCTCGTAGTCACGTGTGCAGATTCAGCTCAGGAATGTTTGGATGGGAGGCCCATCTCCCCCACACGACCTCTGAGGAACCCCACCACCACACACACACACACACACACACACACACATAAATGTCACAGGTTATTGGTGCCTAGGCAGGGTGACCTCCACTACCGCTCTCATCCCGGTTGCTGTTGTTGTTCGCCCACTCATCTTTGGGAGAGTGAACGGTTGGTGACTGTAATGATTAACCCCGCGGGAGAGCTGTCAACATCACGAGGCCAGAGGTTGACAATGGCACGCCAGGCGGAATGAGACCTTTCAGTTGAAGGTTTCAGGAAGTGTGGTGAGCAGTGCTAGGAGAACTAGTTTGGCCAGCTCCGTGAGGCCATGTTTGTGGTAGCAGGTTGCTTTCCAGTTCTGACACACACGCACACACACCCACACACAGGTTAGTCCTCATACCTGTCTCGGCACATCACATTGCGAATGGACAGGTTCTAGATAATTATCCAAATGGGATCTCTTCCTTTCGTTCTCTGTGAAAAAGGGAAACCCCAGGAAAAGTGGAGTCAGGTGGCTGAGCGGTTAGGGAATTGGGCTAGTAATCTGAAGGTCGCTGGTTCCATTCCCGGCCGTGCAAAATGACTTTGTGTCCTCGGGCAAGGCACTTCACCCTACTTGCCTCGGGGAGAATGTCCCTGTACTTACTGTCAGTCGCTCTGGATAAGAGCGTCTGCTAAATGTAAATAAAAAGCAGGTCCTGAACACATCCGGCTTCTTTCACTGCGGCTTGCCGGAGAGGGAAGGTGGGGGGAGGGGGGGGGGGGTGAGAGGTCACAGACAACCGTTAAGACGGTTACATAAGGATCCGCTTACCCCCTCCTCGCCTCTTAGGCTGTCCCTAAGCTCACCACGCTGCGTTGTTTCCAGCACAACAGCAGCACACAACGACATCACAACACTGCCTGCCCCTCCTCCGCCCCGGCTCCAGGCTCTGCCAAGTCAAGGACATCCCTCATGTTCTCGACAACATGACAACATGCCTCGGTAGCGCCGGCAGAAGCGTTTACTGCGACGGTGTGATTAGCTCAGCATCTGCTCATTGTTTTGTTGTCCCGACGATTCATTCGGCGGCCGATCCATTCCTACTCAGAGTAAGGCTGTACTCGTCTGGATACGTTGGGCCAGATAATCATTTCCCTGATTCACAGAACGACTGAACCCCTCCTAGATGACATTGTCATTTGGCCCTGCTATAAAAACCAAGCCAGTGATTAGGAGAGTGTATGAGAGGGCAGCCGTCAGGAGTGGTTGAGACTGGGGAGGAGAGAGAGAGAGAGCTGTGGTTTCACATATTTACTCAAGTAGATTAAGCGGGACTTTTTCAGGCTCGGGTCCCTGTTTCCCGGTTAACCGGTCTAATCTTCAGACACGCACACACACGGAGGAAGACAACTCTAACTCGGTTTTCGCTGGTAAAGTTTGTTCCTTCGGGCTGCAATATCCCCTCTCCTCTTTTGTCTTTCATATTGCTCTCTCATGTTTTTTGCTCTCGCTCCTGTCTCTGCTATGAATATCACTAGGGAAAACAGTGATGTCATAAAGATTCGGAATCAGCCATGCCTTGTGTGGTTTAGCCCCTCCCACAAGTGCACTATAAATACAGACCGTGCAATGACATCATAGCCAATCCCGGCTCAGGACGGGAGACTAGACGAGGAGTGTCGAAAAAAAGAAGGAGGTGATCGTGGCTCTACTGGACTGCCGTGGCAACGGCTTGGCAGAAGGGCGGCTGACTGAATGACCCTCTTTAGATGCTGTGGTCAGGCGGCGTCTGACGGCACTTCCTGTCGCGGTGGAACTCGGTCACCAAGCCGGCCACGCCTGTGTCTGGGCCGGGGGGAGGCGGCGGGCAGCGCACGTTTCCAAAACCTGCCGGACTGGGCCCCTCTCTCGGTGTGTGTATCCATGGAGCTGGAGGGCGAACGCCCTTGACTTGGTTTGCTGGTTAAGACCTCGAGGCCAAAGGGATGTCAGGGTGTTATGAGAGCCAGGGAGGAGTTAGTACAAGGGTCCAACGTCACGTGATCAGTTCTGTTTCAGATAAACCCCCAAACCAGCTTATCAACATACTTGGCTCCAACCCTCACAGTCCATACATGTCTGAGTTTTTGAGATACAGTCAGACGGAAAGGGCGATGCCTGTTGAGTCAAGCGTGGCGATTTCAAGTTGAGATGACTCCCTTGTATGTGTGTGTGTGTGTGTGTGTTAGGTCAGCAGCACTGCCCAAAAATAAACAGAGCCACAGTCAGAGCAGGGTGTGTCCCTCCCTGGCCTGTCCCAGTCCTCAATGGGCATCTGTCCTCCAAGGCTGCCCAGTGAATGAGGGCATTCTCCCCCACTCACACACTCCCAGGGACAGAGCAATAGGGCCAGTGCACAAACAGGGCCCGCTCACTTGAGAGAGAATGTGTAGGTCTGCTCTCTATCTTAGCGTCCTTGTAGCACATGACTCTCCATAGAGGAGGAACTGTGTGACACCGCAAGGGAGAACGGAGTAGAAGGCTTCTGGGTGCCAAGAGGGAGAGTTACTATGGCTCTCCAGTGTGAGGAAGTAGATGGCTTTCCTCTTCCTTCGTATCACTCACACACACACACACACGCACACACACACACACACACACACGTACAGTCTGTTCTGATGACCTCACTTGGAATTCTGGAGAGTTTGCTTCCTGTTCTGGATGATTCCCACTCTGACACGCAGGCAGCAGAGCCTCCTAGCCCCAGAGCCAGCATACGCAGCCTCACTGATCTGCACCACATAGTTCAGGCCTGGCTGGAGCCACCCTGACATTAGAACCTGAACTTTACTCCGTCTCCAGAACCTTGAACTACTCAGTGTTCTGTCAAAACAGCACGGTTTGACGATCACGGTATCGGCCAACCCGGCCTCTTGCCCTGCGATGCTAATCAACATAATAGCTCAATAATGCAGTAATCCGCTCAGCCTTTTTTCTCAGCTCTTCTTGACCTGAATCAGTCTCCAGGGACGAGGGTGGAATCCCCCCAACCAGGGCTAAGTGCTGGGAGATTAGAGAAGGGCAGATGACTGGCATTCTGAGAGCTGGGCACAGTGTGTGTGTGTGTGGAGGTGTCGAGGATGGCTGTCAGAGCCAGTGGTATGGCTGCTATTGACTGAGGACAGGCCCACGACGCTGCTATGTCAGAGGCTCCAGGCATCCAACCCCCTGTTCCTGTCTCCCCCCTCCCCCCTGGTCCCAGGCATTGTTCCCAGAAGCGTTGAATGCCTGCTGGCCAGCTGCTGGCTCCCCTCCCTGGGGGTGGGGTGGGGCGGGGGGCGTGGAGTAATGCGGACGAGCCGGTTCCCGGTCAGGTGCGCTCTCTCCCTCCACGGCCGTCTGAGGAGGGCCCACTGGTGGCAGGACTCTGCTGGGCAGCGTGGCTTCAGTTCACCGTGACTTTAGTTTGTGCCGATTGTGCATATGACTTGGTTTGACAGGAAGTGGGGGTGCAGGGAGAGCCAATCTCATCATTCATAATCAAACACTGAGACGTAACTTTCTTACTATACAATCGATCAACAAACGTATCCTCCTTTAATTCCCTTTATTCTCCCCCCTCTATCCCTCTATCTCTTTCCCTCTCCCCCCCCCCTCTCTCTCTCTCTCTCTCTCTCTCTCTCTCTCTCTCTCTCTCTCTCTCTCTCTCTCTCTCTCTCTGTCTACCAGAGGGACCCAGACTACCTGAAGCTGTGGCTGGAGACCTTCATCAGCTCCTATGAGAGATGCCTGGACGTGGACTTCGAGAAGCCACCTTCCAGGTGAGACGGCTCCTCCGCAGAAACGCACGAGCTCCACTCGACCCTCTGTTTCCCCGCGGTACTGCCACCATCTGTGTGACAGCGTGCGTGTGTGTCCGCATGTGTGTTGCGTCTGTGCCTGATATAGCTTTGCAGGATGCTCGAGTGCTGAGGTCAGGTTTGTGATGCAAGTGAGAGGCAAGGATGCCTCCTCTGGCATTCTGTGTAAATGTGTGTGTTGGCGTACATGTGAATGTGCTGGTGTGTGTGTGTGTGTCCTTTTGCATAGCTGCTTTCTGTCTTTGAGAGCGTGGAAAGGGGAGAGAGAGAGAGAGGGAGAGAGAGAGGGAGAGAGAGAGGGAGAGAGAGAGGGAGAGAGAGAGGGAGAGAGAGAGAGGGTGAGAGAGAGGGCAAGGGAGAGGGCGAGGGAGAGGGCGAGGGAGATGGAGAGGGAGGGTCTGTGCATCCCTGACAGAGAGGACGCTAGAAAAACACGCAACGCTGTGCTCTCAAAAGTCCCAGCTGTGGTCACATGACCACAGCCTCATAAAGCCCGCAGCAACGGTTACGTAAGATAGGAGCATGTGACGTGTGTGTGGGATCGGAGGGAGAGAGGGTGAAGTGCCATGCTAGGGGAAAGCAGATTAAATCCCATTAGGTCAGCTCTGTCCCGCCCCCCCCCCCCCCCCCCCCCCCCCGTCCAGCGCTGCCACAGCTGTCCAGCTTTCCCACCGTCACGCCTCTCCCCCCATTTGGGGAGGCTCATCTGGCTCGGCTCAGCCCTGACAGGTCCCCCTCCACAGTCGAAACACACACACACACACATCGTCTAAAACACCTACTTGTCCCCACCAACATAAAAGCCCACTTCTAGCAATCATGCATGATTGCCTCTTTTTTTTCCTGTTGAGCTTCCTCTCTTTGCTAAAAAATCGAATGGAGCATAACTCACTCTGTGTGTGTGTGTGTGTGTGCATCCAGGCTGGAAGAGGTGCCTCCAGTTATGACCCTGCTCCCGGACAACATCCTGCAAGTGCTGCGTCACCAGCTGCTGCAGTGTGTCCAGAAGGCCTCCGACGGCCTGGAGCCAGAGCAGCAGAACCTGGCCCTGCTCCTGGTCAAGTTCCTCATCGTGATCTGCAGGTCAGTCGCCCACCAGGGGCCCACCAGGGGCCCACCAGGGGCTGTGAGGAGGGCGTGTTGGGGAGTATGGGGAGGTGTGAGGATGCTGGGTAGACCAGACCCCCTGGGTGCGTCGCTAGAATGTCTGTCTCTCTTCCCTCAGGAACCTGTCCAATGTAGAGGAGGTCGGCACCTGCTCCTACATCAACCACGTCATCACCATGACGACGCTCTACATCCAGCAGGTGTGGAGACGTCGATGTTCTTTCCATCCTCCCTGCTGTATTTTGGTATTCTGTAATACTTGCCCAGTGGGGTATACTGGATATATTTCCCTTATTTGTGTGTGTGTGTGTTCTCCCTGCAGCTCAAGAGCAGGACCAAGGAGAAGGAGATGGCTGACCAGACCCAGGCTGAGGAGTTTGTCCGGCACGCCCTGGCCTTCTGTGAGAGCCTGTACGACCCCTACCGCAACTGGAGGCACCGCACCCTTGGGTACGCTAGCTAACCGCTAATGCTAACTAGCCGCTAATGCTAACTTGCTAGTTACACGTGTGCAGCGTTGAGGGCTCTTCCAGCTACATCATCTACTTGGGTGTTTTCCAGCCCTTCCTTGTTATCTACGAGGGAAAGTTTGGCAATGCTATGTTAGATGGGAGCTAGCTAAAGTAATTGAATGAAGGGCATTAAGAACTCATTTGTCATAGAGCCACCAAGACGTGCCTGAGGTAATCCTGCCCTTTCTGCTGCTAATTCCAGGCCCAGATCAGGACAGTCCTTCTAGTGTTCCTCAGTGCCCGCTAACACACTCCATATGCAAGATTGAGTGGTGTTCCCATAATTCAGTGCTAAAGCTCCCTGTTTTTTCCACCAATAACATGTAGACACGCTCAGGGAGATGAGCTGAGGCTGTGTGCGATAGCTGAGGTTGTGTGCGACAGCTGAGGCTGTGTGTGACAGCTGAGGTTGTGTGTGACAGCTGAGGCTGTGTGTGACAGCTGAGGTTGTGTGTGACAGCTGAGGCTGTGTGTGACAGCTGAGGTTGTGTGTGACAGCTGAGGCTGTGTGTGACAGCTGAGGTTGTGTGTGACAGCTGAGGTTGTGTGTGACAGCTGAGGCTGTGTGTGACAGCTGAGGCTGTGTGTGACAGCTGAGGTTGTGTGTGACAGCTGAGGCTGTGTGTGACAGCTGAGGTTGTGTGTGACAGCTGAGGCTGTGTGTGACAGCTGAGGCTGTGTGTGACAGCTGAGGCTGTGTGTGACAGCTGAGGTTGTGTGTGACAGCTGAGGCTGTGTGTGACAGCTGAGGCTGTGTGTGACAGCTGAGGCTGTGTGTGACAGCATGTGTTTGTCTTTGTGTGTGTCGTCCCCAGGGAGCAGCGGAGCGCGGTGGAGAAGAGCAGGCAGAAACACAAGGCAGCTCCGCTCACCGTGGAGTTTGTCCCCTTTTTCTACCGTGAGTGTCTCCTCATCCCCTCTCTCTCTCTCTGTCTGTCTCTCTCTCTCTCCTTGTGTTGTCATTCCAGAGTGAGCCGCCCCCCGCCTCTTCCAGGCAGTGATTGAGTTGAGGATAAAGCCATGTTCTCAATTCAATGAAAAGCGGCACCAGCTTGTTCCCGAAAAAACAGAAGCCCTCTTCTCTCTCCCGCTGCCTCCCTCAACAGCTTCCCCTGAGTGCCTCACTGCCTGCTCTCCCTTTCTCTCTCTCCCTTTCTCTCTCTCCCTTTCTCTCTCTCTCTCTCCTTCTCTCTCTCCCTTTTCTCTCTCTCTCTCTCTCTCTCTCTCTCTCTCTCTCTCTCTCTCTCTCTCTCTCTCTCTCTCTCTCTCTCTCTCTCTCCTCTTCTCTCTCTCTCCTTTCTCTCTCTCCCTTTCTCTCTCTCCCTTTTCTCTCTCTCTCAGCCTCTCTCTCAGCTCTCTCTCTCTCTCATCCTCTCTCTCTCTCTCTCATCTCTCTCTCTCAGCCTCTCTCTCTCTCTCTCTCAGCCTCTCTCTCTCTCAGCCTCTCTCAGCCTCTTTCTCTCTCTCTCTCAGCCTCTCTATCTCTCCCTCGCCTCCCACCACCTCTGGGCCCACATGAATCTGCTCTTTGTGTGCTCGGTCTGTTTGCCTGGTGTTGAGATGGGCTGATAGTGAATGGAGGCTGTCTGGCTCCCGTCGACAGCGGCCATTTTGCACAAATGGCCTCTGTGCGGCTGAGGTTTTATATCAACACCTCAGAGATAACTGTCCCCCGGCCCAGACAGACTCCCCCAGGCCTTACCACAGCAACCTGTCATAGGCTTGTGTGTGTGTGTGTGTGAGAGAGAGAGAGTGTGTGTGTGTGCATGTTGGGTATGGGGGGGCTTGGTGTGTGAGGGAAGAATACGGCCTTGCCCCCCTCTGCGATCCAATCGTTTGCTCGTTCTTAGCCCTCTGGGATTGATTTGTCCAGCCTGTCACTGAACAAAGCTCTTGCTTCACTACTCAGGAGGAACGTGTTGACAGATGAGTTAATATACGACTGATAACATGCTGCCCTAAAGGTTACTGACATGTGTTTGTGTGTGTGTGTGTGTGTGTGTGTGTGCACGCACAAGTGAATGAAGGTACTGTTTGTACGATAGCGAGACAGGGACCATTAAACAGGACCATAGCAGCTCTGGACCGAGCCTGATGTTGTGGTCGGGGGATGTTTGCATAGCTAACACAACGCCCACAGCATTATGCACTCTGAATGGCGCGTGTGTGTGTGTGTGTTCTCAGAGTGCTTCCAAGAAAGCGAGCACCTGAAGGACAGTCTGAAATGCTGCTTGCTCCACCTGTTTGGGGCCATCGTAGCAGGAGGACAGGTGAGAACAGGGGCCGGCCTCACACACACACACACACACACACACAGACATCAAACACACAGTATTTGAATGAGTCATATATCCTCCCTTTGACCCCTCCCTCCCTCCCTCCTGTCCTCGGTAGCACAACGCCCTTCTGGCCATCTCCCCGGCGACCATGGAGGTGCTCCTGCGCGTGCTCGGCGACTGCGAGGGCGGCGCGGGCGACGGCGAGGACTGGGACAGCGAGGCGCCCGACAGGAAGGCCCTGCTGACGCTGGGCTGCCTGAGGGAGGTGGTCCACAGCCTGCTGGCCAGCAGCTCGGACCAGCGGCAGGTGGAGATCGGCTCGGTGCTGGAGAACTACTTCAAGCTGCTGAACTCGGACCCGGCCGCCGCCCTGCAGGGCAAGGGTCGCGCGCCGGGCCGCCACTGGGAGAGCCGCTTCGTGGCGCTGCAGGTGCACATGCTGGGTGAGAAGCGTGCTCAGGGAGAGGGCCGTTGTCCCTCTCTCTCTCTCTCTCTCTCTCTCTCTCTCTCTCTCTCTCTCTCTCTGTCTCTGTCTCTACTCTCTCTCTGTCTATGTCTCTCTCTCTCTCTCTCTCACAGTGTATCATTCTCCAGAGCAGCCTGAACGGAACTGTGTCGTGACTGTCTCTCTCTCTCTCGCTCTCTTTTTCTTGTCTTCCTACCCTTCCCTCGCTTCCTCCACCCCCTCTTTCCTTCTCTCGCTCCCGGACCGTGGCCCCTCGGTCAGACACCATCAGGGACATGTTCTTGTGTTCAGACAGACCGGTCCTCCAGGCCATCTTCCTCAACAGCAACTGCTTCGAGCACCTGACCCGACTCCTGCAGAACAGCAAGGTAGGCCGGTCCGGACCCTGGCTGTTGTTGGACTTCCTGTGTCTCCGGTTTATATTGAACGTGACTGCCTGCACAGTGGTTTAACCCCTCTTTTCTAAACATGGTACGAGAGGGTGTGGTGCATGTTTGACCCCCTGCGGTCGTGTTCAGCCACCAGGCACCACACTGACCCGCCCCCCTGCCCAACCCCCCCCAGGGGGGCTCACGACCTCTCAACCTGTAACTTGACCCCCCCCCCCCCCCTCCTCCCACACACACACACACACACTCCCATCCTGCACCTCTTCCCTCCTGTCTTGCTCTCTGTCTCCCCCCCCCCCCCCCACTCCTCCCTCCCTCTCTGTCTCCCCCGCCCTGACTCTCTCTGTCGTCCGCCCCTGCAGCTGGTTAATGCTAGATGCACAGGAGCAGACAAGGACCAGAAAGATATAACCAACAGGTTACTGACAGGAGAAAGTGACACTCAGGTACTTCCCCCCCCCCCCCACCACCACCTCCACCGTCTGCCCCGCCCGCTCACCTTGCGCCCTGTCACCATCGTCGCGCACAAATGCCACCAAGATGACCACTCCACAGCAAGACCCCCCCCCCCCCGACCCTTGTCGGTTCGGCACGGTGTTCAGGTAGATCGTCTCCCCCAGGATCGGCACACCTGTCGGGTCATCAGGTCCGTTTGTCGTGGCCTCATTAGCCTGCAGAGTTTTTCACAGATACTCTTGTAAACAAAGACCCTCCACCTGCATCCAGTCCTCACGAGTCAGACACACAGCTGTCGGTCTGGTTTATATAAAGGCAGGTGCACACATACACACACACACACACACAGTCCTTTGTAGTGAGGCAGAGTGAAGCACCTGTAATCTGATTCTCAGGTACACAGTATTATCACCGCATTCTGCCGGTCGCCAGGCAACCCGACTACAGCGCTAGCCTAACTTCACAAGTTGACTTCCTGAACCGGCCAATGGCCTAGCTTGTTGTGGAGTGGTCATTGACATTCTCATTTTGCCTATCAGTCGTTATTTATTGATTGGTTTCTCCATTTTGTTCTCTCTTCAGTTCAACCTTCAACATCTTCTGCCACCCTTCTTCTTTCAGCCCCCCCCTCCCCCTCCCCACCCCCCACACCCACCCCCCTCCCCACACGCCCGGTGGTGTTTTTTGGGTTCCATTGGAATGCTGTCACCTGGCTGGCTTGTGTTTCCATAGAGACGGTCACAAAGCGTCTCTCTTGTGTCCGTCATGTTAAATGAGGTGGTTTGGACAGAACTAAACCGCTGGCGTGATTCCAGTGATGTTGTTATTTTTTGAAGTTACTGTTTCGTTCGGCCACAGTCTCTCTCCAGCTGGTCCTCTAGCAAACAGGACTCTGTTCAACGACAACGTGCAAAGATAACGAGAAAAGCGTTTGTCAAAAGGACATGGCTGGATGGAGATGTGTGTGTGTGTGTGTGTATTTGTGTGACGGGTGTTTGCTGGAGAGCGCTCCCCCGTGGGGTGTGTGTGTGAGATTTGCGGGTGTTTCCTGTGCGTTTGTTTCGCTTGTCTGGAGGAGACGGAGACACCCAGCCAGCGCTGTGAGCTTCCTGCTCCAGACTGTAGCCTGCTAGCGGTGTGCTCTGGAGCAGAACAATCAACCAATAATCACCAAAAATCTGCTGTGGTGATTCCACACACACACACTCACACCAGCACACACACTCCTTGCCCTAACCTCCTTTTATTCTGGCAAATGACACGCATGCTGTATTTGGAGGAGAGTGACATCATGGATCATGTTATTATTTGCTGTTTTTGCACGTGCCGACCCTTTTTGAGTGTGTCTGCCTGAATAAAAGGAGCTGTTGCTATGGTCACACCCCACAGAGAGGTGAAAGGAACTGGGATTGGTCCTGGTGTTTGATTGACAGGTGTTGTGTCCTCCCAGGTGTTCCAGGGGAGATTGGACTCACTTGCCGTGGCAACCATCAAAGCCCTGACAACGGTGATGCATAAATCACCAGCTGCAAAGGTAAAAACACAGAGAGGATCAACATAATATATATTTAATAAGAAAATGGAATAAATAAATATCAATTTGATCAAGGCTCGTAGCCACTACGGCCCGATACAGTCTGCTCGCTCAGGAGCTGTAATGCTCATGCATGCATCCTTACAGGAGGTGTTCAAGGAGAGGATTGGATATACTCACCTCTACGAGGTGCTGGTCTCTCTGGGACAGCCGTCCAGACACCTGCTGAAGGAACTGATGAACATGGTGAGATTCTGTTTCAGCCAGCCAGTCGGCTAGTTACCCAGCCAGCCAGTCAGTCAGTCAGTCAGTCCCCATTGTGTGTGTCTGCCTTGTCCATTTCAATGCATCCGCAGTTCCTCCCTTTCCACGCTTGTTATGTCCATGGGTTATAAGACCTCCCCCCCTCCCTGTGCCCCTCTCCCTGCCCCTCTCACCCTCTCCCTGCCCCTCTCACCCTCTCCCTGCCCCTCTCACCCTCTCCCTGCCCCTCTCACCCTCTCCCTGCCCCCGTCTCCCAGGCCGTGGAGGGAGAGCACACGTCGGTGGGCATCCTGGGCATCAGCAACGTGGAGCCCCTGCTCCTGCTCATCCAGTGGCTGCCCGAGATGGACTCGGCCGAGCTGCAGGTCTTCACCTCCGACTGGCTCCGCCGCCTGTGCTGCATCAACCGGCAGACGCGCGCCACCTGCGTCAACGCCGCCATGGCGGTGCGCGTGCTGGCCGCCCTGGAGCACCACGGGAGGCTGCACCGGGCCTGCGCCGAGAGCCTGGTGGGGCTCCTGGGGGCCCTGGGGAGCCAGTCCCTGGGCGGGGGGGAGCTGCTGCAGCTGCTCCGCCTGCTGAGGCCCCAGGAGGCCGGGCAGGCCCACCCCTACGTGGGGCCCGTGCTGAGGGCCATCCTGGGCATGGTGCGCAAACAGGGCCTGGAGAGCGCCATGCAGTATTTCGACCTGTCGCCCAGCATGGCTGGCGTCGCCGTGCCGACCATCCTGCGCTGGCCCGGCTACGCCTTCAGCTTCCTGGCCTGGCTGTCGTTGGACCAGGACCAGCAGGGCCCGCCCGGCAAAGGAGACAAGAGGAAACAGTTGTATAGGTGAGGAGGGAAAACCGGGGAGAGAGAGATGGAGGGAGAGATGGAGGGAGAGAGATGGAGATGGAGAGAGAGATGGAGGGAAGAGAGATGGAGAGAGAGATGGAGAGAGAGGCGGAATGAGTAGAAGTTGAGCGATGAGGTGCTACAAGCTGAGCTTGCCTCTCTGCAGCTTCTTCACCCCAGGAGGGACCGGGTTCGAGGCCTTCATCAGCTCAGCGGGGGGTCTGGTGGTGGCCGTGTGCACCAAGAAGGAGTACGTCACCGTCATGCTGCCAGACTACAGCTTCTGCGACTCGCTCTGGGTGAGGGTCAGCGGCACGCCGGGTCAACTGGGGCGTCATTCGGGCGAACCGGAGGTCTGTGGTTTGTGAAAAGGGGGATGATGGGGGATTGAGTCTTTTGGTTGTTCTCCTGCCCACAGCACAGTATAGGTGTGGTCCACGTGCCAGGGAAGAGGCCTTTCGGCCAGAGTCTGGTGTACATCTACGTGGACGGGCAGCAGAAGCTGTCTGCTCCTCTCAAGTACCCCAACATGACGGAGGTGAGCACCACCCTCGTTTGATCACGTGTGTGTGTGTGGGGGTATGTGTGTGTGTTGGCCCCCGACTCCTCACGCTCCCCCTCCCCCCCCCCCTCAGCCTTTCACCTCCTGCTGCATCGGCTCGGCCGGCCACAGGACCACCACGCCGCCCCCCTCCCAGATCCCCGACCCGCCCTTCTCGGCCGCCCCGCCGTCCGGGCGCTCCTCCCTGGGGGGGATCCTGTCGTCTCAGGGCTGGGGGGGCCTGCTGGGGAGCAAGCCCGAGTCCGTCACCAAGCTGATCTCGGCGGGGACCCAGGACAGCGAGTGGGGCAGCCCCACCTCCCTGCAGGGTCAGCTGGGCAGCGTCATGGTGTTCCACGAGCAGCTGCAGCCCAGCCACGTCAAGGCTCTCTGCAGCACCGGTGAGGAGGGAGGGGAGGGAGGGAGAGAGAGAGGAGGGAGAGGGAGGGAGAGGGAGAGGGAGAGAGAGGGGTGAGAGGGAGGGAGGGAGAGGTAGGGGGTGTTCGAAAGAGGAAGTGGGGGGGGCAAATATGAGTAGAGGGAAGATCTCATGGATTCTTCTCATGTCCCTTCGATTTCAGGTCCCAATTGCATTTCTCCTTTCAAAACCCTGGAGGCGGAGCTTGGAGACCTCTCCACCAAACTCCTGCTGCACTACTCCCCAAAGGTGACTGGACGTGACAACTGTCAATCATCTAAACACTCAATCACTGTCATCAATCAATGCATGTCCGTGGGCAGTGCACGTTGACGAGATTCAGTTTCAGACGACGACAGGTGGTGACAATAGACTGTGTTGTTCTGTGGCTGCTGCAGGCCTGCAGGAACCCCATCTGTCTGGACCTGTCCCCTAACCTGCTGCACGGGCGCCTCACCGGGAACAAGGTCGTCAACTGGGACATCAAGGTAGGAGAGTCGGGAACGACATCACATCCTGTAACGGAATAATATGTGCTGCCCTCTCACTTGTCGGCCTTGGACAGTGTTCCGGTGGGCCTAACACCATGAGAATGTGTTGAGTCGTTGCATGTTTTGGGAACATTTTCAGTCTTCAGTCTGCGCTTCTTTATATGAACGGATGGGATTTCCTGTGTTCTCTCCTGCTCTCCTGCTCAGGACGTGATCAACTCGGTCGGGGGTGTACCCGTCCTCTTCCCCATCCTGGAGCAGCTCACCCTGCTGACGCCCGAGAACCACGCCGAGCCCTCGGGGTCAGAGTTCATCACCCCTGACCTGGCCACCCCCGCCGACGGAGACTGGGTTATCCTGCCTTCCAACAGGGCCTCCGGTGAGTCGCAATCTCCTCAGTCTGACGACATCACATAAACACAGTCAGTACCATCACAGATACACTCAATAATAATAGGACTATAGTAGCTATACTATATTAGTATAGTAATACTGATACTTTACTCATGTCGACTGGTTGTGGATGATTCGTGTTTGTGTTTTCAGAGGCTCGTCTGGAGAAGAACCTGGTGGCCACCTTCCTGTTGGTGCTGAAGCACTTCCTGCAGAGACACCCCATCAACCAGGAGAGTCTGCTGCACTCCCATGGTGTGGTCACCCTGGGAGCTCTGCTGCACAAGGTCAGAGCTGAGACTGTCTCTGTCACTCACACACACACACACACTCACTCACACACATACTGACTCACAGACTCTGACACTCTGATATTGCTTTGTGTGAATATGTGTGTTTTTTTTCATACGTGTGTGTGTGTGTGTGCAGATGCCTGCCAGCCAGGTGGATGTGAGTGTTCTGGTGGCTGCCCAGCTCCTGCTGGAGCAGGTGACCTATGAGAAGAACCAGCAGCTCCTCCAGCAGCTCCACACACACCTCCTGTTTAACTTCAGCATCTGGAACCAGGGGGACTTCCCTCTGCGCATAGGTAGGTGTGTGTGTGTGTGTGTGTGTGTGTGTGTGTGAGTGTGATGGGTCACACTGCACATCCAATGGCACTTCGCACAGTACACGGCCTACGCTTTGTCATCACTTTTTTAACCAATCGAAATGTGTCTCTGTTGCTCTTTGTAAGTGTTTGTGTTTTTTGCGTGCGTCCGTGTGTGTGTGTGTGTGTGTGTGTGTGTTACCCCGTGAACCTGTGCTGAGCTGCTCTTGTGTTTTCTGTGGTGAAGGTCACATCCAGTACATGTCCACCGTCATCAAAGACAACAGGAAGCAGTTCAGGAAAAAATATGGAGTTCAATTCCTGCTGGACACCATTCGTCTCTTTTACGGGTGGGACTCCATTTTGGATCTCCCAGAATGCTCTGCGTCTGGTTTTATGACCCATTTCCATTCCCTGTACTCCTTCGCTCTACCTGTACTGTGGGGTGTACGCCTCTTATGCATGACTGACTAGGACTATTGGATAAAGTGCCCAGGTCGTGTTCGTAACACAACGTTTTTTGTTGTTGATATCCCTCGACCGTGCTGTGTGATGTCATCAGTAGGTGTAGCAGCAAGGGCGAGGGCGACCTGACGGAGGACGACACCCGCACCATCCGGGCGTCGCTCTGCGGACTCCTCAAGTACTACATCAGCAAGGGCATGACCCAGGAGGAGATGCACAGCATCCTGGGATACATCGCCGCCATCGGAGACGAGGAGCAGGTGAGGGGGGGAAGGGGGGGGGGTGTGGGCGGGGCTTTGTGAGGGGCTGGCCGGTCTAGAAGGAAACCGTTTAGTGAAGATATAGAAGAACGATGCTAGAGTTGGAGCGATCGGAAAAACGCGTCCAAATCAAGTGGAGCCTTTGTCGGTCCTTCTTAGAACCGATCCAGGGTTGTGGACGTTAGGTTGGCAGCGTCCCCACGGCAACAGCAGGTTGCCCCCCCCCCCGTGGGCCCTGGTCTGAGAGACCGTCCCCTGATAGCCATCGACCGCTGCTCGCTCTCATTGACTGAGCAAAGCCTCAATGTCTCCCTCGATCTGTCTCGTGCTCAGGACCAGGGCACCTCCCCGAGGCGGCATGGATCTCCCGGTCCTGGTCACTGACTGTCTGTTTCCCCTTCCTTCCCTCTCTCCCTCCAGTTGTTCCATCGCATTTGTCCTTGCTCCGTTTCCTCCTGTCTCTCTCTCTCTCTCTCTCTCATATCCTCTTACCCTGGTCTATAAATACGCCCATTGACCTCATCTTATATATGCAAACGGAACTTGGTGACCACAAGTGTGTATGGGGGTGTGTGTGCGCGCGTGTGTGTCTACTGATGTGTGATATTCCGGAGCTGTTGCTGACTTTGAGGATGTGGTGTGTGTGTGTGTGTGGTGTATGTGTGTCTGTGTTTGCATGTGCGTGCTCCTCCCCCCAGCTGTGCGGGGTGTTGGAGCTGCTGCTCAGTCTGCTCCACAGCAGTGCGGCCCGGGACCAGCTCTTCCTGCTGCTGTTTGAGCCCGGAGCAGCCGACTCCTGCTACGCCCTGCTGCTCAACAACAAACACTCGGACCGCCTCCGCGAGCTCGTCTTCAAGGTGGCCGCCGCCGCCGCCGCAGCCTCGTAAC
The DNA here is from genome assembly GCA_023658055.1 of Thaleichthys pacificus. NCBI lineage: Eukaryota > Metazoa > Chordata > Actinopteri > Osmeriformes > Osmeridae > Thaleichthys > Thaleichthys pacificus. The sequence goes on from CM042873.1 coordinate 8,284,030, forward strand.
ACAACACACACCAACGGGTCCCATTATCACCTCGATTAGGAACCTTCTGGAAAGTTCTCTGCTGATCTGACGTGTTTTTTTTTACGTTGCGGTGTGCTGCGTCTGCAGCTGTTTGAGCGCATGCTGCGGTGTGACCGCGTGTACGAGAAGAGCAAGCAGAGGCTGAGGCTGAGGGAGGTGGGCTACTCGGGCCTCACCCTGCTGTTCTCGGACCTCCACGTCACCCCCACCCTGGTCCGCTCCCTGCTCAACCAGGTGCTGCACACCGGTAAGCCTCCCCCCCCTCTCTCTCTCTCTCTCTCCCCCGCCCCCCCCCCTCTCACCTGCCCTCCAGACCCCGTCTTGCTCTCTCTCTCTCTCTCCCCACCTCCTCCGCTATTTTCCCCTCTTCCGTGGCCTCACTAGCTTTCTCCCCCTCCTCCTGTTATCCACTGGGGGTTATCTATTTTCGCTAACGGAATGTGCTAGAATGAGCAGTCTTGTGTGAAGCAAACCAAACCACCGCACAGGCTTGGACCCTCTGGCGCACTGACCCTTTCAAAGGAAAGCCATCCCGTTCATCGGCGGGTCGTTTGCTTAATAAAGTCAATTAGCTGATGACCCGGGCCCCGCTCCACAGTCTCCTGCACGCACGATTTAGGTCTTTGAAGAAGTGAGAGCAGGCCTTTCTCTGTCAGCTGGCCCAGGGCCCTGACTTCCCCAGAGAGAGTAATGGCTGTCTCAGGAGGGTGATTTTGTGGCCAGTCGATAAGGCCTTTAGGACAAATTGATTGGCTGGAGGCTGAAGGCGGGAAGTGGGTAGGGAACAGCTCTCTCCCAGCAGAAAGAGGCCATCTTTAAGCTTGTGTAAGCAGAGGGAGGTGGAAGGGGATCGATACATATCTGTGGTTTATCTTCGCTGTGGAGGGTGTTGTTTTAGTCCTCCGACTGGATGGAGTGATGTCATGAATCAGCATTGTGCGCTCGCGGTGACCTGCCGTCACCCTGGTCTCATTTGCATGTTGACCTTTGCCCCGTCCAGATCTTGTAGTGAACTACAAGGACCTGATGGCGCTGGTCCAGCTGACACACCGGGCTGGACCCAGCGTACGCCTGCTCATATGCAAGAGGGTGAGGGAGCACACACACGCAACATAACACTTTTCATTGATCTGTGAAACAGTGATCAGATTGCATGATAGCAGGCCCTAAATGCACTGAATCCTCATCCTCCCAAACCCCCCACTTCCCTCCCTCTCTCTCTCCTCTCCCTCCTCTCTCTCCCCTCCCTCCCCCAGCTGTACCAGCTCCTCCAGTCCCAGCAGGACGCGGCGCTTCAGATCTCCAAGCAGCTGTGCTGGCAGGAGACCCTGATGAAGCTGTTCCTCAGGAGCCCCGGGGCCGACGGGGGGGCGGGCCGCGGCGACACAGCCAGCGCCTGCAGCCTGGACCTCAGCCGGGGCTCCAGCCAGCGCCTGGAGCTGCCCCCGGAGAGGAGGGGCCGGCCCAGCAGCCCCAGCAGGCTGGACGACGACCGCCTCAGCATCGGGGACAGCCGCTCCCTCGACAGCCTGGAAAACGGAGACCTCGTCTCCCTCCTGGACACCCCCGGGGACACCCAGCTCCACAAGCCCTGGGCCGGGCCGGGCAAAGCCGGGGGCTTGAGTTTGGACCTGTCCCACGTGCAGGCCTACGAGCAGGGGGACAGCGGGAGCCAGACCCCTGGGAGTATGCCCAGCACGCCGTCCCCACTGGAGACAGCCAAGCCCTTCCCAGGGGGCCCGGTGGAGCGCGAGGCCTCGTCCTCTTTGACGGAGGACAGCTTCGTGTTCAGCGACGACATGTCTCTGGGAGAGTCGTTCAGCTGTGCGGAGGTGAGCCTTTGATACTAGGTCTCTCTTCCCCAGAAATGTCACCCGGTCCCTGGGCTGCCAGCCAGCCAAACCCCCCCCCCCCCCACCCTTTCATCTCTTTCTCTCTGGCGTCACGACAAGCGTCAGCTCCCACCAGGGAGGCTGGGGGGGGGGGGGGGGGGGGGGGGGGGGGGGGGGGGGCTGTGTCTGTCTGTGTTGGTCTCTCCCTGACCCGCCCTCTCGGTCGCCCCCTAGAGGCTGGAGGAGGAGCTGTCCCGGATGCTGCTGGAGATCGTGCTGTGCGTGATGTGGCGCGGCGTGGAGGGCTCGGACGACTCGGCGTGGGTGGAGAGGGGCCAGGTGTTCTCCGCCCTCACCAAGCTGGGCACCGCCAACGAGCTGCTGCTGCCCGTCGACCACATCAAGCTCAGGTGAGCCCCCCCCTGCCCGGCCCCCCGGCTCGACCCCCAGGACTGGACGCATGCGTTAACCCGTGCTATCCGGGTCATATCTCAGACAAGGATCTCTATGTTCTTACCTTTTTTTTCGTTTTGTTTTTGCTTTCCATTCCTCCTCCCTCTCTCCCCCCTCCCTCCCTCCCTCCCAGCCTGATGGAGCGAATGCTGGAGTGGGCGGTGAGCGACAACCGCGAGGCCACGGCCGCCATGCTGCCCCAGCACACGGAGAACGCCGTGCGCCTGCTGCACGTGGTGCAGGACTTCCTGCAGGCCGAGGGCCTCGTCAACCCCTCCCTGTGGACGGAGAAGGTCCTGGAGGAGACGGTCACGCTCATGGACAGCCTGATGGTGTGGTACTCGTCGGGCAGCCAGTGGCTGCAGCTCTCCCAGGTGGGGCTCCGTCTGCTGCTGGGCTTCATGGCCCAGGAGGACCCCCAGGTGAGACCAGGCTCCAGGGCCTGCTGCCCTCTCTCTGTCCAGGGGCTTCCCTGCTCTTAAACCCCCAGACCGAGCCCTAACTGTGGGCCGTATCTCCTTCCGGAGCCCACTAGTCGTTTTAAACTCTCCCCTCCCTCTCGAACCGCAACGTTCCAGCATTTAATTTGCGCGGGAACCACCCCGATCTAATCCGGACCCCCTGCCCTCCCCGTCCCCCCCCGCCCCCAGGTGTGCGCCCTGGCCACGGCCAAGCTGAACGGCATCCTCCAGACCAAGCCGGTGGAGACCCAGGACGAGGCGTGCTACCTGCTGGGCCGCGTGGAGGGCATCCTGCGGCGCGCGGTGGCCGGGGAGCAGACGGACGAGACCTACTCCTTCCTGGTGCCCCTGCTGCGCACGCTGCTGTCCAAGGTGCACAAGCTGCTGTACATGGAGCTGCACCTGCCCTCGCTGCCCGACACCAACGGCAGCCCGTCCTTCTTCGAGGACTTCCAGCTGTACTGCAACTCGCCCGAGTGGAGGGTCTACCTGGACAAATACGTGAGTGGGCGATTGGGATGTCGTCGTTGTTTTTTTGTTTTTTTTCCGATGTTTGACGTCGAAACGCAGGATGTTTTTCCCGAGCTCCTCTGTGGCAAAATCGCAAGCGAATACATTTCGATAGAATCAATTCGATCAAGGCTTTTTTTCTAGAACTTCCCCATTTGGATTGTGCAGGGACGTTTCTTGGTCGACGCAAAGTGATGGGTGTTCCCCCCCCCCCCCATGTGGTTCCTCTCTGCAGATCATCCCCTACATGAAGCAGTACGAGATCGAGACCTTCAGCCACGGCCACGAGAACATGGCTCTCTTCTGGAAGGAGTGCTACGAGGCCTTCATGGTCAACCTGCACAGGAGGGAGCGGGAGAGGGGAGAGAGCAAGATCCGCTTCCAGGTGAGAGCGCCTCGCGCGTGTCCCCCTCTCGCCTTCACACGAGTCGGCATGAGTCGACGCCGAAACCAATGCTTGTCCCCGCGAGCGCAACAATCTCGTGTCCCATCCCCCCCCCCGGCCGTTCAGGAGCAGTTCGTGGAGCCGTTCTCTCGCCGCGGCCGCCAGGAGAACCTGCGCTACAACAGCATGCTGAAACAGCTGCACAGCCAGCACGGCGCCACCCTGAGGCAGTGGAAGGCAGCGCGCCGCAGCCTGGTGTGTGAGAGAGGACCCTGGGCGGACAGGTGAGGACCGGGACACCTTGGCGTGTCTGTGTGTGTGTTGCTTGGTGAGTCACACTGTTGTGTGAAGTGGGGTGGGTGCGTGTGTCTCTCTGTGGGGTGGTGGGTGTGTGTGTGTCTCTGTGAGTACGGGGTGGTGTGTGTGTGTTGTAGGTCATCTGACCTGTATATCTGTTCCCCAGGCAACAGAGCGAGATGCACTGGAGGTTATCCAGTGCTGAGAACTACTCCCGCATGAGACTCAAGCTGATCCGCAACCACAACTTTGACCACCACCGAGATGCCAGCGCCCTCCGAGACAACCTAGGTGAGACCCCCCCCCCACACACACACACACACACACACACACACACACACACAGCATGCTTCCATAATCCTCTCGGTGACCTTGACCTGACTGTTACACTGTTACCTCTTCAAAGGGCATCGCTCTCAGCTTAGGGCCTAACTCTGTGTCCTGACCTTTGACCTTCCCCTGTCCCCCCAGGCGTCCAGCAGCAGCGCGTCAACCCCCAGTCCCTGCTGCTGGAGGCGGTCAAGCAGGTGAAGGTCAGCGACCTGGAGGACGACATCCTGGAGCTTCCCGAGGACGACGCCTCCGGGAACAACAACCAGTGAGTCCAGGGATGCACCCCCTCCACAGACACACACGTTTCACACACACAGACATGCATCACAGGTGTAAATAATGGATGGTTTCTGTCACTTCTAACCTAGAGTTCTCTCTCTTTCCCCTCTCCCCTCTCCCCTCTCTCCTCTCCCCTCTCTGAAGGGGGGAGGCGGAGGAGGCGGGTCAGAAGGAGAAGATGGTGCTGTTTGAGGACTGTGAGCTGGTGACGGTGGTGGACGTGATCCCTGGCCGCCTGGAGCTCACCACCCAGCACATCTACTTCTACGACAGCAGCCAGGAGAAGGAGGAGGGTGAGCGAGGGAGGAGGGAAGGAGGGAAGGAGGGAAGGGGTCGGAGGAGAGGTCTGGATGGTGGCCGTAGACCAGCTTGCTGAGTCACAGGCTCTGTGCGGTCTGTGGCTTGTCCCTCAGGTGTGGGCCACGACTTCAAGTGGCCCCTGTCGCAGATCCGCGAGATCCACCTGCGCAGGTACAACCTCCGGCGCTCCGCCCTGGAGATCTTCCTCATCGACCAGACCAACTACTTCCTGAACTTCAAGAAGGAGGTGAGGGCTACTGTGTTTGCACTCCGCTGGCGTTGAGGAGTTGCCGTGGCGATGCGGGGGGGGTGGGATCTGTGGTGCTGAGCTGTGTGTGTGTGTGTGGCGCCACCTGCAGGTGAGGAACAAGGTGTACAGCAGGATGCTGCTCCTGCGGCCCCTCAGTCTGCACGGGACGCGCTCACCCCAGGAGCTGCTCAAGGCCTCGGGACTCACTCAGGTCAGATGCTACTGGGGCCCTCAGGGGTCAAAGGTTACATAATGATCTTAGCCAATGGAGGGCTGGTGTAAGTCTGGTGATATTGAAATTAATCTTGTTTTTTGGGGGGTGGGGGTGTTACGCAGAAATGGGTGAACCGAGAGATCTCCAACTTTGACTACCTGATTCAGCTGAACACCATCGCTGGCCGGACCTACAACAACCTGGCCCAGTACCCAGTGGTACGTTCCACCATTCTCATCGGAGGCAGGGTTGGACCGTACCATTTCTTTTGGGGCGCAAATATTGTCCTCATCCACCCGTTAGCGGTGTAAAGTTGACTGGGTTCGCTCTGTTTCCCTGCGTTTGCAGTTCCCCTGGATCCTGTCGGACTACACCTCCGAGGAACTGGACCTCTCCGACCCGCGGGTCTTCAGGGACCTGTCTAAGCCCGTGGCCGTTCTGAACGAGCGGAACGCCAAGGCTGTCAGAGAGAAGTACGCCCCTGTCCTCAAACCCCCCTCCCACACCATAACCTCACACCCAAAAATTCCCATCCACAACATCCCCTCCCAAACCAAACGCCACGTCCCGTGGCTTAACCGTGCTCCCAGCACGGCTGTGTAACCATGTGCGTTTGTCGCTTGCGGTCGCAGGTATGACACTTTCGAGGACCCCACAGGTACCATCGACCGCTTCCAC
>CM042873.1:8972542-9342542 GCA_023658055.1 Thaleichthys pacificus
ATTTGCTCGGTAGTTGTTATTAGACCTGAATGTCTGATCAAGAATAGGGAGATAAGGAGATGGAACAGGTTAGGGGCTGCCAAATAACAACACATTCAGCCAGGGTAGTGAAAGACTCGAATGGAAGTGGATGAAGCCAACCTTGCATTTCATAACAGCTCAGCTTAAAAGGAGATGCACAGCATCTGTCCAAGCCCTCTTAGTGGGTAAGTACACCGATATCACTCGCAAGAAACATCTTAGCACATCAGATCAACATGTGCCAGAAACAAAAGGTTCCGAACTCATATCCTGTTGGTGAGTTTTCCTGTGATTGTCTCTCATCCAACTGCTTCCAAGAAAGGCCTTTAAAACTCTGGCTGGTTGCTTGACTGGAGACATAGGTTGTCATTAACTAGGATATAGGCCAAACCTGTGAATCGCGGATGGTTGCTTTCCCAGACCAAGCCACATTACGTAAAGTGGGCTCATGGTAATAATAAGTGGATGAATCATAATAGCTTTTACTTAAAAGACTCTTCGTTTTGTTTTTCCTAGTACAACAGCCCCCCCCCCCCCCCCCCCCCCCCCCCCCCCCCCGTTACATAAGGCATAGAGATTCCAGATGCTACGGAGGTCCCGGTCATTTGGTGAACATTCAACCCCACGTGGAGCGGGAAATTGTTCGGAGCTGCCTTACAGCGAGAGATGTTTTCATTCAAGGTTCAAAACTCTAGCGGGCGAGAAGCTCTCCTTTGTAAAGAATCGATGCGCAGTGAGTAGTACTCAAAGAACCAGGCCAATTATCTGCAGCCCAGTTTGTACACCTCCCCTTCGCGTGTCACTTAGATTGCATGTCCACGTTGACAGCACGGATTGAAAGATTGCACACGGGATCAATGTATGCCATCGCCACATCCACAAGAACTAGCTGCCCCTAGATCACGGGACATTGGACGTTACTGACAGCCAACATGGGGGCGGGGTGAAACAGGAGGGACACACGGGTGACCTTGTGATTGTGTAGGTTACATATGGGTACAGTGGCCAATACCCGAGCCACCCCGCTAATCCCACTGGGATTAAAACTGCTGCGTTCAGTCATTCTATGCACCCCTTCTCCAGCCAGGCATTCGAGCACAGCCAAGCCAAGTACAGAACAAGCACGGTTAATCATGAATCTGCCCTCCAGACCAGCTAGAGGTGATCCAGTCAACTGCTGGGAACTGGAAGCATCAGTCATGTGACCACATGATTCATGTTTAAGTTAACCGATACTGTTGACCTCGATATCCTTGGGGGCAATCACGCCATTAACGTGATCACACCCATGTACACACGCATGCTGAAGCCATATTGGAATTGGCAGGTGCCAGTGTTTCTTATCACACACAGAGGACTGGCCTAATAGTGTGGCCATGAGACAAGCTGTCGATGTCTAGCTCTCTGGTTGTGTCCTCTCACTGTCAGCATGGTATCTCTGGTGTTGGCTCACGTCTGTTTAGCCATTGACCACCCTCCCTGGGTGTGTGTGTGTGTGTGTGTTGTTCTTGTGTCGACCCCTCCATCCCACTCCCAACACACCCAAGATCTCATTGCCCTCTCCTCCTCATTGTTCTATGATCATATCCTCTCCCCCTTTTATCTCCCTCTCTTTCTCTCGAACTCTCTCGCTCTCTCTCTTTAAGCACTGGCCTGGAATGGGATGATGATGTTGTGTCATTATTCAGGATGGGGGATGCACTCTCCCAGTCTCCCCAAGGGCACTGGCCCCTAACTTGCACAGCATGACACTGTGTGTGTGTGTGTGTGAGTGTGTATGTGTCTGTGTGAACGGTTTATCCCGGCTAGCCCAGATGCCCCAGCTAAACCCATCACCAGCAGTGCAGAGCGCCGAGTGCTAAGCTGGAACATTTGGCACTGAGCTGAGATGCAATAGGGAGGCAAACACACACACAAACACACACACAAACACACAAAAACGGAGTTTCATTTTTTTTATTTTTTGGTCTGAAAGAGAGGCAAGGGAAGTGGATCAGTGGGGATACTCAGGGTGAGGGACAGGAGCTCTTTCCCCACACTCAGAGCCTCTGGCGGGCTGGAGTGTCCGTCGGAAGGGATGGACGAGTGCGATGATGAACTGGGGGTCTTCACTGTCATCCAGTGAGTACACTGATCCACAGGCACACATGACAGCATGGATAGCTGTAGAGCTCTTTGTCCGGGGGGACTGCCTTTTTGGCCAGTGGTCTGAGAGCGAAACTGTATGATGTGCATGGGCACCTCTTGTGTGTTCCGTTGACTCTGTAGAACTGACACTGTGTATCGAGATCATATTGTTGCTGTTCTTGTTTGGACATGAGGCAATCCTGAAGCATGTCCTTTAGGGATAGCCTGTATACTTTGTTTGTTTTTGGGCATAGCTGTGCCGGGTGGAAGAGTTTGGTGGGAATGTACGCTTGCCTGGACAGGCTTCTGACAGAGTAATCAAACCATCTGTCATCCGTCCTCCGCTCTGCACAGGCTGCACGCGTGTCCACGAGGCCGTTTATATTCATACGTCAACAAGTTTCCGCGGGTAACAGTTTCGCAGTGATCCAAGCTGAGCTAGATCAGAAGTATGTGTATTCAAGGTTCTCGTTTTTGGTCCTGAGCTAAGATGTACGGCAGTGCCAGAAACTTCAGGAAATCTCTGGCATTGGTGGACATTCAAGCTGTCGCCACAGCTTACCAGAGTGGCATAATAAGTGGATAGTATTGATGAAGAACAACATTCAGTGCGCGCGTGCTTACCGTATTGGAATCGAAAAGGCAATGACAACAGTAATGGGCTGTCGTCAGTCTAAGACGTGGCACCCATTAGGGGAGGAGAGGGTGCTCCCAAACGACGACTTAATAATCGGCGCAGAGGGGGAAAGGAGGACGCGTGCGTGCGCGAGACCTCGCATGTGTGAGCGTGTCGGGGAGAGAGGTCGAGAGGTGGCGTTGGAGGGGGCCGATTGGATTCTTTGTGACGCAACTGTTGTGTTTGAGTCGGGCTTCGCGACTTGCCGTCGGCCACGAGTTCCAAGTGCGAGTCCAAAGTCGTAACTCTTCATGATCATCCATCCTCCTTTCCTTAGATCCCAGGGTTGATCATCATTAGTTCTAATGAGATGTGTTGCCAGTGCCTCTGAAGCTGGCTTCGTGGCACATGGCTAGTCAATTACGTAAGCCGCGCTCGCCATTCCACAAGAATGTCCCAGCGTTGTAATTACGGCTCACACTTGGGATAGCCTCATGGACCAGCGGCTTTAGCGGGGGCAGCAGGGAGCAGGGGGTGAGGCCAGGGGTGACTTCACAGGGCCAGAGACGTTTAGAGGAAGGATTACGGTTACAATGAAGGTTTGAAGATATCAGAGGCTTTTGTTTTGCTTTAACAATGACGTAACTTGTGTTTACTTCAAGAGAGCGCTGCGTTTTCATCCCAGAACCCGGCTTGACATCAAAGGCCATTATAGATGTATGTGATTTTTATGAGGAACATATAGATTAGGGCTTGAATAGGCTTTATGATTATAGCGAGCTATGATGATTATAGATAGGTTGTCCGTTGGGTTGATTATCATGCGAGAGGATTTTCTATATGCAGTGCATAGTAATGTAGCATGACTGTCTGTGTTATGCAATGCTTTGACAAAGACTAGCCAGGACACACCAGAGCTCATGATCGTCGGACTGTGGGGGAGATTGAGAGAGCGTAGATCGCGCAGCATTGCGTGGGATTACCACGATTGGGTGAGGGGGTCATTTACCATGAAACATGTGGCCCAGAAACTGGACAAATGAATTTGTGTGTGTATGCGTGTGCGTGTATTTGTCATCGTGTCTTAGGCGGTCACAAGCCTATTCCTTTTTTTCTCTCCCCCATCCCCCCTCGTTGCCCGAACTGTAGCAATACGGCTTAAAGTTAGATGTTCTGGATTCACAGAATGATTAAAACACAAACTGATAATTAAAAAAAACCGTATTCCTTCAATATCAGCAACCCAGTTTGTTACCACGTGCAGATGTTGCAACACAGAGCTAAGGACCTGGCTGTCATTCATAGAGGTACACCCTCTATGAATAAGGGGGGGGGGGGGGGGGGATATGCAGGCTGGTGCATTGTGGGATACGTTTGAGTTGTAGTGCGGCCGGGCAGATGGCCATAACGGTCAGGCCCGATTGCTTTTACTCGGAGAGGCTTTGACTCTCACTGGGAGGATTCTCACTGTGAACACAATATCTCTGACCTCATGTCTGTGTGCCTCTCTCACACCTCTGGTCCTGCACTGGGAGCCCTCCTGCTCCACACACACCCCCCACCAGAAGTGCTGACCGCCGACTGACCACGTATCGACCGCAGAGGACCGCAGAGGACCGCAGAGGACCACGGAGACGCTGAGAGCTCCGTCAGGGCTGTCGATAGGCGGGGTGGCTGGAGAGGTGCCGGCCGTGTCAGCATGTTTGTTTGCGCGGCTTGTCTGACAACCGGTTCGTCTTTGTGTCGCTTGGTTGGGCCCGTGGTAATCCTTAAAACAAACAACACGATAGCTGCATCGTAGCTCTGTTTACAGCACTGGCCCCATATGGTCCCTAAGGTTCTGCATGAAAGAACATCACGTAATTACTCCCTCGCCACTCCCAAACAGACAGTGTCAGCATTCGCGAGTCAGTCCACCGTTTAGGACTTTTTCCTCACCAATTCAATCCTAATTAGGAAGCGTCCTCCCAGTGGGCATGAAGATGGACCCCCCCGCCCCCCTCCGCCTCGGGGAGAACCCTGACTAAACGTTCAGTCGATTCGAATCACAAGTCAATTGAACCCACTGGATCGAGTAGATGACAGCGGATCTCGTCCGATCGGTGGCTCCCTCACGGAGGGGGGGGGGGGGGGAAGAGAAATAACCACGTTCCCCCCCGGTCCGTCTAGTGCCTGCACAGCGCAGGTGGAGGGGTCTTGGGGTTGGGTGAGGCAGTCAATCACACAATGGACAACATATGGGGTTGGTGGTGGTGGTGGGTGAGGGGTGAGGGGGGGCGCAAGGTCCCACGGCAACAGCCTTACATTAAGAGGATGTTTGGCGTCAGTGCCGGGCTTACGGTGGGAGCGCGCACGGCATCCTAATGGGACCACTTGACGCGCTAAGTGGAGATTTACTCTGGGAGTCTAGCCCGGGGTCCCTGGTTTCACCCGCTGGTGCCCTTTCGAGAGAGGCCGATTTGTGGTGGTTTGCTCTGGCCAGCCCAGACCCCCCCCCCCCCCCCCCCCCCCCCCTACCCATGGCCTCGAATGCCTCAGTGACACCAGGCGAAGCCTCAGCCGTGCATTTGCATACAGCGGTATTTACTTCCATTCCCGGCGGCCTCGTTAGTGACCTCATGTGTGTCCGGGCTTTAGAGAGATATTCCGAGTTCTACTTACTACGGTAATCTAGCATGTCGGATTGTTGGAGTTGTTGTTGTATGGTTTCAATTTGTTTTCTCACTCTCAATTTAATAGGTTAAAGATAATCCCCGATTAACCACCATCATGTTTTAGTATGGCATGATAACATGTTTAGAGAAATACTTCCCAGACAGGCTGAGGCTTGTGCGGCTGGAATCAGAGAGCTGCGAGGGAGCTGTTCTGACCGAATATCTGGCCCTGAATACAGAGAATGTGTGTTTACAGGGTTCACACATCTGACATTCAGAATATTGGTCTAGGATCAGGATGATAAAAGAATCTCCAGAGCGCTGGCATACAGCCTCGGGTTCTCTCAGTATTCAGGGAATGTCAGCTCATACACACAGAGGCACATACACCACACACACACACACACGCATACACACACACTTTGGGTCTCTGCTTTTCCTTCAATGCATTTCAATGCCTTCGTTAACGGTGGGTGTGCGTTTGTGTGTGTGTGTGTGTGTGTGTGTGTGAGGTGGGCTTCCAGGCAGACTTCTCTCATACAGAGCGGGGGGGTGGGGGGGGGGGGGGGAGTGATGAATGGCTATGGTTGAGAGCTCTGTAGTATCTGAACGTGCCACGCGGAGCTTCTTTGCTGAAGAGGCCATTTAGTATTCTGACAGCAGCCATATGCTGAGTCCATGCCACAGTTCGCATCACTGTCATAGACAAAGGCACAGTGTTGGAACAGGCTCAGCCGGGAGCGCTGGTGATGAGGCTAAGATACAGTACGTAGCATTTGCAACTCAAGGGGGAACCGGAACATTTCATCTCCAAACCTTTGGATTACTTGACTTTTGTACCGTGACTAATCAGCAGATATTCTCCACCCGGTGCTGGAGCTTCAGACACAACAACACCGTGATATCTTGGCATAATAGGGTGCTTCATGGCCCAAGGTACTTTGGGGATTGTCAGTTTAAGCTCCTCAGTTCTGCTGCGTGGAAGAAGCCCTACGCAACGAGACATGGCTGTGACGCGTCCGGGATGCCTCCCAAAGCGGCGTGAGGCTGTCCAAGATGGTTCCTCTTTGCTGACTCACTGTGAGGCTCGGCACAGCAAGGCCCACTCTCCAGAACCTCTCATCCCAGTGTGACATCACTCTTCGGTTTGCTGACCGTTCTCAAACCGTCTTGTTTATTTGAAAAGCTCTTCTTGCGTACCGCGACATTGCACTCAACACAGAATGCATAGGAGGCTTTCGCTTTTCTCTCTCATTCTGTCAGCCCTTATCTCCCTCTCTCTCTCGCTCTCTCTCCCTCTTTCTCGCTCGCTCACTCTCTTTCTCTCTCTTTCTCTCTCTCTCTTCCTCCTCCATTCCATAAATTGGTTTCTATTATATCTGTCAATCTATATTTACTCATCTTACTCTATTTCTCTCCATCTCTCTCTCTCTCTCTCTCTCTCTCTCTCTCTCTCTCTCTCTCTCTCTCTCTCTCACTACCTCCATCCCTCCCTCTCTGAAAGGACGGCTGTGTTGTCTGGGGGATTATGCCCACTGATAAGGAGAGAAATTGCTGCTTGGATTATGGGAGATGGGGAATGCAAATCTATGATCTTATTGTTTAGACAGCACACAGAAGCCAGCAGTTTATCCCCCATAATTACTGGGAGGGGGGTTGACAGCAAAGCCAGGGGAGATATAGTTTTATGAAGGCAAATGTGTGTAGGGTCATAGGGCAAATAGAAGTGGGGGTTATTATGTTCGGGTAATACTAAAGATACCTGTCAATGAAATGTCTAGGCATCTAGATACCAAACATTGACTAGCCTGGACACTGTGGTTTTGAAAGGCACCCTCCCACCCTGGTCTCGAGCGAATCACCACTTGAGATGTCATTTCACAATCCGTCTCTCCGTCCCACTAGTCGCTCACCGGCCGGCTCGAGTGTCATACTGCATCAACATGCCAGTAGTGGTTCTGTGTTGCCAGTAAGGCACCCCATTAATCATGGGATCATAGGTGAGAGGGAGCAGGAAGCAATATTACAATCCAATGCAGCTGCCATGACACAGTCTCTGGTGGATGAACAGCACGCCGGGGCTGAAGAGCCCGGGTTAGTGCTCATTATCCTCCGGTGACGACTCGATGTGAGTCCCATCATATCCAGCCGTCTGGGGTCGTTGGGAAGAGTGGCAAACAGACAATGGAAGCGCTCGATTGATTGCAGGGAATCAGTGATTCATACTGGTGACGTCTCTGTCAATACCGCTCCGTATTGATAGACTTGCCGTCATCATGTCTATGATGCTGCAAGAAAATGACAATCTTCTTGGCTTTGGAATCCTGTCTAGTTATTCGTTTTTTTTTCGGTCCAACAATTTAGAATAGTCAGTTAAACAATGCTCACGGCTGCCCACTCGATATGTGTCGTATTCGTGGAGCAGTTGAGTTTCTCTGGATGTTACTTTTATAAATATAGACGACATAGTTCAGTTGAGAAGGCGACTGGTGCCTCACCCCTGAACACAACGAGCCGCTGGCACTGAAGCTGAACACTTACCAGACCTCCAACCGGGACAAGCCGAGCTGTTTACATGCCCAGGATGGACTGTCTCCTCCTGCGAACACGTCGCTGATGTCTTGTGATGCCTCTGCAGATGTGTAGCTCCCACACTTTCATTTCGTGTCATCGCGTATTTATTTAGCGGACGCTTTAATCCAACGCAACGTAGAGAATGGAGGGGAATTTGAATGTGAGGCCTCTTGATCTGCAGGCAAATGGGCCTACTGCTGAGCTACCCACCACACCCTGTCAGAAGGTTTCGGTGGCAGATGCCTCCAGACACCACACACATGATCTGTTTTGTGCGGTTTCAAATTGTTCCTCGGATGTAGGATGTGACGTCCTACATCCGATACACTGTAGAAAAAAGTTTCGAATACACCGTGACGGTGTATTCTAAACTTTCTTTGGTTTGTTTGTATCTGAATCGTTTTATAAAACTATCTTGGGCATTTTGAGGATTCTATGAAAGATATCCCCAAATATTTCAATCCAAATACTTCTTCTTTGCATTGATAAAGATAAATCGTGTTAAAGTCAAGACTGACCTGACGTCTCTCCGTCACACTTTGCCCACAAGAAAACCTAGCTGTCGAAAAGACTGTCATTCTGGGGGAACGCCATTCGGAATGAACCAGCGAATGACCTAGTAAACAGATAAGCAGTGTACCTGACATGAGATGAGAAACGAGGTGAAGGCTTCGATGTGTTTGTCTCTCGCTTATCGCTTCAAGCTTCATCTTTGAAAGCAGTTGGCACCAGGACCCCATGGGCAGGTTCCTCAAATACATAGAGTGCTCTGCAGAGAGGCTGGCGTCCTCATCAAAGATGAATGTGACATAAAAGAGTCTCTTTCCTGGATCAAAGCTGTCTCCTGCACTGCCTGACGGAAAAGTCTTCTGTTCTCTAGCCATAGGGTTATAGATACTGCAACTCTCACTTATAATTTCACTTCAAATCATTCAACAAAAATGACTTAAACCTCCACCTTGGAAATAGTGTTTAGTACAACTTATTTACCTTAGTGTCACATTGTTCCATGTAGTGTAGGCATGTGGTTGATCTGAGTTCTAAGTTCCAGATCATATTGTCCTTCCCTTGGCAAATAAGGTTTTTGTTTTCCATCTTATTCAGCTAGTTTTTGGCTACACAAAATGATCCCAAAACTAGATTTGTTTTTGCACTGGGGCGATAAGATTTGACAGCTGGGGAAATGAACCGTTAATGTAACGGACACAATCTAGACAGATAACAAACCTTTTCCCAAGCAATTGTTCCGGTAACTACTAAAGAAAATATCAACATGCAGTAATTCGGGGGAAAAAACTACAATATGAACATGCAAGAAAATAAAATCCATCACAACCACAAATAACAGCGGCAATCAGAGCAGAACAGAACCGCAAATAGTGTTCGGTTAAATTGCATGAAATGGTACAGAAACGAGTTTAACGCTGCTTTGCGTTTCGATTAAACTGCGTCGACACTGACATGACTGTGGTTCTCCTTGGCCCCCGTGGTGCTCCTCACAGAAGGTGAAGCATCTTGTTGAGGATAGCCATCTGCAGGATGCCCACAAGGCTCCCATGGGTCAGGGGGAAATGATTATGTGTGCTCACGTAGCTACTCATGCAGCCTGTCAGATGTGTGTGCGCGCGTGTGTGTATTTGTTTTCGGCAGTAAAATGCCAGGTCACGGTCGTAACACTACCGTGTATCCATTATTTATGGCATGGGGCTGAAGTATCAGTACCGTGTGTAGTTAGTAGTAAAAGGTGGGGGGGGAACGCTCGCTGTCCTTTGTGTGTAAACTCGCCTTTATGTGTCTGGTTGCTGCGGCTCACTTAGCAACACAAATAAACGTGAGAGACAGGGTCCTGCCCCCCCCCAGCAGCCCATCCTGCTTCTGCAGAGTCAGCACTCCTCTGCTCTCCCACCTCTCCCTCTCTCTCCATCTCTCTCTTCTCCTACCTCTTTGACCAGTGCAGCGCCCCTCCCCCTCTCCATCTCAATCTCTCTTTCTCTCTCTCTCTCTCTATATATAT
The DNA here is from genome assembly GCA_023658055.1 of Thaleichthys pacificus. Lineage (NCBI taxonomy): Eukaryota > Metazoa > Chordata > Actinopteri > Osmeriformes > Osmeridae > Thaleichthys > Thaleichthys pacificus. The sequence continues at coordinate 8,982,549 of CM042873.1, forward strand.
ACATATGCAGGATATATACAGTATATACTATACACACATATATTTCTACATATGTACATACTGTACACATATACAGTACATTTTTCACACTACTCTTTCAGCACCCCTCCCCCTTTTCCATATCTCTCTCTATCTCTCTCTCTCTCTCTCTCTCTCTCTCTCTCTCTCTCTCTCTCCGTCCTCCCGGGGATGATGTGGATGGACGTCTCCTCTGAGGACGGACGAGCGAGCGCTGGGAGCATCCTTCATCTGCCGTGTTTTGCGTCCCTCCTCCATCGCCCTCTTTCCCTCCTCCCTCCTCCCTCCTCCCTCCTTCCTCATCCCCTCCTCGCTGGCTCCTTTATTCTGCACCGCTCAGACCCCCGGCACATCTCCCAGCTCCAGTGCGATGGAGACCACTCTGAGGGGGCTTGACGCTGCCCGACACGGCCAGGGCGACAGAGGGGCAGCCCGGACAGGCTAGCCAGGCAGGGTGGGACTCCCTCACTGGCCAAAACCCCTCTCAAGGGCATCGCTGTCGCGCTGGGAGGGCAGGAATAGGTGTTTTTTGGTCCTTGTTGGCACCAATCAAGGAGCGTTGGCTTGTCCGAATGACTTTGTTTATGTGACCCGTGTTGGCAAGTCGTTGCCATGGAGCTTGTGTGAATTTGTGTTTCTCCCTCTTGGATTCAAATGTGGATTGGATTGCAGACCTGGAGTGTGTCACTTTCAGGCACACAGTAGCTGGAGCGGATGGACGTGTTTGGTTTCGGGAAGATGGCAAAGCTGTCAGGGTGAGTGTGTGTGTGTGTGTCCGTGCATGTGTGTGTGCTGGAAGGGGAGTTGTGTCAGCACGGAAGCCAGGAGTGTGTAAGCAATGATTATCCAGTCTGTTTATCAACTAAGTGTGGCGGACTGCACAGTGACTAAGTACTTATGGACCATGGCTCTGAGCCTGATCCCAAAAAAGTTTGGAGGAAGAGATCTGTGAAAGTGTGCCGAGGCGAGAGAGTGAAAATGTTTTCATTTCGACACTAGGTTGAAAGGTTGAAACTGGAAACTGAGAAGGAAATATTGACGTGAGACCATGAGTGGGAATGTGAACATTAAAATGACCTGAGAAGGAAAGGAGAGGAAAATGACAGAAAGAAAATATTCAAGCAAGGCAGAGAGAAAGAGAGAGAGAGAGACAGAGAGAGAGACACAGAGAGAGAGAAATGAGAGGTTTGAGACAAAACCATTACAAGTAATGAGAATAGACTTGGAACAGAGGCAAAGAGCAGAGCTTTCCGAGGCAAAGGTTTCCTAAGAAGGCTGCTGTAATAATGAAGTGCTCAGTGCACTCGAATCCCTGATCAGTGTGACTTCACACTCCAGTCACCCTAAAGCCCAGGGCAACCCCTTCACCCTGCCAGATATCACGCACACACACACAAGCATACGCACACACCAACAAACACACATACGTTCGGATGATCTCTCACTCGGCTGGGGTCTCAACACTAAACCCACCAAACAAGGATGGAAAACAAATCTTTTAAACCTCACTGCATACTGCAGCACAGATGGGTGAATCTCTGCCTGAGTGAAGTGGGATGATGGGGATGCTGTCATCACCTCCAGTTAACACAAGCAAGGGATCTATTGAGTTACTTCTAGGGATTGGGGGGGGGGGGGGGGGAGGGAGATTACGCAGCTTGTGTGTGTGGGGATGGCTGTCATTGGTTGGCACTGCTTCCGAATGAGCGCCCCGCTCTTATCGAACACGTTCTCTTTCACTGACTGTCGGTAAACTCTGTGGCTGTGGAACTGGATGCCACCGTTTTTGCACTGGGCTCTGAGAAAGTATCAACTGTGGTTTTTCAACCATGTCACCATAGTCTTTGTATGGATCGGGAATTGGGGGAATAATCAAAAGGATCCATTTTCGTAGAGACTTACTGTCAAGTGCTTTGTTCCACTAGCCAAGCATCAGAGAGGGACATTCTTAAACTTCATTTTCTCTTCAGGTTTTTATTTCATTGACATGTTCTTTCCAGTGACACTCCTCCAAACAAGGCAGTAGCACACGTGTGGGCTCAGTGAGCGGAGGGAGGTGGGGAGGGAGGTGGGGAGGGAGGTGGGGAGGGAGGTGGGGAGGGAGGTGGGGAGGGTGGGGTGGGAGGTGGTGAGGGTAGGGTTGGGGAGGGAGGTGGGGAGGGTGGGGGTGGGAGGTGGTGAAGGGGGGAGGGTGGGGAGGGATGGTGGGGAGGGAGGGTGGGGGAGGGAGGTGGGAGAGGGAGGTTAGGGAGTTGGGTGGGAGAGGGAGGTGGGGAAGGAGGTAGGGAGGTGGGGAGGGAGGTGGGGAGGGAGGGAGGGTTGGGGGGGGGGATGGGAGGGGGGGGGGTTAGGGAGGTTGTGGAGGGAGGGGGTGGGGGATAGGAGGGAGGGTGGGGAGGGGAGGGAGGTAGGGCAGGGAGGGTGGGAGGGAGGGAAGGAGGTACGGGAGGGAGGGAGGTGGGGACAAACCAATTCGACCGTGGGCAGGCAGCCTCTCTCCATGCAACCCTTAAAGTTGCACGATTTTCTTGATTTGAGTCGCGTTAATCCTCCTAAGGGATTTGGTCTGTGATCACCGCTGCACACATGGCCCGCTTCGTTCAGAGGATGAAATCACTGCACATCTCTGTGTTTGTTAGCAGGAGCAGGGCGAGGACAACACAAAAGGAGGAGACAGAGCTGAGGAGAGTGCATGTAAAGGAAGGCCTTGTATTACAGAATAGAGGATTGGAAGATGTATGGAACTGGTGGTCACCAGGCAATCTCACTCCACATGATGGAAAAGATGACTGTTTGTTAGCGATGGCCGATTATAATCTAGTTTATGTTTCCGATGTGAAATTATATTTGTAGTAACTCATTTCACTACCAGTAGAGTCTAACTACTGTATTCATTTCATTCATGACTGAATGAAATACTACTAAAATGTGACCCTAGGCTGCTTTGGGAAAGGGCTTCTGAGCAACAAAGTTATCAGTTTAATAGGAGGTTATCATTCTTTCAGGTTTATAGATATGGCCACACGGAGGAAGCCTGTCTGTGTATGTTGGTTAGATGACCCACTGTGCTCTAAAGCAATCACACTGCTTCTCAGCCTAGGGCTGAATCATCGTGGCAGAAGTCACCTGCACAGAAGATTAAGCCTCTTACCAGATGCTGTGGCTATGAGACAAACACGACTGGGGACAGAACACGTTTTTATCGTTATTTAATGATACAGTCTTCAGTTTGCAATTGCCCCCAAACCACAATTTACCAAACCATCATATCAATCAGTTGCAAACGCATCAAAATGAAAAAAAGAACCAAAGAAAAAAAGAAATCCGTTTTCAATTGATATTCTGGCTTCCGTATCACCGCTGGAAAAATAAATTAGCTTTCAGACAGAGAGAGGGATCCTGCTCCCTCTTACATACTGATTAAGGCAGAGGTACACAACCGTGGCTCCACGCATGTCCTTTGTTTGGAGGTGAAATACTGCCAGACAATCTGGTGTAGTCAGCCTGAATACACCCAACACCTATAGCAAACTAGCTGTGGGTGAAACTCCATATGAAAAGATAGTCAATACATTTCTTGACATCTTCTTCACATCTGATTAAAAAAAACAACGTATTTGTCTCTCTCTGTATTTGCACAATGTATTCACCGTGCGTTTGCTTTTGGTAGTTTGTCGTTATATTTACCAAACACACGTAGCCTAACCCCAAATATTTCATTATTTACAATGTACATAGAAAGTGCCTTTGAGTGGTTGAATGAAATAGGATTAATAAATAAGACCCTTTTCAAGAACCATATTGAACATCAATATCACTTTATCGAAAAAATCGCTGTTTAGATCCCACGCCGTGTTTTAAGATCCCTGGTCCCCAAGGGCTGCAGAGCCTGACTAGCTGAAGCTGTTTCACGCAAAGAATTTGTTCTGCTCTAGATAGTCCCACTCAACACTTGGGTTTGTGAAGGCATGTGTAGAGCTTGTCAACCAGGGGCCTGTGAATGCCAGCACAGATCAAGACCCCGGAAAGCCTTTTGGCACATGACAAGCAGGCTCAACAAAACCCCTGGATCTGTATGATATGAGGGTGATAGAAACATCTATGCTTTTTGCAAAACCTGGTGGTTAGGCGAGAAGTGACTTGATTAATGACCGAAAATGCTATATACCCTTTATGCCATTCGAGAACTGAAATACTGCTACGGAACAACCAAACAACTCCATGTTATTCAGTACTACTGATTATCGCCCTCTGTAATCTCATTTGGAGTGTATTTAGCTATGCTTGTCCCAGGGTGTATTTATAGCCGTGGGATTGGTGCTCCAGTGTTTAGCAAATGTCGATTTTACAGTCACATTTATTTCTCTCCACCGCGACGTGTGTCGAGCGAGACAGGATGCTGTCAGCCACATGCCCACGGAACAGCCAAGCTGTTCCCAGATGGATCTCAATCACACACACACACACTTTACACATATGCAGATCGTTTTCCGAGACATTGTATTCAACTCCTGTTTAGGGGGATGTTATTGAAGAATCTGGCAACCCAGGATGTTCCATGTTGAGATGGAATTTATCTCATGACTAAATGTACTGAATTACTTTTTACTGAATTGATTTGAATCAAAGTGCTCTTTCCTATGTATAAACTCCATTTGAACAATAGGGATATTCTTAACAGATCATGTCCATTTAGTTGTATTCACTATTTACATTTAGTCATTTAGCAGATGCTCTTATCCAGAGCGACTTACAGTAAGTACAGGGACATTCTCCCCGAGGCAAGTAGGGTGAAGTGCCTTGCCCAAGGACACAACGTCATTTGGCACTGCCAGGAATCGAACTGGCAACCTTCAGATTACTAGCCCGATTCCCTAACCGCTCAGCAACCTGACTCGCGTCTGGTCATTCATATCTGGGTGTCAGAATCACAGTGTGAGAATTCAAGGACAAAGTGAGACACAGTGGGAATTAAATATTCTCCAACAAATAAAATGATGGAGATGATCACAAATCCTCTGGATTTGAAATATCCCTTTTGTGTCTTTCTGTCAGAGGGGGCAGGGACATTCAAATGGATCCACATTTTGAGTCGCTTTTTTGTTGAGATGCTATGCATGTGTGCCAAACCTTTGGGCAAAATATCAGGTTGTGTAGCAATGTCCTCAGCGTACAGTAATCTATTCTCAAACTAGTTGAGAGTCAATGTAAAACTAGCTAAATAACTAATACTGTGGTCACATGGTCTCTGATTTGCACTTAATAAGATCTTGCTTATAGAGTGCCCCCCCCTCCCTGCCACACACACACCACCACCACAACAACAACATATTACTCTGTGCTCAAGGGCACACCTAGGAAAGGGCAATCTGCACATCGATCATTGTTTGCGTTCGGACGTTTTGTGCACATGCACATATGCAACGCCAGACCATTTCTTTCCACCAATCCGAATGTTTTCGTTCCTGTGTTTGGGCTTTGATTAGCTCAATCTATTGACTGATGCTGAAAGGTTGATTGATCACACACCCCACCCTTTCCCCTTGTAATACAGTCACACACATACACACACACACACACACACGCACACACACTGCTGAGACAGATATTACGTTCCATAATGAATTAAAGGGGCAGAATGGGACTGCCATATCCCTCTTCTGCACCTGCTTTGATAGACGGAGGATCAGAGATGACATTCCCTGTTGAAAGGTGGACTGGTACCCTATGACACACACACACACACACAGCTGGAATACCAATGGTCTCAGCCCGTCTGCCTGACTGGGACGTACTGTACTGTTCCACTGCGGAGGGTTGGACTGTGGGCTGCCTGCCAGACCATGTCATACAGTTAAAACATCCCCCGCCCGGCGCCTCCATCCCACCCCCCAGTCTCACAACCCCCCCCACCTCCACCCCACCACCTCCACCTCCCCCCACGCCCGGCCCCTCCACCCCACTCCCCCGGGCTCCACATCCCTGGAGCAGAGGGATCTGCAGAGTAGACACTGAGCCCCCCTCTTCTCTCTCTCTCTCTCTCTCTCTCTCTCTCTCTCTCTCTCTCTCTCTCTCTCTCTCTCTCTCCTCTCTCTCTCTCTTCTCTCTTCCTCTCTCTCTTCTCTCTTTCTCTTCTCTCTCTCTCTCTCTCTCTCTCTCTCTTTCTCTCTATCCCCGTCTCTGTCTCTGCCCTTCTCTCTGCTCCCTCCCCCCCTCTCGCTCTTCCTCCCTCTTCCCTGTGGCTTCACTAAAGAGTGAATGGAAGTGGCAGGACAGAAGGGGAGACAGCTCTTCGTTTAGAACTCTCCTGTTCTCTCCTGTGACCGGTGCTTCTTCCAAACCCTATGAGAAGAGATGAGGTGTGCCACAGAGTAATACATGCGGGAGGAGTACCGCTGTCTTAGATCATGTGGATAGATGGACAGGAACCTTTTTTCTATATGTTTTGTACAGATGGTGTTTTTCCCCACATTCCGGGAAGTTTAAATACAAATGTATTCTGTCCATTTGTGTATGGAATGACGGAGAACCAAATCCAGTGATGGTTTCAAAGTATTCATGAGATTCTATGTACATACTTGGTAATGGGAAAGTAAACTGCCGTGAAATGGAGAAAGAATGTCCTGGTATCACTCAGGGAATGAGCCTTGACATGGGTGATTGATGGCTTCAACAGACGGTACAAACCACTGAATATCAAAAGACTGTTCATTTCCCTGGCTTGCGTAGATCATCCGGGGCCCATTGCAAAGACAGGGCTGAAATGTAATCAAGATAAGAGCACACTGCTGCACTTCCTGTCCAAATGGAGTCCTGGACTGCCCAGGAGTAGCCCGAGAAGAGAGAGAAAAGGTAGAGGAGGAGAAAAGGAAGAAGGAGGTGGAGAGAGACAATGGGGAGGATGTTAGCTTCTCTAAGTGTGCTCAAGTTACCATTCCTGACCCACTGCGGACACACTTGATCTTAATAGTTGACCCCCTGGGCTGGATCTTGGTCTGGCTGCTCAGGTACTGAAGGGCTGACGGGCGCCGTCCATTGGACCGGCAGGGTTAGCGCTACCGAGTGCAGCTGAGGAGACACCCGAGTAGGCATTCCGTTCAGCCTAATGACTGGACTGTAACCCTGGCAAAACTTGGAGCAAAACTCTGAACAATGGAATCGTTTCAATGGTCACGTTTGCGAAGCCACTCAGCTGTTCCATGGCTGCCTGCAAAGTCAGTCCTCAGCATCACCGGTTCGTTTCCGGATGTAGCTACATCCTCGGTGGACAAAATGTTCAGCGCTTATGAACGGGGGTTACATAAATGTGTTAGCCGTGGGAGAGTAGAAGCATGTTGTCTTCTCCGAAGCATGATGTATAAATAGCAAGCACTTTGGGGGCAACTTTTAACAACATTAAGTATTCATGTTTCATTCATGCAGAGACCAAGGGGCTGTAGGGCTGGCCCACAGCCTTGTGGAGGGAGTCAAGTTATGTCCCCCTGTTATGGAACTTGCATCAAGGGAGACGTCAGCACATTTTCAATGGCAAGAATTGGTGACCGTAAGAGAACAGATTGTCCCTGAATCCTTTCGAAACTCCTTAACCTTGATAGATTTGTTCACTCCCCCATGGTGGTAATGCCATCATACCGTCAGTAATAGCAACGTGCCGTTGACCCATAAGGATACCATTTCCATGGGCCTCTGACATGTATAGCTGTGTGGAGGTCAGATCTGGGACCATCAACCTTCCGATCTGTAAGCGTCACATGGGGGATGTTGTGGTGGAGCAGGTCTGACAGCTGACAGATGGCTTCAGTTGTCTCCAGTGTAGGAGTGACACCCTGCTTTCACTCCAATATGGAAACCATGACTTTGGTGCCATTTCTATCATTTATATGGACTTGGTCATCTCCTTTGGCTCCTGGGAACTGCACTTCTTCTTGTCCACTAAGTACGCACCACTTCGCTAAGTGTTCCTGCATGGACTGAGCCGTCCGTGGGATGCGAATCCACTTGAGGAGAGGATGCCTTCTAAATTAATAATTGACGATGCAAACATAATTCTCACGGAACGGTGAGGAATAAAATGTGCAGTCGTTGAACAATGACATATTTAATGGATTGAATGAAGAAAATGAATAATTGCACCTTTGTTTTAACGTCCTGAGATTCTATTTGGGTGAATGGAACGAGGAGTTCACTTCAGACGCAAGTAAACTACACGGCATGGGTTGTATACTCTTCAACCTGGCAGAAGGCCGAATTAGCCCAGTTGTTCTTTAGAGTGTGAGAGGAGGGAGATAGAAGGGAGATATTGTATCTCGGTTTAGCATTGTGCTCATGCAGGCTAGAGCATCCTGGAAAAGCTCTTAGCTTTTGTGCAGACTGAATGGGTCTGTTTGGAGGTCTGGGCGGTGGTCGGGCAAAGAGAAAGAGAGCTCCAGGTCAGATAGTCTCTCTTTGAGGGCTCTCTCCCTCAGGTGTTTTTAACCACTGCTTGCCCAAGCACAGTGATATGAGAGGAAAGGAGATGGACTGGTGTCTGCTCGTTGGCCCAAACACATGTTGCCATTGGCTTGGTGGCACCAGTACGATCCTTTAAAGCTAGAGCTGACTGTCGTGATTTCAGGACGTTAAAACAAAGGTGCAATTGTTCTCTTTTTTTCCTTTCCATCCATTAAATATGTCCTTGTTCAACGACTGTACATTTTATTCCTCACCCTTCCGTGAGAATTATGTTTGCATCTTAATTATTCATTTCGAAGGCATCCTCTATTCAAGTGGATTCCCATCCCACGGACGGCTAGCTGGTGGTGGCTCTTTTTTATCGTGACACAAGACAAGACAAGGATAGGGATCTCTCAGGGAACGAGGAGGCACTTTTGGGTCGGCTCTGTCCGTACATAACTCTTTTTTAATTCAACGAAAGATAGCTTTCGAAATGTTTGGGTGATTAATGAGAATGTCAGTGACAAACCTATTTCTAAATTATCTTTTTCTCTGCATGGTTGGTCATTTATTGCTGCACTGAACAGTGCTCGCTAAAATCTCAACCCTCTCACACACACACACACACACACTATGTGAAGATGTCAGTTTAAAGCATTCTAAAGTTTTGTTGGAAAGTTTGTCATTTCTTTTTGTAAGTAAAGGCTTTGAAGGTAATAACCACAAACATACTGTATACTTTCACCCAGAGTGAACCAAGATTAAAGATAACATGACTTTCATGTCAATTGTTTTTGCATAGATCAGGTTGTGAGACTAGATATACATGAACTACTGTAGTCTGTATAAATGTGCATCTGTTGTTTCTGAAAACACTTCAGTCAGAAAGCAGCCACAGTGAACAGCAGTATTTCGTACCGCTGTTCTGTACCCTTTTGAGCTGAATAAGAATCATTGATTCAGTGAGTGAGGGGATTTTGCCATTTTGGTCACAAGAAGAATTACAATCTATACTTTTGAAAGCATTTGAAATTGATTTTTTTTATTCAATACACTTCCCCGTTTTTAAGCAAAAGTGCATGTTGATTGGGGGACTTTGTAACTCAATGTTCTTCTAACCAGAGCTAGGACAGCCCTTAAACAGGAGCTTTGTGCTCGTGACAGGGAGACTGACACTCTCCCTGTCTCATGACCATGGTCATGAGAATGATGATAACGATGACTCCAAACCAGTCTATACTTCATCAACCGAGAGAGACAGACAGCCAGGAGACATTTCTGAGAGTTTGGCACCTTTGTTTTTGCGTCTTAGGCAGAAGGGTTTTTGAGGAACCCTCCCACCCACCCCCCCCCAAACCCAACCTCACTCCCCCCCCACCCTTCACCCCCCACCCCCTCTCCCCCTCCACCGGCCTACGGGAGCTCACTGCTGTGTGACACCAGCTCTGGAGTGGAGCGGATGGCATTTCTCATACGCTCCCTCCCTCCCCCCAAATCCTCTTACTCTCCGCACACACAGTGTGGATTTGTTTTCGCTGTGATGAGGAGGATTAGGAGATAAAGGAGTGCGAGGCTTCGCTCTGGATCGGCCACGGCGCTGCGGTTCCCTACCAAAGCCCCCCCTCGGCACGGCGGGCCGCACGCCGGGACGCCAGCGTGCCGTCTGCCTTCCCCCGAGCCACGCACATCAAAGGCAGTGAATGGAAGGACGTGTTCGTACGTCGAGGGTCTTTTGTCGAGTCGACGGGGACGATGCGTGAAGGCCCGTTTCGGAGGATTGTGTTGTGGTGGCATCCATTGTGCTAAGGAGGGGGGCCAGGCATATCACGTGTGAGGATGAACTCGGCGATGCATCCCCCCGTTCGAGAGTGCAACATCCCATAGGGTGGAAACGGGAGCTTAGACAGCAGACGTGTTCAGCACCGTTCTAGGATCTTCCGCCGGGGTCAGGGTTCAATATATGCTGTTCACCGGCGACTCCAAACTCTGTTTGAGTCCTAACCTTTTAATGACCACCCTTAAAGTATCCCAGTGTAGAAGCAGGTTTGCTGTCACTGTCAAAGACAGTGTTTTTCTGTACCTTATAGCCCACAGCTGTACAGTGAGAGAGTCATGAACTGCAATGGGTTTTATTCGGCGTGAAATCGCAAGCTACGGTGACACGTACGCATACGAAACCACACGCACCGAACCGCGTTAAGCCCATTCACCATCGGTATGTGTTTTTTCAACGTGGATACGAGTATTGTTGTGTAATTCCTCTAAGGATTAGGGTTGGTCTTAGTGGACCGTGCTGCAGAAGAAACATGCTCGTGGGAAGGTTCAGAACGAGGAGATGGAGACGAGGGTCTCGGGTTCGTCAAGGGTCCACAACCGTCTTCAGACATACGACATGGCATGAAGTAGTGGGCTCTCCCCAAAAGTAAACCATGTGGATCAAGTGGGGCTAAGCACACACAATGTGGGTCTTAACCAAGTGATGATGCCACTAACGCTATAGCCAATTTCACGGGCTTTGAAGCATGCTGTGCCTCGATTTCGTGGCTAATTTAATTGACGGGAAGCGGTTTAGCCAGCGTCTCAGGGTGGCCCTGACAGTCTTGTGTCTCCGCACTCCTTAAACAATTTCATGGGAGGACTATCGCAACAGCAAACACTGTAAGACGGAAGCCAATCTTGTTAAGCCCCACCGTCGCACGCCGCCTATTCTTCAAAATCAAACTAATTGGACGACACGCTGCGGAGTCATGGATGGAGGCAGGGGGGGAGAAGTCCATGGACGGAGCAGCGGCCAGGCTTTCCGTTACCGGAATAGGCCCCATGGCGACACTAGGGACTTTCTCTGAAGAAGAGGTTTACTTCAGAGAAAGGGATCAGGAATGCGCATATTCTCTGTGGACGCGGTGTCGTCTCGACGCCAAACACACTCATTGTCAACATCTCTCATGGTCTCCAAAGCCAAAGCTGCGCCGAATGGGTTTGATTTAGCGATCGATCCGCCAGCTCTGCTGTCATACAACACTGCCACTAACTCTGTCTCCTCTTCCCCTCTAGCCACAAGAACAAATCGGCGGGCTGGCCTCCCCCCTCTGGGACGTGGGGCACCCTGCAGGGCCCCCCGTACGGCTGGGACATGGGCTCCCTCCGCGAGGGACGAGACTACTTCAGCCAGTAAGCACTCCAGCCCTTCCAACAGGACCATGGACACTACATATACCATGCATGATGTCACTGACCGCTGATTGAACCTATCCGGGGGCCCCAAGTGTGTTGGTCCTCTCAACTGCAGGTGTTAACGCTCAGAAAACAGGGGTCAGAGTAATTGGGTGGGGGGGAGGGGGGGGGGGGGGTGTTTGTTACTTGCTGGTAGTTTCTGTGTGCGCCCGGTGTGTATTTCACCCACCTTCAGCAAGCTCAGTTAACTACATGTTATTGTCCTGTACGTGAGTGTGATGTTCAACAGTCCCAGATTTGTCTCATAGACCCAGTCCTTTCCGTTTATTTATTTATGTTTCCGTTTATTTCGCTTAAAAAAATGATTAGCTGCATCAATGTCCGATTTCGCAGCAACATTAGCATTGTGACAGCAGCAGTTGGCGTATTTTGTTCACAATGTTAGGACTGGTTTAGCTTTTCTCTGATATTCCACACACGTCAAACTCTCCTACACCCTGCATCAACAGTATGACAGTGGAATAATGATCCCCCTCCTTGCCCTCCCTTCACCCTTCCTTTAGGGCTGTGTGCAATTGCTTCACTGTCTTATCTTTTGGAATAGCAATTTATTGGAATCACCCACAGGCACACCTTCTCACGGTTGAGTGGTGCAGGAGTTCAGACCGGTGATATGATACTGTCTAAATGTGTGGTGTTCTCCTGGAGGATGCTGGGATTCCTAGGTCAATCAGATGGGAGTTGACACAGAGATGAAACCGAGGTGTAGATAGAGTTACACTTTGGATTTGTAAACCAAGAAAGGAGATTAATAAATTGTAACAGGTAAACATGAGAGATTGTTCTCGTAACCCTGCGTATTTGGCTCTGAGATAGGATCAATTGCACACCCACACAAACACTGTGTGCGTGTGTGTGTGTGTGTGTGTGTACCTGTACCTTGGCCTGCCTGATCATGAGCATCAGCATATATGCGCGTGTGTGTGTACCTACATGTGATTCTGCGTTCCTGCGTGTGCACCCGGGTGATCTGTTGACCCTGGCCCTGACCCCCTGTCCGATATCCATCGATGTCGTTAAGCTTGATGCAGGAAATGATGCATTCTCACACCAGTTCAGACAAAGTACTGTAGCAGATCAACCCTGAAAGAAAGAGTTGTACTTGAAACAAAAGGGAGACAGATAAATGGACCAAAGCCAAGAAAGGGAATGTATATCTTCGAGACAAGGAGTTAACCCCAAGACAGTGTATCATGTCTGACCTCATAGGCTTTTCAACACAGCAAGACAGGCTATAAGTGTACTGTACATTAGAAACAGTAAACAACCTCTCTGTGATGAAACAACATAGAGGAAAGCTGCCTTTTTCTGACACAGTGTATGAAGGGCGCAGATGTCAGAAGCCACAAGATCACAGATGCCAGCCTAAGAACTTTGACCTCTGGTTCACCAGATAAGATCTCATGGCCAAAACATGAATCGCAAAACAAAGCTGCACTGGGGCTTTTTTTTCTCTCGACTTCATCTGCCCTGTAATGGATACCACACCTTTTTTTTTTTTTGGAGCGCGTGTGTGTGCACGCGTGCGAGCGTATGTGCATGTGAGTGTGTGTGTGCTGAGTAAAGGTTTGTTGGTCAATATTTACTCTCAGCATCCCAAATACTGCATAACAACAAGGAATCTAATTGAGTTATGTTCCACATCTGGTTGGCAGGACCAATTAAGATGTTGTGAAGCAATTATGAGGACAAACAAGAGCTTCTGCCCCGAGTCCAAATCATTGTTTTCATTGTTTTGACGCACTCTTATTCTGGAGAAAACGAGCGGTCAGTTTGAAAAGACTGGGCTACATTCACACACATTCAACATTCAACACAGTCCATGTTTTTTGATGTACAACAACATGAACCTCCTTAACAGGCTCACCCCTGTACCTGAACCTGTACTGTCCCCCCACCCCCCATCCCCCCTCAGCAGCCAGGTGTCCCAGAGCAGCTCTCTGGAGGAGGTGCGTCTCGATGGACTACAGCTGGTGCCCCCCGCCCCCCGCCTGGTGGAAATGCGACGAGACCCCGTCCTGGGCTTCGGCTTTGTGGCGGGGAGCGAGAAGCCCGTGGTGGTCCGCTCCGTCACGCCAGGTAGGTCCGACCCACCCTCCGCCTCCATCCCCCATGATGCCTTACGGCTGAAGACATACAATCCTGTATGAAGAACGTACCCGTGGTGTCGTATCATTGGCTCATTGGAGATGCATTGGAGATGCACTGATGAGTATGATGTCAGCATTAAATACCGTGAAAATGTTGACCTCATACCTTTCTTTCTTTCTTTGTTTGTAGTCGCGAGCTCGTTTAAAATATGTGTTTCTGGTTTTGGTTACATTGTCAGTTCAACTCAGTGTTGATTGGCCCGTGTCAATGATTATAAACTGTATGATGTAACACTAATAATGGAATGAACGAGAGAGGCAGTGCATATTCCAATGCCTCTGGCCTCTTAGTGAATGTATGCATGAGGACCACTGCCGAGAATTAATTCTTGCCGGGAGCACTTCCCCAGTAATTATGAATACTTGACATAACAATTATAACGTCAGCTCTATATCCAAGATAAGCTGAAATATAGTGTTTAGCTTCAGAATATCTTTGCAGAAAGAGGTTTATACTAAATCTGCATCAGGCTATTAACCAGATGTGTTGGCACCACAGTGTAAATTGAATTAATTCAACAAAGTATTTCAATGTGTGACCCTAAGGCACTCTTATGTAGAGTAAGCCCCGCCATACAAGGCCCTGAAACACAACTTGGTGTATAGAGTTTACATGATAGTTTCCACCAGACCAAGTGTAAAGTGTTTGTGTGTGTACATGTGTGTGTACATGTGTGTGTACATGTGTGTGAGGGGATGATTGGTACCGCACACCCTCTCCACATCACTCCATAGTGAGTGTCATCCATCTATTCATTCAGCCCTGCACTATCGCGGGCAAACAGACTTCCCGGGATCAAATAATTAGAGCGTTCAGAATTGGCCGAGGGGATGGGAACAATGCCTGTCTTCATGTGTCTTGTGGCTCCTCAGTGCCGTGGAGAGATTCAATAACCAAGTGCTGCTCACTCTCCGAGAAAGAGAAAGTGCAAAGAGTGTGGACACCAGGAAAAGGGAGAAATAGGGGGTTCCTTTTCGACATTTTTGGCATTTTCATCCAAGACGATAGTGGGCAAATAAAGTGTCTGCATAAGTGTGTGCGTTCTATTCCATATAAATGCATTACGAACGTCATCAACAATACCAACACTTGTTTGCTCGTATATTTATCTAGGTGGTCCCTCGGAAGGAAAGCTGATACCAGGGGATGAAATCATCATGATTAATGATGAGCCTGTCAGCTCAGCTCCGAGGGAACGAGTCATCGACCTCGTGAGGTAAACCAGGCTGTCTCTCTGTGTCTGCCAATGTGACAGAATACTTATACCTATAGTCAGAATAGGCGGTTCTTTCTCAAATTTGTTCTACCCCAAGCAACTACAGCAACAACAACAGTAACAACGTTACACAGCTCGTACGGAATAAAATGAAACTTTTTTGCATTATTTCAAAAGGTTTAGTGTTGACTGGTTTTGCCTCGAGCAGTTAATTTACTGATTTTCTTCAAATCAAATTATTTTTGCCGTTCTTTTTTTTAAATTGTTCATTTTGATTTTAATTCAATTGATTGTTTTTCCCCTCAGGAATTGCAAGGAGTCCATTTTGTTGACTGTTGTCCAGCCGTACCCTGTAAGTATCTGCATTTTCATATTAGACACCATTTATCCTCAGGTCATCTGTTGGCTTAAGTTTCCATCCTCAATATTTCTCTGTTCAGAGTCCCAAATCAGCGTTCATCAGTGCAGCCAAAAAAGCCAAGCTGAAGTCCAATCCGGTCAAAGTGCGCTTTGCAGAAGAGGTCATCATTAATGGCCAGGTCCCAGTGAGTATTTTGCCAGCCCAACCACAAATACTGATCCAAGTCAGGTGTAAATACAAATGACTGCATCTTCTTTGTCAATTATTTATTTGTTAGCTTGAGTTGCAGTTACTTTGACTTGACAGTTACACTACTGAGATGAACACTGTCTCGGTGAACAGTCTGTTAGCTGTCAGCACTGCTGGTCCTACCACAGTGAGGTATGTCCTTTACTTTGTCTGTGCATCTGTTTCCTCCAGAACTCTGTGAAGGACAACTCTCTCCTCTTCATGACAAACGTTCTGAAGGTGTACCTAGAGAACGGGCAGACCAAGTCGTTCCGATTCGATAACAGCACATCCATCAAGGTGCGTTTGATGTGCAGGTTGGGGGGAGGGAAAATTTAAGAAGAAGAGTGCCCAAGGCATCCATAATTATGTTTCATAAATTGAAAGAAGGAAAATACATTGTGTTGTGTCTCAACCTTGAAATGAAATATCATTTAAACTCCACCGCAATTATTGCTGAATGTAAAAAGGCAAACAAAGCAACCAGGAAGACAATTTGCCGTCTTTAATCTGGACATTCAGATGAGGGGCTTGTGTGCAGAAAATAATGATACTTTCTGATGTACCAGGATGTCATCATGACCCTCCAAGAGAAGCTGTCCATCAAGTGCATCGAGCACTTCTGTCTGATGCTGGAGCAGAGGTCGGAAGGCTCGGGGAGCAAGCTGCTACTCCTGCACGAGCAGGAGATGCTAACTCAGGTAAATGACCGAGGAGGCAGGACCGTGCGCTCGTCCAAGACCAGCTGGCAACATTTGATTCGGACAGTCCCTGTAGATTAAGACGCGAAACCAATTAGGAAATGATGAAGGGAATCTCAACGGAAACTAGATGCTTTATAGATGCTTTAATCTATAAAGCATCTACAAATAGAATAACCAAATACAATGTTAATCTTCATGTCTTTATGTCCATTGTTATTGGAGCACACACTGGTATTCCTTGGTACATTGCATTTTCTATGCACCTGGAATGGTTCAAGACTCAGGTTTGGCTATGGAGAACATCACCCTGATCAGTATTCAGGAGAACATGTCACACCACAGAGTCGTTTATCAGGTCCGGCACAGCAGGGGCGAAGACTCTCCACATTTTTAATGAAGGTGTGAGATCAGAGGAGGACACCTTTAATATTCTCCATGCACTGCTGAGCCAGGCTGCTTACACAAGCTGTAACAGATTCATGTTTCTCAGGAAATGTTTTTTTTATATACTGTACTTCTAGAGAAAGAAAAAAAGCAAATTTAAGTGAAGATGTATTTTTTTTACTCGGAACACTTTGCCTTTAGAACTTGCTGACTAAAAAAGTTGGTAGTGTGAAATAATTCCTCTCAGACAGGATGAGTGAATTAATGTTCCCCAAAGGCCAAGCACCATTGCATTTTTTCTTTTACTCATCGCTTCAATTCGCTTGCCTTGGCCATAGCAGGGGAAAGGACCAGATTTACATACCTAGTGAACTGGATCTCGCGTTTGATAGCCTAATTCCAGTTAGTGTCCATTAATATACCGCATATTCACATAGCTGCAGTGTTTTCTACCTCACTGCGTGCCCGGTGTATCCGTCCTCCTCGTCCTTCAGTCCTTGTCCCCACTATTCTGTCCTCTCCTTCGCCGGTCAGGTGACACAGAGACCCGGCTCGGATAAGATGAAATGCTTCTTCAGAATCAGCTTCGTCCCAAAGGACCCCGTGGATCTGCTACGGAGAGACGCTGTGGCGTTTGAATACCTCTATGTTCAGGTGAGCGCCTGTCTCTGATTCTGCGGTCTGTTGCCGCAGAGGACAAGGGACGACCTTTGACCTCATCCCCTCTTACGTTACACCCCCCCGTCCCCCCCGTCCTGCTGAACCCCTTTGGTGTCACCTGCATTGTCATAATAACCGTCCCTCCCGGCGCGCCGCAGAGCTGCAACGACGTGGTCCTGGAGCGCTTCGGGCCCGAGCTGAAGTACGACGCCGCCCTGCGCCTGGCCGCTCTGCAGATGTACATCCTCACCATGACGACGCGGCAGACGCAGAAGGTTTCGCTCAAGTACATCCAGTGAGTGTGTCCCAAACCTGTACCCGGCCCCAGTAAAGCACACACAGGAACCATTGTGTAATCCAGTATCTTGAAGACACAAACTGTAGATGACTATGGACGTGTCTATGGATTTGAGCCTTCTCACCAGTGGTGGTGCCTTCCTGGTCACTAGGAGTAGTTATTTTCCCCGAAAACCCTAACCCAGAGATGACTATAAGTGTATTTTAAGAAAGAAATACCTTTCTGATTGTGGCTGTGGGGAGCTCAGATAAGGAATATAAAATGGGATTTTAATCATGAATGTCGTCGTTTCATCTCCCAGGAAAGAGTGGGGCCTGGCCCTTTTCCTCCCCCCTGCCGTGAGGTCCAGCATGAAGGAGAAAAACATCAAGAAAGCTCTGACGCACATCCTCAAAACCAACCAGAATCTAGTGCCTCCGGGGAAAAAGGTATGGCTCATTATCCTGCTTTGTTCTCTTTGGCTCGTGTGTCGCGCCCCCCCCCTTGCGATGGTGATTCAGCGAAACTACCCGTGGGTGAACAGTCTGTCGCTGTCCTCGTTTTGATCTTGGTGGGGTTCACAAGCTCTTTTGGAGGAGGTTAGTTGACACAGAGGAACATTTCGAGGGATTGTTCCCATCGAGATGTCGTATTTTGTCTTGGTTCTTACAGTTGTCAGCGCTGCAGGCTAAGGTGCACTACTTGAGGTATCTCAGTGATCTAAGACTGTACGGAGGGCGAGAGTTCAGATCGATACTTCTGGTGAGTGCATTCGCTTGGTTTGAGTCACTGGTCGTCAAGCCGTAACACTTGACTCATATTTGTGTTGTGTTTTCTATGCCTCTCTCTCCCTTTAACACACGTAAAAACACACATGCGCACCCACACACACACACACACACAGAATGGGGAGAAGCAAACCGAGGTCACCTTGCTGGTGGGGCCCAGGTATGGCATCAGTCACGTCATAAACACCAAGACACACCTGGTGGCCCTGTTGGCTGACTTCAGCCACGTCAACCGCATTGAGATCCTCACAGAGGACGACACCAACGTTCGTCTGGAGCTCCACGTCCTCGATGTCCGGGTGAGTTCACACGTGACAGGGTTCAAGAGCTGGCAGGGGAATGTGGCCCAAATGACTGAAACTTACCTCACAACTGTACTGTAGATCAGTATAAACCCACACAAAACTTTGAATGGTCAAATCGATAGTAGTCAGACTGTGACCCTTCCAGCAAGCAATGGACGAGCTTGTCATGGTCTAGAATAAGTATGTATGTTTGTATACATACATTCCTGCAAACAAATCGTTCCTATTGGCTGATGTGTCTTCGTATTGTTCTGTTTCTCCATAGCCTATCACATTAATCATGGAGTCCAGTGATGCCATGAACCTGGCCTGTCTGACAGCAGGATACTACCGCCTCCTAGTGGACTCTCGACGCTCCATTTTTAACATGGTCCATAGCAACAGCACTGTGGAAGACGACCTAGGTTTGTGTGTGTGTGTGTGTGTGTGTGGGCGTGTGTACGTTTGCGTGGCCAAACTTATAGATAGCCTAAATTGACTTTGCATTGATTTCACTTCGCTTTCAATCCTAAATCGTGTAAACGGCAAAGAAAAGAAAGCTTTTCTTAAAGAGACCCGCAAAAATAATCCAATTAGGCAGCGATTCGGAAAAACCCTTCTCCTGTCCATCTCTCCGCAGGCCAGGACAGGCTACTGGAGTGGCCTTACAGCACTTCTCTGGGGAACTGTGAGGACCCCAACGCCCAAGCAGAACTACTGGAGCCCTACAACCGAGACTCAGTCTACTCCGACAACGGAGGACAGGAGAACAGCATCTCCTACCCCCCCGACCCCCCCCAGCGGCCTCCCCCCGTGGAGGCGAGGAGAAGCCCCCATCCTCCGCCTCTGCCGCCCTCCACCCGACACCAACCCCAGGAATCCCCCCGCAGCGCCAAGGTCTCCTTCATATTCGGCGACCCTCCGCTGACCACTGTGAACCCCCAGAACCTGGGCTACGAGCGCCTGACGGACGAAAGCCCCGAGGTGCCGGAGCACAGGCCCGCTGTACTCGCACCACAACAACAACTCGACAGACTTTAGGACCCAGGGCGGGGCGGCCTTCCAGTACACGGGAAGCCCCCACGTGGTCTACAGCAACATCGGCGCCCCCGACGGCGTGGACGAGCCGCTGCTCCGCGACCTGTGCTACGCCGACACGACGGACGACGCCGAGGACGAGGACGACGCCAGCTGCGAGGAGGACTCGGCCGCGGGCGGGGGGGAGGGCCACGCCCCCGGGGGCGGGGCCGCGGCCGCCGGCAAGGCCACGTTCATCGACCTCTCCGGCTCCACCGACGACATCATCGACTTGACCTCGCTCCCTCCGCCGGAGGGCGAGGACGACGAGGAGGACGACGACACCTTGCTGCACTCCTTAAACCTGGCCATCGCCGCTCCGCCCCAGGGCTTCAGGGACAGCTCGGACGAGGAGAGCCCCGAGGGGCGTCCTCTGAGCACGCCGGACAACGACGACATCCCCGTGTCGCTGATCGACGCCGTGCCCACCCGCGGGGAGAGCAGCGGGGAGAGGAGGCTGGACAACGCCGTGGTCAACACCCTGCAGGCGCTGGAGGCCCTGGCCGTGTCCGAGGACAGGCCTCGTCCACGACCCTCCAGCCACCCAGGTCTTTAGCGCCCATTACCAACACTCTAGATATACATATCACATATCATATTCTAGGTTACAGAACGACAGTATATATTCAGTATCACATCTAGAAATGACCTGTGTTCTGTTTGTATTCATTAGTTTGTGCTCTGTTAGCAGACCTGGACAGGATTTCTTTGACTTACAATAAATAACTCACCAGGCCTGTAATGTTTGTCCTTTCATTCGAATTGGATATTATTCAACGGCCCCCTTCAGTCATATACAGTAGTGTTCATTTTATATTTCCTCTGCTACGTGTAGGTGTATTGATATCTCGAGCCTTCAGTCCTGAATCTTCTTCTGACTCAGGCAATGAGACCAACTCCTCCGAGATGACGGAGACCTCGGAGCAGGCGGCCCTCCACAAGCTCAACGAGACCACCGTGCGGCTGATGATGGCCACCCGGGACGGCTACCAGCCTCTGATCGAGGAGCAGACCGATTTCCCCACATCGCCCAGGTCGGCGGGCGCCACCCAAAAGAAGCCCCACAGTCCCTCTCGACTCCGGGACGGAGGGCCGCGGTCGTCCCCCGTGCCTCCTAGACCCGCCTCCCAAACGGACATGCAGGTGGCCACCGACGGCACGGAGCCCCGCTTGAACCCCGCTTCCATCAAACGGCCCAACTCCGTGGCAGGTAAGCGCCCCAGGAAGTCGTCCGACTCCTCCAACGGCAAGTTCAACACCTTCAGCACGAGAGAGGGCCACAGGGGCGCCGGCCACCTCGACGCGGAACGCACCTCCGTCTGCGACACCGTTCAGAGGCGGCCGCCCCCTCCTCTTCGGGACAACTCCGTGGCGGAAAGCCTCGGCTCGAACAGCGTGCCGAGGGGCCATCGCAGCCTGCCCCGCCCTCCCCCCCCCGCTGACCGCAGAGAGCCGGCGGAGCTGAGCGAGGCGACCGGTGGCGACGGCGCCTCGGCTCTGGGACGCGAGGAGGACCACCCGATGGCACCTCCTTTACCGTCGCCCACCAGGAAGCAGCGGGACCCCGGGCAGACGGAGCTGCCTGGAGAGCAGCCCCAGGCCAGGCAGGGCGTGGCCCGGCTGTGTGAGTACCACCTGGCCAAGAGAATCTCCAGCCTGCACAGCGAAGGCCACGGCTCCCTGCAGAGCTCGCTGTGTTCCTCTCTGGATGCAGGCTGCAGCCCGGGCCACAGTGCCTGTCCCACCCCCACCGACTCCCCCCTCATAGTCCCTGACGGAAAGCACCCTCTATCCAGCTCCTCCTCCTCCCTCCTCAGGGTCCTCAACTACGAGGACAAGGCCCCACACGGCATTCCCGGCCAAAACCCCCAGGGCAGGGACCTCCACCCCCACGCCGACCCCGCCCTCCTACGGAAGATGCTGCCCAACATTCACCCTCCGGGGTCAGAGCCCAGCAGAGAGGACTCCGTCCGGAACCTCAAGATGAAAGAAACCACAGGTACTGCTAGAAGGAGTAACCTTCACAATGATCTGCATGCCAAGCCAGCCTGTTTAAGGGGTGTAAACCAAAAGGAGGGGAGCGAAGCGTATAGGCAGTTGATTAACTACCTGACAGTAAGCCAGATGCACCAAGGGGGCCAGTTGCACAGTGCAGGCATGGGAGGCGGGGGAGTGAAAAAAGACTCTAGGAAGTTCATTACCAGTAACCCCCAGCTGATAGAGATGGTCAGAAACAAAGGGAACACCATTGCCCGATGTCCCTGCATGCCCCCCTCGTCCTCCCCCTTCCTCAGCCCTAACCTAGGCAACCCCAATACAGCCGCCCTACAGCGGGCTAGCAAAAGCCCCCGGCCGTACCACTCTGCCACCCTGCCTGCCAAGCTGAAGAACAGTCCTGACTTGCATGCTCAGAGACCGACCAACAGTCTTGAAGTGAGGCACAATAGCGCTGAGAGGAGGAGCTCCTTTTCCGGCATGGAGAGCGAGTTAGAGAGGGCCGTCGACCCCGAGCGCTTCCTGTCCCTGTGTAAGAGGGACGGCGTCCGCGAGGGGGGCGTCAGCCGCCCCCCCCCCAGAGCGCGGAGTGTCATGTCCCAGGTCAGCAACCCAGAGGACTGGCTAAAGTCTGACTGCAGGACGAAGCATGCCGTCCGGCAGGCTCTTAACGATTCTCTCTGTTTCTCTACCGCCCCTAGTGTAGCTCGCACTGAGCCGCTGGGAACGACACTGGGAGTGGGGGACCACCCATCGGCTTTTACTAGGCAGGCTAGAACCTGCGTCGCGGCCACCGCAAACCTAGCCCCTCCGCCACCTCCCCCTCCTCCTCCTCCCCCTCCGCCACCTCTGCCAATGCAGGCGAACATGAGCTCCAGGAATTGCATCGTGCCAAAGCAGGAGTCCACCGCGCAGTACAGACAGAACCACATCCAGGCCGTCAACCCCGCCTTCCGTCAGGGCGAGTCCCACTCCAATAGCCTCCAGCGGGGCAGGGAGCTCAGACGCAGCTCCAGCAGTGTGACCGCCGGCTCTGGGAGTGTGGAGGTTCTCTTTGACAAATCCCGGACCAGAAGCCAGCAGCAGATATCATCCCAGCAGCAGGGCGAGTCCAAACTGCAGAGGAGGCCCACGAGAAAGAGGCTGTCTAAGAGCTACTCCCAGGGCTCCGTGGCCTCCCACACCACCTGCTGGTCTGCTGGGACCAGGGACAGCAGGAGGGCCTCGGTGGTGTTCCCCCTGCACAAAGACACCAAACACCTGAAGGGCTCGCAGAAGCTGGACACCAGCCCCTGGAGGTGCAACGGACCCTTTAGCTACTGCTTCTTCAAGCGAAAGAGCCAGGCGGAGGAGGACGAGGTCGAGGTGGAGCGGCCCAGGCGCTGTCGCGGCGAGCTGGATGAGTCGCCGTCTCCCTGCGGCCCGGGCCCGGGCGGCCCGGCCCTGGACGCCGCCGGCGACCAGCTGTACGGGGAGGTCCTCGACAACATGAGCTTCAGCGACCGCCTGGCGCGCATCAATGCCCTCAAGGACCACATGTACGTCTATCCGTCCGGATTCGCCGAGGTGCGCCGGGACGCCAGCGAGCTCATAGCCCTGGTGCGCTCCAGCGTCGGGAGGGGGGACCGGGGCATCCAGATGCCACAGGTCTCGGACCTGTCCCAGTACAAGCAGCTGCTCTCCATCGAGTCCAAGGAGCTGGGCCGTGCGTGCCGGAGGATGTCCCAGGCCCACGGCAGCCCCGAGGACATGCTGCTGGCGGTCACCTGCAGCTTCCAGGTGCTGTGCTGCCTGTCGGAGGCCTGCATGTGCCTGGTCAGGGGCCTCGGCCCAGCAGCTTCCCAGCAGCAGAGGGAGGTGGTGGCCAAGGTGGACGAGGTGGTCATGAACTACATCTGTCTGCTGCGCGCAGCCGAGGCTGCAGCCATAGGAGCCCCCGGGGAACACAGTGTCAAAGCCCTGGTCCGTCACTCCAGTACCATGGCGGCCATAGCCAACGCGCTCACCCGCTCCCTCAAAACGCTGCTTAACAAGTAGACGCGTCTGTGCTGTAGGCATCGATTCGTGTCGAGCTTATTTGCTAAGCCATCCAGTTTCAGAACTTTGTGATATTACTACGACATCCTTCTTCCTGTGCATAACTTACTCTATATGTATAAAATGTACATACACTCCCTAAATATAGACATTTCAAGAGGTCATTTAGTAGGCAGGCATCTGTTCTACTTTATTTACTCTTTGAAATGTTATTTATGATATAGAGTAAGTTCAAACGCTGAGAGGTTTTATCAATACTATTGACCAAGCATCAAACTGACACGCTCTTACTGTATTTTTATTTCGTTTTTTTGTGTCTTTTTTTTTCTTTTCTTTTTTACAAATAGAGAGGGCATAAACCAGTATATAGTGAAAAGGATTCTAAAATATAAGTCAATATCCAAGAGCATTTAAACAGTGTGCTATGTTTAATTTTTAAGTTATTTAATGATGTGTTTAGATTTGGACTCCATGTTGTCCCTATCTATTATGTACACTATGTAAAAGAATACATTTGTTCCTTTGACTACAATATTAAATGCCACTCAATATTTTTTTCAGCGTTCCTCAACCTATTAAAATGTTTTACATATAACGTCTCTGATTCCATTGTGTTCACTGGCAGTTATCTAATATGTTTCAAAATATGTTACAATGTTGGCACATATAATGCCTATATGGATACAGAAGGTGTTTAACTACAGTCAGTAGTTAAACACCTTTGCTGGTAGTGCGGGAGGGTTAATTAATGGACGCACTTCGGAAAATGCCGCCCCCTCTTCATGCCGCCTATGTCGCCTATAGGAAGGACCGGCCCTGACTACAGTCTTTACTCATGTTGACATCAGTTGACTAAATTGTTGAGTCTGGATTCTCAATTGGTTAACAGAAATGTTTCACAGATGTTGTATGGTTTGTATTGCAACTAAAACAATTTAATGCCAGATAAATGGAGTTTATGTACCTGAACTCATCCATTCAATGGGCAACAATCTAACAAGTGCACAAGTTCATTCCCAGCGTGATGCATCTCATGTGACATCAGTCAGATAGGGAGGGCATCTCCAGTTAATTAACAAAGGTCTGTGTGAGTGAATAAAAACGGACTTGAGGTATCAGATGACTACATTCTTACAGAAAGATCAACTGAGGACGGGCTACGATAAGAGTTGTTACTTTGATTACTTTTAATTTCACTTACATTTAAGAACAACCAACATGGGCTTTTACTTTCAACTAAGAGGTTATAAAATGTATAAGATACCTCAATCTACTGAATGCGCAAAGTCACAAACATATAATTACAAAGAGCAATAGTTAGAATGTCATTTTGACTTCCTTGAGAGCCTTACAGTGTGAGACACACTAGCACACACCCTAGTCCTGCATGACACAAGAGGACAGAACAATGAAGGTAGGTGTATTACTGAGGTCTACTTACAAGTCGTTATTATGCCATGTCATTCATATCAAACATTTAATGTAATGTTCTGTAACACAGTGAATGGGCCTCACATACCCATCAATCATGGGATGAATAGGGTTAGGGTTAGGGTTAGCAATCTTAAGAAGGTTGTTCTTCCTGTTGTACGTCAGGGTTCCTAACTTAAAATTGTATGCTTATACATAATACCACAAGTTTGCGTTGCTTTCTTATTTTACATTTTACATATATATATATATTTATGTAATAGATATAATAGTATAATAGATATAGTATTATACTTTAAAACGTATTTTTTAAATGGACTCTGACCATCTGACCCTTTCTTCTTATTATTGTTATTATTATTTTAAAGCTTAGAACTAATAACCAGACAGATAAGTATTGTTTTATTACTTACTCGTTACCGTGGTCTAATGGATGGGGATTGTGCCACCGAATCATCATTATGCTCTTATTTTGAAGGCAAGTTCGCCAAACAGGAAATGCAGTTATTTCTTTTGCTGGACTACTTTAGCCCAATTCTACAGTACTATTTTTGCTTGCGGAAGTGCATTAGTTTCATTGGCCAGAATCACCTCTTGATTGATGGGTATGTGAGCCATACCCACAGGGTTACGGGAGGACCTGAAAATAAAGGTAACAATGACACTACAAAACATTTTTGTTCATGACATGAACTGTTTGTTGACCACAGTGATACACCTACCTAAATGTTTTGGTCCTCTTGTGACATTCCAGGACCAGGGTGTTTAGCTGACACTGCATGGCTCTCAAGGAAGTCAAAAGGAAATATCTGTTGTATGCTATTATTGTTTTTTGCTTTCCTGTGTATATGAATTTGTACATTTAGTGTATAATTGAATCTCCTAAAAAATATATAGTTCTCTTGGTTGATAGGAAAAACACATTTTGGTTGTTGTAAAATGTAAATGAAATACAATTTAAAAAAAATCAAATCTCTTCTCTAGGCCCTTGTTGGAGCCCCTCCTCACTTGACTTTTCTGCAAGATTGTAGTCATCTGATACGTCAAGTTCCTTTTTATGCACTCACACAGACCTCTGTTAATTCACTGGAGATGCCTTCCCTATCTGACTGATGTCACGTGAGATGCATCACGCTGGGAATGAACTTGTTCACTTGGCTTGAATAGATTAGTTCAGGTTCATAAATTCAATTTAGCTGGCATTAAATCATTTGTAGTTGCAATGCAAACTGAATAGTCAGCGGACACACTATGAAATCAGAGACATATGTATAAAAAAAGATGTATAATCACAGAATATAAGCTGTAGTTAAACATATTATGATACCCTTCACCCTGTTGAATCCATTTCACCCCCATGTTCGTATATGTTTAGTGTTTGCACCTCCCTGCCACAGTAAATTCCGTGTTTGTATAACATACATGGCGAATAAACCGAATTCTGATTCTGATGTTGTGAGGCCACATCAGCTAGTTTCTTCAGCCTACAGACAGAGACAATTGTTATCTCATCGTGACTGGAGGCCAGGTAAGATACTTCCTTTACCAGTGTTGATTGTGAACGTAGCAATATTATTGCATATTCTTTTTATTTTATTTTACCTTTCTAAATCAATTTCACCATGATGAGAGAGCACAGGAGCTGGTATTCTCACCATTACAATTTGAACCAAAACATACTTACTACATTGACAGTTTATTTAATAAATAAAATACATGTCAATAACAATGTATTGCTGTTTTTTATTTACTGTAATTTGTTTATTTGGGAAAGAAAGTTTACTTCTCAAATTCTAGGTACTTTTGCCTTGTCATAACCTTTATTTTGAAAAATGTAAGAAATCAACCGGAAATGAAATCTCTTTGAGGTTGGCTTCACCCTGCTTACGTCTATCCTCCCATGCACAACTGAAATGCAAAGGAAGCTGCAATAACGTTATACTTTTAGACTTAACCCATCATTTGGGGGAAACATTACATCGACATATCTACTCTTGTAAAACTAAAGTGCACACTTATTTCGGACATGCCCAACATCGTGCTTTTCAGTGGGAGCTCCCACCACGATTTATCACAGAAAGTAGCAGATCGACTCGGACTGGAATTGGGAAAAGTGATAACGAAGAAATTCAGCAATCAAGAAACATGGTATGTTTAACGAATTCCCATACGTATCTTGTTTCCCTGTAACGGTTGTTCTTCGTATGTTACCGAAGCCAGTTTAATACCTTGCTCTAAGCTAAGCTTATAAAGATATTGTTTAGTAAGCTAGCGTATAGCCGCGTTAGACACATGTGCGCGCAGACAGCATAGCAGCGTATGCGCGCAAATGTGTCGGCGAGCTAGTTAGCAAGTCAACGCGTGAAACTGAATCTCCATCTCAGTGGGGAATGCTTCATGCAGTCATTTTAGGTAACGATGGTGTGTGGTCGTACCCATTTTTCTTCCTAGCTTAATAGCACACTGTATATATAGTTAAACTTACACGGATTGTTGTTATTGCAGCATCCCACTCAAAGCACAACACTTGTGACGCTTAGTAGTCCGCATGTAAACACTTTTTTCAGACAGCTTGCCTCCTCTTTGCATTTGTTTATAGATACAAAGTATGTTACCCAGAAGATTGTTTTTGTTGTAAGTAAACCTTTGTTAAATGATAACGAGCCATTTTGTGTCTTGTAGAGACTCGAGACCGTAACTCGCGTTAGGTACTTTGTAAAAAGATATCACATGCATTCAATCTGTCTTCATCTTCAGTGAAGACGCTTCAGCAGAGGCACGTCGACCTAGATAAACAGCAATGTTGTAGAGCACACTTAAATACGTGTGGTATGTAATTTGTGTTAGAGGTTCCGGAAAATGTTATCAATCAGCCAAAATAGTCTTTATCTAAAAGTTGACCGGATTCCAAGGCCTTTCCCAGGAGTTGCCTCAGAGGTCGAGTTTGTTTATGAGTGAGAAAGTAGCGCTGACTGAACAGTAGACAATAACAAAGAATCAGAATCTCAACCTTGAACTCCCTTAATTCACAATGATTTTCTCACACGCGCTCGAAAAAAACATTCAACAATATTTGATTTTCAAAAAATACTTCAGCTATGGTGGGGCAGTAAAAGAACACAACGCAATTTGGTTGAATGTAACATTTTCTCTTTAATATGAGGCTTTGGTGTAAACTGTGAGCTTATGTGCCCACATTGTTTATTCCCATGTGTGATTTAACCCATTGCTTGTGTTGGGAGTGTTACAAACCAGACGTGCAACCCCTTTGTCAGAGGATCACATGACATGCAGAGGCGGATGGGGGAGGGGGCACTGGAATGTTTCACACATGCCCTACCTTTTCACTTTTGCGGTCTATGACATTCAAATGCCAGGTCATCAGTGTATAGTGAACCCAGGTCTGTGTGCGGTGGTATTCTCGCATTTGACTAGCTGTGCTTGCGTACATGATAATGAGGACACCCACAGAATAGGGCCCTCGTGAGTCAGGTCACACGTCCTGTAGTTACCTATGCAAACAGTACCACCATCAAGTGCTCGTGCAGCAATTCTAAAGTAATGTTATGGTAATGCTATTGTCCGTGTTGACACTGAAGATGCTGGACGTTGTTTTGCATTCTTTTTTCCACAGCGAGCTTCCAATGTTTTCAAAGTGTTCTTCTGGCGTGACCTTTTCTTCTGATGGTTGTCACGTACAATGAGGGTCAAGGTGTGGTTGTATTGAATGACAATTTCCATGTCGGTTTAATAAGTGACTTTTTAGAATGCTTCTTTTGTCATTTATTTGCCGTTAGATTGAATGTTACATTCAAACTAGTCTTTAGTACACACAGAGGGTGTTACTTAGTACAAAACCGAGCCACGGTAACTGCATTTTCAGCAAACTGTGTTCATATACACAGTCCAGTTTGTAACATTTTCAGTGGACCAAGGGGCTTAGATTTAGTCCCGCTTGTGCCCGGCACACCAGCGAGGTGCTGTGTGATGCCGCCGTTGACCGTCCCTCTGACCCGTGTTCTGTCCGTGGGCGCAGCGTGGAGATCGGGGAGAGCGTGCGCGGCGAGGACGTGTACATCGTGCAGAGCGGCTGCGGGGAGATCAACGACAACCTGATGGAGCTGCTCATCATGATCAACGCCTGCAAGATCGCCTCCTCGTCCCGGGTCACCGCCGTCATCCCCTGCTTCCCTTATGCCCGGCAGGACAAGAAAGACAAGGTAAACACCGGGGGGACACATTAGGACCACGGACAAGCCCCATTAGAACCCCCTGAAGCACACCAAGGGCCAATGGGGAAAGAGGAATTATTATCGGAACCAACATTTACTTAGCTAAGCAATAAGCTAAACTTCGGGTATTTTGTGTGCTCACATGGTTAGTATAATAATTTGTCTCAATGGCATGTTAGTTATACACAATGTTTACATGATGGTGATGTACAAATAGTGCATATTGAAAGTACAGTAGAAGATCAAGGATCAGGAGGGCATGGTTCTCCAGTCTTTCGCTGGTCAGGGTCAAGGAACAGTATCTTTTAGCCGCATCGCAAGGTAAACACGTCTCAGTTGCCAGGCATGGTGAACACAAATAATACGGCCGGCTACTACGGTGCAACAATAATATCTCAACCGCTTAAGTATATAGCAACAACATCTCAATGACAGTGGCTAGCTGATTAATGTGTTGTCCACAACACATAATAGTGTATGTGGGCCCGCATGAGCTCATCAGGTGTGAATTTGAAGCATCTGTATGGGAGCACTATGAGTGAGTAGGCTGCTGTTGACTCGTCAGAAAAAACTTCAGAAATGTCAGACATTATGACCCAGGGCAAAATAGTTCATGGCCTGCTTATCTTGTAAATGATTGTCTCAAGTTGCTTCAGTTGTCGTGCTACCATGACCAGCTGAAGTCCTCCCCTGCAAAGGCCTGTTGAATACAAAAGGCTGCTCTCAGTGTTGCCCTTCTCGCTGTCGTTGAATACAAAATGATTTGAACTAGGTGAGACCTATACATGGGGAAGCACCCCCCCGATCGCATGAAGGTGCAACATGTCAGAGTCAAAGGCTCTCAGTCAGTGGTGCTGAGGACCCACATTCTCAGCTCTAGAATACTGTTCCGTTCCCAATAAATCCCTTACAGCGTATTTGTACGTTTAACCTGAAATGCATTTGTGGCATATTGTACGCTTAATTATTTTTTTTTTTTACCTAGTCTTATTTGATATTAGCAATTGGGTGAATGAAGGATGAAGAAACGTATCGGTCAAAGTCGCAGAGAAAAGAACGTGCCAGAAGGTCGACACTCCTTACGACTCCTTCTGCTTCTCTTAGACCTTTCAGGTCAAACACAGTGGCTCGTCGTGACCTGCAGAACATGAGGACTTGCCGTGTTGCCCCCAGTAAATCTGACTCCATGTATCTCCATCTGTGGCTTTTAGAGTCGTGCTCCCATCTCGGCCAAGCTCGTGGCCAACATGCTGTCTGTGGCCGGAGCTGACCACATCATCACCATGGACCTCCACGCCTCACAGATTCAGGTGAGCCCTGGTCACACGACGGTTCTCCTTTTGTTGTTCGATAGCACCCACATGCTAATGTACGAGGCCGTTTGCCTGCTGCTGTGCTCATTCACCTCTTTTCTGTCGCTCTCCAGGGATTCTTTGACATCGCCGTGGACAACCTGTATGCGGAGCCGGCCGTCCTCCAGTGGATCCGGGAGAACATTCCAGAGTGGAAGAACTGCATCATTGTATCTCCAGATGCAGGTGGAGCCAAACGGTAACTGGTGCACCAGAGAAGAAGTTCAGAGTTGTTAGCACAATAGGAAGTCGATTAATGATACCAGCTGCCTCAAGATGTTTGTAGCCTTCATGCTGCAATTGTATTACTCAGTTTAGCCTGAAATGTAGAAAGCCCACAGTACTCTTATCACCCAAATAAAAGTACCCCCCGGAATAAAAGTACCCCCCGCACAATCCTCAAAATAGAATAAACTCCCCGAAAAATTGCCAAATCAGCACGCAAACTGTGTCCATATGCTATCAAAATGTGTTCCTACCAGTGTAAGTGCGCATCTTTTACTGTCACTTGCAATCAGGAATAGAAATGGACAGCAAAAAAAAAAAGAGGCTGTCTGGTTACAAATATATGGTAGCACAGGATCTGTGTCTGACTGGGTTTAGTTTACCCTCTCTCTCCAGCTGCTGATACAAATCTAGAACAGTCTGGTGGATGGATGGGTTCAAATCCCATCCAATTTAATTTGTCAAGGCCTTTTTACTTTCAATGTCACAGAGCAGGAACTATAACCAACCTAAATCCTCAAATAAGATTGTATGTCTTTTGGATGAACCGTATTGTGCTGTAGTAGACTGGTGATATACAGAGTTTTTGTATACATGAGGCTTACTGACCAGAGCTTGCGTATATGCCAAAGATTCATCCTATTAACTGGTGTTGGCAGTCAGACTACACATCTGGTCTATGGTATGGGATAAGAAGCTATGCAGACGGTCAAACCCCCTTCTCTCTGGTACCCCCCCCCCCACACACATACACACCCACACACTCAATACCCTTGCCACACACGTACACACATACTCAACCTTTGTGTATCTACTGTACGTAGAACTAAGCTGGCCTTGAGCACTGGCCTGTACTGAAGCTATGAACCAGATGGTACTTATGTTCATTATGTCTCAGTATTGATATTCTGACATGATGCCCTCTCCATAGAGGCCTAAATGCTTTAGTGTGATCAGCACCTCTGACATAAGTGCTCAAATATCTGATACATGCAGGAGAATAGTTAGGATGGATGGACGAGAGAGAGCACCTGCACTAATGTAGCTCTGAACTGATGATGGACGTTGGCAGTTAGAATTTGCATGCCGAGCACTGAGAGGTGGGCATCAATTAGCATTGTCTCCTCACTCTGGTTCAGCTGCTGCAGCTCGCACACACGTACACACATGCACACACACAAGCACACGCATGCACACGCACATACACAGGCCCTAGAGCAATCTGTGACTCACTCACTGCCCCCACGCACTCACAGCTTCTCTATTGAGACATCGTAGTTTTTTACTAGTTCAGCACAAAGAGAGAACGATCTAAGATGTAATAGAACAGGTCCTGCTCATAAATCTGTAATGTGGTGAGCGTTTGTCTTTCTGAGAAACCTGGTTGTGTGTGAACCTTTGCCCCAGTGTTTTTCCATTGAACTGCAGTTTAGTTATTTGATTCTATTCACCATGAGGACACGTCAATAAGTCTTCCATGACCCATTACCCATTATACTCACTCTCAAGAATTTTCTCTTCTGTTGTGGAATTTTAGGACT
The DNA here is from genome assembly GCA_023658055.1 of Thaleichthys pacificus. Taxonomy (NCBI): domain Eukaryota; kingdom Metazoa; phylum Chordata; class Actinopteri; order Osmeriformes; family Osmeridae; genus Thaleichthys; species Thaleichthys pacificus. Next base: position 9,015,177 of record CM042873.1, read on the forward strand.
TCTAGGAATATAGTTACAATGTATGTGTTTTGTAAGCAGCGATCTATAAGTTTCTTTGTTATAGACAGTGAATGTAGGATGCATGCTCTGTAGGATGGGTTTAGCAGGTATTTATGATACCTAACTAAGAGCCAGAGGGTCTTAGTTACTGTAGAGGGTTAGACAGTTAGAATGGTGCCGTTTAGGTTCACGGTTAGAGGTGAAGACAGTAGCAGAATAACCAGCTTGGGGGTAGGTGCACGCGTGGAGGTCAGCAGTGAATAGCTCCTTTGTCTCTAGCCCACTCGTTCTTGACCCAGTGAGATAAGCCTTCGATTTCTGCCTAAATTCCCGATGACATGGGCCATTCCCCATTGCTACTGTGGTTACATCTCTAGAGTTTCCTGAACTCCTTGCCTCGCCCCTGAGATTTCTCACACTGCTAAACCGTATGCTAGAGCGAGTCAGTCAAGTCTCTCCCTCCCTCCCTCAGTGTTACATCCATCGCGGACCGTCTGAATGTGGAGTTTGCCCTCATCCACAAGGAGAGGAAGAAGGCCAACGAGGTGGACCGCATGGTCCTGGTGGGGGACGTGAAGGACCGCGTGGCCATCCTGGTGGACGACATGGCCGACACCTGCGGCACCATCTGCCATGCCGCCGACAAGTCAGTTACTAGTCTGCTCTTGTTTCCCTGCCTGTCCTGCTTTTCCTGCTCAAACTGTCCCGTTTACTCTCTCAATGCTTTATCCATCCACATCTTACACGCTTGTCTTCCTAGGCTCATCGACGCCGGAGCCATAAAGGTCTACGCGATCCTCACGCACGGTATATTCTCGGGGCCGGCCATCTCGCGCATCAACAACGCCCCCTTTGAGGCTGTGGTCGTGACCAACACCATCCCCCAGGAAGAGAAGATGAAGTCCTGTCCCAAGATACAGGTAACCCCTCTTTCCGTCTTTCCTGACATCATGTTTCATACATGTTGCAAGTGATCTATCATGTTTCACAGGACGTTTTGGTCTGCAAAGGCACCGCCGTCGAGATTTCCCAGATTATAGAATTTCGAATGTGAAATGCATTTGCCCTAAAATGACACTGTCCAGCTAATTGCGTTTGTGCCTCTTAGGTGATAGATATATCCATGATCCTGGCTGAGGCCATCAGGAGGACCCACAATGGCGAGTCTGTATCCTACCTCTTCAGCCACGTGCCCTTGTGAAGAATCAGAGGCAGGAGCTAGCCGAAGGTCACGTGACCTCTCACTTTTAAGTCCAATCAGCCCACAACTTCAGCCACAAGTATTCAAGAAGTCCTTCAATCCGGACACTTTTTTTGGGCCATTTGCACGTGACCAGCGCTGAAAGGTCACGCCACACAATCAACCTCGGACATTCCACACCAAAAGACACAATAAATGTCTTCGAAGACCAACAAGTTTTCATTTAATGTGTACCGTGTTAGTTTATGTTATAGCATCGTATTGTTTTCCAGCACGTGTTTTGCAAGCCTTGAGACATCAAGGGCGTGGTTGTCACTTTAACCAAAAGGTCTGTTGCCTTGTCATGTTCCTTTGATTGTAGATCATGTTGTCCACGTCGTCGTAAATGAAGCTGGCCATCTGTGTCGCCATCATTGATTTTCCCCCTCTGTCGACTCTGTCCTGCGAGGTGGATTACTCTTGTTCAGCGATGCACCTTTCTATGTCCTCAAGGTTCGCTTGGAGTATTCAAAATGGGTTACTAGGTTCAGAGAGCTGCCATATGCAGCTGAAAGTCAGACAAAAGTCAAATAATGCAATATTACATTTAGAGTATGTGCTTCTCCTTACTATGTATTCACGGATATATGAATATACTGCAGGGTTTAGATGGAGAAGGAAAAGGCTTTTCATTAACGGCTGACTGTAAATCTCGCTGATGTGGCACTTCTCCCGGGGACTGTAAATTCTTAAAACTTTTGCTACATGTTCTGCAACCTTTTTAGTTTTGAGCCATGGATTTCTTTTATTTTAACACGAGTAACCGCATGTCTCCGTCATGTCACCTCACCAATCTTTTCCCTGGCGTTTCAGCCCCCCCTAGTGTTTGGAGGCACCCACTGCAACATTCCCCCCTGTTTTGATTCATCATCCTTTTCCTTGATGAAGATAAAGAAATATCCACTGATTGTTACTTACCTTTAGACACGACCTTTAATATTACTGTTCAAGTGAAATTTTCTTTTAGAATGTTTATGGTTGTACATCCCAAAAGGTCATGAATACGTTTTAAGTCTTAATATTTGTCGTCTTGGTTTAGTAGTTATATTTCACTGATGTATTGAGGGGATAGTGAACATATAAAAGCTTAAGTTAATTCTCGCAATGTCATAATGTTCTGTGATGTGTCATTGCTGTTTATTTTCCCTTAAATGAATCTTAACGGTTTAGCTTAGAGAGAAATGGTTGGCATGAAGCCACTTTTTTTTTTTACATTATCATTGACAATAAAGCTTTGGCAATGACTTACTCATCCAGGCTCAGTGTCTTTAATTTGTGTCGTTGGTCTATTTTAGTGTTCAAGCCCTTCGTGGGTGTAGATGTGGCTGTTCAATGCTTCGACATGCAGAGAACGGGCGACGGTGTTTCCCCTAAGGCTCTCCTGATTGATGGATCCCGTTTTGGTTATAATTTCCAGTTATTGCAAATTAAAGACAAACACAGACACTGTTTGCATAGAAATGCAACTTAGAAGGTATCTTGACGTGGATTTGTTGTGGTGATGATCCCAACCAGCCACCAGGTGGCATACATTTGACACGCTGCTGCATGTTCCTGGACCTCGTCTATGAATGTAATGACGAAGAATAAAACAGTTCATACGCGTGTAGACTTAAATTCAGAAGAAAGGTGAATACTATATGGATATATAACAAAACATTAAAAGTAGACCAATTCTATGTAATCATGAACATTGTTATTTCACTAGCACTTGGATGACGAGGAAACTAAAGATGGGTGCTAAACGGTGACGTCAGGCTTTGTCATAGGGTATATAGCCTATGCTTGCGCAGAGGCGCGATACACTGCTGCAACGCAAAGACTAGTGAACTACCACTGACTTACAAGTCAAACTTCGGTAAGCACATTTTCTGACTTTTTATTCAAACTGGAACACAAATTACATTTTTTTTTTTATTTGTTGATTGGACTGATATTTTGCTAGAAAAATGAGCATAGTGCGTAAAATTCTTACTATTAAGGGCTGTATGCGTTTATTGCCAAATGCCACCAAGGACAAAGAATGCAATTCGATATTTTTATTAATTCAGCTCTATTTTGACTGAAATTGTACGTGTAGACTGAAAACAGATGATTCGACGCATGATAATATAAAGTTTAGTAGAGAGAGCTCAGCATGTCAGTCTATCCTTTGTCATTCTTTGTAGTGGAGATGCAGTCTATTGGCTTAGCCAGATGCTCTGAAATGCCCACAGTGCTTTTCAGATCATACTTCACGGCGAAATATCATTCGGCATCGCAAATTAGTGTTTGGATCTGTTTCGTTTGAACTTATAGCCCAGTGTAGGAGAAGAATGGCAATCAGGGCGGTGGTTCCTCAGATTGCACTCCAGGCTGCCCAAGGGAGGCGACGTGACAAGTGAATGTCCAAATCTTTGCGCATGCACGTGGAATCGAATCCCACGAGCTTTAAGATGTGTAGATATATAATATCTCAATTATTATTGGGTGCAATGGGTGGATATATTGTTACACACAGCCAACCGACAGGGTCGTTTTTTCGAGGTTCTCAGCATGGGAACTTGCATTGTTATGTAAATGAACATTTTTGAGCATATCGACCGCTATTCATCAGGGGTGCGGTTTTGTTCCCCTATCTGGGACATTGCCGCTGAATTAGTTAAAAGGACGACAGTCAAATCGAACAAGGCTCTGCCTCAGGCGAACAAAAGAATGTAAGCTCAAAGCCTCACACGTTTGGAGAAGCTCTGTAGTTGCGCACTTTAAGAAATCTGCGTGGCTGCGCACAATTAACACGGTATTTCTTTGACAGACACTCTTCAATCATGTCTGACAAGCCAAATCTCGAGGAGGTTACCAGCTTCGACAAGACGAAGCTGAAGAAGACTGAGACGCAGGAGAAAAATCCCCTGCCCTCAAAAGAAAGTAAGGCTGCAGTTATGTAATACACAGATTTATAGTGACTGGCATATGAACATTATTTCCAGTCAGAGGGAGTGATAGGGGCCTAGTCCTATTTGTAAAGGTTTAATTATGTTTACATAGATTAATTAAATGATGAATTGATATTTCAGGTGCACAGAGCATGGTTTTTTAGGTGACTATTCAACATCAGCATTCTGACTGTCCTCTTTTTCCTCTCTCTTCACAGCCATTGAACAGGAGAAGCAGGCGTCTTAGTGAAGATTGTCCCTCGTCATGCACTGTACACCCCCTCCTCCCGCATTGCCTTCTTTTCAGTCACTTATTTTAGCTGTATAACTTTGTAACCGAAATTATAAGAAAACAAAAAAACAAAGCTGCACTTTGAGTGGATGAATTTCATGACCAGGCCCAGGCCCTGACCCTCATCCCAACACCACCATCTAGAAGGGTTAATGATGACCTGGCCTATCGATGCTGGAGATGAGGAAGTGTTGCCACCGTGAGGGGGGGGGGGGAGCCGTGTGGTTGATGGTCCCCATGGTGTGAGCTCCCAGACATCAACAGGCCGAAGAGATGGTGAAGGGAAGGGGGTGTGGCCTCCAACCCAGGAAGCTCAACACTCTCGACATCCAATTTCCTTTTGTGGCTTCTGTCGACCTGTAACACGCGCCAAACTATGGTGTCCGGCTTTTTAAATTTTCTGTTTCGGAATGCACAACCTTTTTTTGTTTTTACGCTGGTAAAACATTATACCCATTGATTAACACAGTTTTCTGTCCAATATTTTTTTTTATCGAAGCGAGGATGTAAAATGGAATCCATCTAGTTCTGGGAGATACTTGTATGGACTTAATTGACGTTGATATTTTTGCAAATGTATGGTATTTTGACCCATTTTTTCAATGTGATTTGGGATAGCTTATCTGTGTTTGCACCCTGTCTCGTAATTAGGAAAAGTAAATACTGGAAATTGTTTCCATGCATTGACTTTCGTCAGTAGACCAAATTATTTTGAGTTTTGTTAAGTCCCAAAAGTCAAGTTATTCTGCTGCAAACCATTACCAATTATGGAAACCAGTCAAATGTTGTAATAAAAAATAATTTGTTATTATGAAGGTGTATTGCGACACACTTTTTTTCACTGACCACATAAGAGGTGTGAATGTCAAACATCAGTCAAGGACACATTGCACTGCAACATTTTCAAAGACATACAAAGAGAATTTCACACCTCAGTGAAAACACACCGAACGGTGATTTGGTCCCGGTAAAAATCTGCAGATGAATCGGTTTCGTTGCAGTGGATGTCTTCATATTTGTGCCGTTTCAGATTTTGATCATAGTTACACTGGTACAAAGCGAGCCAAACCAGTTTCATACACCTGCTCACACCAGATGACCCATCCGCCTGCTTGCACCTTTGAGTGGCTTATCAGGGGCTTTTCTCAACGTGTGTGACGCTCAGCTCCTGCGAGGACAAAGCTTTCTGCAGTGCCAAAGGGATTGTTGTGAGTCTTAACAATAAGGCCATACACCTGACATGGACAAGGTGAATCTCAAACTCAGCAAAAAGTAGATCCTATTGCTATTGATTATCTCGCTCACCCACACACGCTCACGACCAGTGAACCTGAGTTTAACGTATGTGTTGCTTTCAAATCTGTCACTCAGGAAGCGCATGCTCTCATCGACTCTCTGTCTCATTCGTATATGTGTCGTTAGGGGACACATTGATAAGAGAGACAAAGACAGCAAGCTGGAGGTTGACAGAGTGGGTAGTCACATGTCCACATAAGGTGGCCTGCAGTGTGTGAGTCAGACAAGGATTTGTGTGGCCAAACAGCCTTGTGCTTGAATTAGCACTGGTCTGCAAAGCCTAATGGCATTATCATGACATCACTGATAACATCTGCTGTAGATGTGTGTGAGACCAATTCCCTCTAACAGATGGAGAGAGAACCAGAATGGGGCCATTGGATATCTCCTACAATTTAGCTGCATGTAGACCAGTCCAAATGTAGATACTTAGTGCTGTGGCACAAAACATCTATCAAGTCATTACTCTCATAAACATGAATTCTTGTCAAGTTTTGTAAAACAACATAAAAAAAACACCATGTCATTTTTTGATATACACTGTTCATAAAGTCATGTAAAGATTTACCAAATAATCTTATTTTGATTCTGAATAGTGTGGTAACATAGACCCGACTAATCCCAAGTCATGTTTGTCTAGTGTGTTTGATTTCAGAACACAGTGTGATAATTGCACATGTCACTGTAAGTGGATTGGTGTTTAGTCAGTTACTCTTAATAAGACATTAATCTGCAGGGAGGAGGGGGGAGGGTGCAAGGCGAGGCATGCACACTGCTGAGGGGGAGAGCAGGCTAGGGCCTCGCCCTCATTCTCACGCCGCCTCACACACCCTACGCGCATGGCTGCTGCGACCTCAGTGCCGAGAGAGGATTAATACACACACCGCCCCTCTCTCTCTCTCTCTCTCTCTCTCTCTCTCTCTCTCTCTCTCTCTCTCTCTCTCTCTCTCTCTCTCTCTCTCTCTCTCTCTCTCTCTCTGTGTAGAGGATGGGCGAAGCCGTGTAATGGTCAGGTGTCACCAGGCCTCTTGGGAGCCCAGGATGACCCCCGCGGTAACCCGCGGCAACAGCTGCACCGTGCTGACTCACTTCCTGCAACTGACGCTGATTCTTGTGGATGCTTCCTTGGTTGGGCTCGCCCTCTACACAGACAAACCACCGTTGTGCTATTATCACACACTTTGAACAAGCTCTCTATTCAATGGACATTTTGGGCCTCTGTCCAACTCTAGCCACATTTCTTTCTCTTAAATTGTTCCCTGGTCAGTGTGGATGTTAATGTCTTCCTCAGAAGAGCTTTGTATATTGGGTTGCATTGTCTGAAACGTGACACGTAACAACGGCCTATTTAATCGACCGATTAATTGGTCGGTTGACTGATTGATTGATTAATGGCTGCTGAAAGCGACTGTGGAGGTTGCCTCTGGGAGACTGGGTTGGTCTCACAGGCTGTTGCACAGGGGATTGTGGTGTAGCACTGCTCTAATGTCCGAGTTTCTGGCGCGACATGTCGGGCAGAGAGATGAGATCAGACTCCCAATTAGGACTAACTATTATCATCCCACCACAAGGCAGGCTTCTGCCTCAGAAGACCACTGCTGTATGTGAATCTGTGTATCCCTTGTGCCTGGCTGTGGACATCATTATTTGCTTGCATGTACAGATACATATGAATCCTTTGCGCTTTGTCCCCCAGTAATTGCGGGCGGGCGCTCTTTGGTCGCTCCAGAGGCAGCAGCGTCCAAAGCGGCCATGTTGATGTTGTTCACGGCTCCCGGATAAAAACGCAGGGCCATGCCGGCGTTTCCATGGCAACGTCACACTTGGGGGGGATGTCGTCGATGAGGCTAAACGCCACTGCTGCCAACCACACTATACCTGCACAGATACACTGCAGCACCAGTCTGTCTCATCTCTGATCCTGGAATGTACGTGTACATTTTCTATATGATCTCTGCCCTGGTTCACAGAACACCTGTATGTATTTCAAAGGAGCACATAGAAATGTGTTCATATGGAAGAAAGGGTCATATCGTTTTTGTCTAATGTTTAGCATATGAGGTAGGCTTATATGAGTGTATTGCATCACAAGGTCAAAGGGCATGTTTGTGTGAGATCACAGGAAGTCAATTGACTATGAAACCTCAAACTCCCTTAAAAGACGTCAGAAATGGTACTCTGTGTGAGTCATGAGGGAAACTAGATATGGCTTCTGTCACTTAGCTATGGCATGTTTTTCAAGGTTTGAGTGGATTCTTCGTTTCTTTTTTTTAAGTTAGGAAAAGTTCATAAGGGAGACAGGACTGGATCAAGAGCAAATTTAATCAGTGACAGCAAATCTAAAACACCACTGTTGAGAAAACTTGTTGTCACCAGCTTGGTTGTCAAGACTGATTACTGTAGTTGCTTTGTCAAGCGATGCTCGCTCAGAACAATTCCCTCATGTCACTCTCATCTTCCTAATGCCATGCCATTACAGATAAGCAACAGTGTCTGCTTTCCGTGCCCCGAGGCGGTCGTTCCCAGTGGATGTCCATGGAGGATATTGAATGTTCTCTTCTTCTCTTGTCTGCTGCGTGAGAGGTAGAGACAGGTGAGGCCTCGCAGAGGGAAGACAGACTCGGCCGGATGGACCCACAGCAATTAGACTTGCCCAACAGGGGTGTCGATCAATGATGGTTAGTGCTTTGGAACCCTTTTCCATTGGCTGTTAATGCATCCGCTGAAGTGGGGAGTAATCGATATATATCGCTGCTTGTGCAGCACAGCAAAGCTCGTGGAGTTCAGGGGGAGATGGACTGGGATCTGATGATGCGCTGTGTGGACAGCTGTTATCGAGTCAAAGGTGTCGATTTGGAGTGAGTGGGAGAGTTTGTTGCCTCTCACGTTGAACAGCTTGTGGACGTTAGTCGCCCGTGTGGGTGTGTTTTTCATCTGGTCTGCACGCGCGTGCATTCGCAGCATCCTTCCATTCACACGCGCGGCCTGTACGGCGTGCGCGCGTGCACGCGTGTGTTTGTTTAGGTATGCGTGAGTCACCTGGAGCGTCTGCCACAGGCCCCGGCCCTCCCGTGTGGGGGAGGAGAGAGGTGTAAACACTGGGATGCTTTCAATGTGTGACGCCCCGGGGGCTTTCTGAGACCGACGAGACGTGTGACACGCAGGAGACGAGAGCCGCTCGCTCTCCTCAGCCGAGAGATCTGGGCCTCCTTCTCTCCTTACCTCTCAGGAACAGATGATAGCATTTTCAATATAAAGGGCGCTTTATAGAATTTTTGGAGCATGATGAGTCCTCTAAAAATAAACAGGAGGCTCTCTGTTAAACATCCCAGATGAAAACTATTTTCAGATCAGTATGATGCTGTTTGAATTAAATGGTTATTTCTAACCCGAGTGCATTTAAACACTGAGAGACACGACAAACTGTTTTAATAGTGACTCCCCCATTGTTAGAAATGGTTCTATGGCACCCAGTAGGTTATAGAGTTTGGTTTTGTGCAGAGGGTGTGTGAGTGTGTGATGATGGTGAGAGTGAATATGTTGTCGAACAGTGTTAATCACAAGGTGTTAAGGCCTAAGAGAGCTCTCTGTAATTACAGGCTGTCATTGTTAACTACTCCATGGTGTCAAGTCTCTTATTGGGTTATATCTTTAATGGAAGGCCTATAAATATACAAGGCCTGGTACATCATCTGACATGTCTTGACATGCCCACTTTCATTCCTGCAATACAGCTGTGTGTGTGCGTGTGTATGTTTGTGTTGAATGAAGTGACTTACACTTACTTCAACGTTTCTCACCTGGAGGGCTCCACTGTCCTTGTCTAATATGACTGAGTACAAGCATGTGAGGCCATGGTGTTGACTGATGATTGAATTCAGCCAAACAGCTACCGTATTGTTTGTGTCGTGTCACATACTGTGGATAACAACGTTGTCTTGTTTGGCCTCATGAGCCCCGGCTTGTTTCCCTGATCAGGAGTTGCCAACTGGCCTCCTCCACCTGAGCCTGTTGTGTTCCTGCATGTGCTCTTGCTTAACCCTCAAGTAGGACATTCGGATATGAATGCAGGCTCTCATTGACAGCCCAAACGTTGCACAGTGTGGCTTGTTGATCTCCCGCTTACAATCGAACGTGGCTCTCGTTATTCAATTGGCATGACGACTGTAATGTTGTTTAATTAGGCCACATAAAGCTGTGTTCTCATCAATTCATCATCTTAAAGTATATCCTTTGGGCAGATGCTTTCTGGCTTTGTGCTCTGTGCCAAAGATTTTTTTAAGACCTGGCACAGATTTTTTAATCTGCAAACTTTGTCATCTCATTGACTTCAGGGCACTCAAAAGGAATCTGTCTCGATATACTCATATAGTATAACGCGTTTCATGGGATGGTAGACTTGAGATGTTCGTACAACAAATGTGCTTAATGAGTTCATTGTGCGAAAACCTTTGTCGATTCTGAAATACAGACACCAGCCTATGTAGCCATAGGCTATTAATGAGTCATGTGTTAAGTGCCTGTTTGTCACAGTCAGACTCTAGGAGAAGAGATAGGAACACCCAGGAGTCAAAGGGCAGGAACCCTCACACTACCTCTCTTCACGACGACACCCAGGTTTACAGTTGGGCAGTGGGTGTGTTTATTTGTGTTTGTGTGTTTAGTGAGGGTGAAAGGTTATGGTGAGTGTAACACAGCCGATAGCGTCTTCCTGCACCTTCCTATAAGGACGACATTTTGTTTATTATTTTGGGGATGTTTACGTGTCCCTAATTTTGGGCATGAGGATAGCCCAGAGCACAGATAGAGTCTGCTGGTACAACAATTACTCATACTGGGTCAAGGACAACGTGAGAAAAGTCTAAAACAACATTCTTTCAAGGTAGTGTAACCACTCCAGGAAGTTGGGCCACAGCCATGATGTCAGGAGGTTTTGCAGTTCGGGTTGACTGAGGCCACTGGGAAGGATCAGGTTTGGTGACTCTCAGACAAAATCAACATGTGTGATTTGTAATTGGATCTTGTGTAAGTCACGTATGTAGTTTTTCTGTTAATCAACCAGAAAGTGGGAAAGACTCACAGAGTGGGCTCTAGAACCCCCTCACCCACACACATGCAGAGACACACAAACACATACTGTAGAGATATTTAATAATGGGGAAAGTTGGCGGATATTCCTCTCATTAGTGGAAAGGTCTAACACCACATTGGCAAGATTCATTGAAGTTTTCAACTGGAAACAGGGGAGGAGAGTATGTGCATGAAAATTACGTCACTTATCAAATTCCCTACACTTATTAATTTCCTCAGGCACCTAAAAAACAGTATCTAATTTCCCTCAGACACAAATTCCGTCACAAACACAACACAAACAATCAGGAGGTGGCAAGATAGATTGTCTGAGTCAAAAACCAAAATCGGGGGGGTTAAATGTAAATAATGACAAACACAAACTCAGGTCCTTGGTCCTATGTGTCTACACAGAGATTAGCCTTGGGCACCTGAGGACATGAACACACAGACATACAGATACACACACGCACACACACACACACCATGTTTTAACCCCTAATTTGGCAGACATCTCTGGTATTTCAACCACATGCTCTTATGACTAAGGTGAGTGCTGTCCTTGTGACAGAACAGAGCTTTTTGGAAAGGATCCAACTGGCTCTGGAGGATCCAATGAAAACAAAAACACTGCAGATGGATCTCACAGGTATTCTGTCAGTTAATCACGGGCACAACGAGAAAGATCCCCCCCCAAAAAAGCTGACAGAGCATTCATGATTACAGTACACTGGTCCCGGTTGACATCTTTTTCATATGCTTGCATGCAAAGCGGGGTCTTGTGGCGCTTCTTCATTTCGCACCCAAGGGCTGAATGTCCCAGCAGGCCTGCCCTGCTCGCTCTTCCTGCTTCACAGATGAATGAGGCCTTGTCTCTTGCTTCCCTGCTGTCCGAGCAGAGAATTCAGAAGATGTCATTTCCTCTGTGGACGGATCAGCTAACGGCCTAGTAACTGACTAACAGTGGACCAAAAAAAGCAACGCTTTGTTGTTGCTGTAAAGATAAGCGGTCGCAATTATCGCCTCGTTTGCCACGCGTTGCGGCGACTCAGAGACTCCGTCAGGGTCGCGCAGGGTTAAAGCCATGGAGCTCTCAAAGACCCCATACCGTCACGTGAGGGGGGGGGAACAGGAAGTTGCTCAGTGCCTGACGCAATGGTCTCTGGTGGGTTCTACAGCTACCAACTCTCTGCTCGCCTGTGAGCCGAGTGGGAGGTCACTTTAAACGGTTTCTATAGCAACAGATCAGAAGGTCCCCTCCGGACGCACAGCTGCTCTCAGGTTCAGACAGTCCCCTTCCCTTCAGTCCCAGGCATCTGCACATCCTGAAATGGGGAGACTGAGTCTGTCTCAAACAAGTCTAACAACTACACATGTCAAGTGGGCAACCCCCGAATTTGAAGTCAACATGCTGAGTGTCATGTACAGCAATGAGTGGAACTGACTTCCTAATACACAACATGCCGTGCATTCATGAACTAGCTTGTAAGGTTCAAAAGCAGCAAACTTCAGCCTTGAAGGTAAAACCGAAATGTGCACCAAAGCAGTGGATCTGTTTGAACAAGAGCAACTGCATAAACAGAGCCGACAGGTTGTATTTATGTGGGAACTTGTGCCAAGTCAGATTTAGGTCAGATAAAAACATAAAGAGGTAGTGTGTCCTGGTCTAGATTACCTGTCGACCACACAGAAAACTGTCATGTCACCAAGCCCCATTAACCCTCTTCACAGCATCTATCCAGGTCAAGCTGATATCCCTATGAATAAGACTGACATTGATTCATATTTGCAGTTGTAGAAACCTTAGTTTGTTGTCAGTTTTTAACTTCTTTTCTGGGTGTGTCAGATAGGGAACGGTTGTTTTCATTTGTTTTAAACATGCAAACCTTTTACTGTTGGTTAGATAAAGAAAGCAAGGTCTTGTGAATATGAAGGACTCGTACTCAAAAACGGTGAAATTAAGATTTGTTTTTGTTTTTGTAATTCCTTGAAGTGTAGCAAAAATATGTCAGTGTTTCTTCTATTCCAATCAAACACCTTGCCAGTGGAAACTATTGCACCCCAAACGACTCATAACAACATTCATAAATGTTTTATCACCGTCCACGTGACCTTGATGGTTGACATCCAAAAGTTTAAAAACATCTGCATCCTTCTCGTACACTCCCAGTACGTTCAAAACCTAGCAACATTTTCAACGTTTTGGAGTTCCCCTTTAGGTGTCAATACTCTTGAACCGTGATCAGTTCTTCTAGTCTATGACAGGTTTAGTGGTTCTGAGGTTGGAAAGTTGGCGATGGTCCTCGGTACTTCCTGTGCTTGGGTCTCTTTTAGCTTGAGAAGGCCCCATGCAGCTTCTCTCTGAAGAACAATACACACTGTTCAATGGGTTTCTGACACTGTGCTGCTGTATAAGGAAGTCTGTTTTAAGGAGCTGATTGCACTTCCTGTTTTGTGTGACATTCTTTGGCCCACTGAAAGCCTATTCTTCTCTATTCTCTTACATCCATGTGACATATCAAAGGTTAGACCACAGGACCGTGGTCTTGTTTGGTGAGTCCAAAGAATATAGATCATACACATACCATTATGCTTTCTTTTTTAGTAGATGGTGACCAGAAGACTACAGTCCCCAGTTTTAACATTTTCTTTGTTACGAATACTGTCGGTGTTCTGGAATCTTCATTATCCATACGCTCAATATGATTTCTGACAAGACTGTAGGATGTAGAAGGAATACATGTATTAAGAGCAGATTAGGTGCAACAGAATAAGAAAAAAACGAATTTCCATAACAGCTATGCAATTAAGAAACTGAATTAACATGCAAATTGATTTAAACAATAAATGTCCTTGTCAGATGGATTCACAAATGTCGACTTTCTGGCGTTCATCCACAAAATGATTTCCATCAGGCATTTAATCAACCAACCATAAAAGAGAGCAACGGTTGCTCAGCGAGCTGGAATCCACATGCCTGAGCTGAGCCCCTCTCAGCCTTTGAGGGAGAAACAGCCATTCCTTCTGTCTTTTTGTCAGTTGAGCCCCCTCCTTACAGCAGGCCTCTGGTCCGACGTGTGCCTGCATTCTCCACCCCCTGCTGGACCCAAGCCCGGCCCTACGCCCAATCTCTTCCTTTGTCTGCCGGCCTGGCACATGACCTCCCCTGGCACCTGGCACCACGGGCTGCCCTCCAAATGCCAACCTCGGCCTCTTGCTCTCTTTTTGCCCCAAATGCCCCCATTCCAAATGGAGGCATCGTGCCAGACTGTCCCAAACAACAAAGCAGCCTGCTGAGGCATCGTGGGTATGGTGAGCGTTGGGGGGGGGGGGGGGGGGGGCGGGGGGGTTATGTAGGAGGTCTGCTCTGGTGAGACGTTTTCTCCGATCGCTCCTTCTTGTTTGTGTGATTTCAGTTGAGACCCGTTTGTTAAGGAGCAAATCAAACAGATTTGGTGAAAGTTGACTGGACTGAGTGCTACGTACAGGGGGTGTGTACCTGCTGGTGCTCAGTGGAGTGGAGGGATACGCTGAGAGAAATGAGGGAGGGGCTTTAGGGGGGGTGGCTTTGGGGGGGGTGGGGGGGGGGCTCAGGAATGTGAACCATCTTATGAAGACCCTTGAGCAGATAGAGAATTGTTTGGGGAAAGATCTTTGCCCAGACATGAGCAAGACAAATGATAGATGCAATCCTCATTGCAAGTGAGGATGGATGTATGCATTTTCCAGGAAGGAAGATACCATACTTGTCTGTGCAGGACAGCCAGTGTAAATGTTAGGTGCATGGTGTCTGTGTTTTCGACTTTGGCCAGTCAAGGCATGTTGGTGAGAGAAAGCTGATACATTCAATGACTTGGTGACAAAATACAGTCGGTTACTCTGAATTGTGAGGGTCAAATCCTGAGAATCCCTAAGCTTCCTGTGTTGACACTCCTCTGAAATGACCAGTGGACCAGCCGGGCACACGCTTCTTATAAACTTTATTTGGCATTCAGTTCCTACGGGAAATCTGAGGGGAAATACCAAAGGATTAGCCCTGAGAGGGAGAAAGAGAGAGGAAGAGAGAGAGGAAGAGAGAGGAAGAGAGAGAGGAAGAGACAGAGGAAGAGAGAGGAAGAGAGAGAGAGAGCGAGAGGAAGAGAGAGAGAAAAGGAGAGAGAGAGAGAAAGAGAGAGAGAGTGGAGAGAAAAAATGGCCTCCATCCCAGCAGCCCTCTTCCGAACCCCCACCTCCTCCTGAGAGGTCAGGCTCAGGGTTATTTCCCAGAAAGGGTCCCACCCTCTACTCCTTACTATAACAAAGCTCTGCTACGCTATATTGGATCAGAACCGTTTTGTTTTCCTGTACTTAATATCCTTACGCCTCTCACCCCCGCGTTCACGTTTTATTATTCTTTGTGTGCGTGTATGTCCGTGTGTGCGTGTGTGTGCTTGCGTGCGTGTGTGGGGGAGAGAGAGACCCTCAGTCAGGGAGTGCTGGACAGGGTCATTAGGAAGTCTTTCTGAAGAGTGTATAGTGTGGCTCTCTCTATTTCACCCTCTTGTCGTAACTGGTGCAGGGGTTCACTTTTGGGTGGGCCAGGGTCATGGAAGATTGCTGGAAGACGTTTCATGGTTTGAGACGTGCTTTGCAGGACCAGTATCTTAAAGTCAAGCACTGTCAACCTAAGTTTCTCGCCTTGATGTTGATTTATTTATGGCAAATGTAGCTTGAAAGTCTCAGTAATGGAAGGATAATTGTCTGCTTCTGCCTGCCAAAAGCATTACTAGACAGAATTTCAAAGCAGATAGGAAGTCAAATGCTTTTGTCTGTCTTTTAGTCATTTTATTGCTCTGGTGTGCACGTGTCCTCAGTGTGTTTACGAGGTATGCCCATTTCAAGGCTGCAGCCAAAGCTATGACAGAGATCAAATTAGCTCAACCATCAAGCCAAAACAAGCCCCAATAAAACAGCACTGTCCCTATCAGCGTGGAAACATCAGACACAATAACAATGGCTTCATGTTAGGTGCTGGCAGTTGTCTCTGACATTCCACTGTCTAGCAGCAGGACTATCCGGCCCCATTAAAACCCAATCCATTTGCACAGAGACGGGAAGAGCTCTGTTAAATGTGTTCACTCCCTGCCACATTAGCGTGGTATCACCATCAGAGCAGGGCTGGGTGGGGTGGGGTGGCACTGGTCCAGGATGACCAGGGGGGATAGGAGGATTTGTGTTTGGTTAACAGGCCTAGAAGGATCGGTTGTCTTGTGGAGAAAAAGGGGAGAAAAAATATATCAATACCAGCTATACTGGCAGTCTCGCATTTGGCTCGCAGTTGCAATGGTTAGTTTCCATGCATGCTCTTTAAACGGGGCCTTTTAAAACAATGATCCGCAATGATCCCATTGGTGCAATCGGCACCAATGGAAATGCAAGCACGTACACACACACACATACACCCACACGTCAGGGCAGGTGATTACACGCGTTCATAGTTCAGAGTGTTGCCATCTCTCGTCCAATCAGCCGTGCAGACAGGCCTTGTCATTCAAGCCCCTGCGTGTCCTGAGGGTTTGGAATTTCGGAGGAAAACCTTTCTTGTTACATAACCGATGTTCCCGGTTCCAAAAACCTACGAGGCTTCTACCTCCAGTACTGATGAAGTGCAAAGAAAAGAGAGAAACAGGGTCAGAGGAAAGCTAACCTCCCCACACAGAACGATCAACCCATCTTCATGGGAACCATACTGTCAGTCGAAACGTTGTGTTTTGGTCGTGGCGGTCACAAGGTTTCAAACTTTGTTTTGCTGTCAAGGGACGTCCTGAATCCCAAGCCAAATCTGAACGATATGCTGCAGTGCTGCTGACACATACAAACAGAGGTGAATAGAATGGCAGCTATGGAACATGGTTAATTCCCTGCACACACCTCTAAATACTTGAATTCACCTCAGTGACATGAGACCGAATACAATGCACTTCCCCATTCAATCAGTCATCGGATGAGGGAAACATCTCAGGTCATCTGAGTTTGTGAAGCTGTTCACAGGGGAGAGCAGAGCTAAATAATACAGTACATTAGATGGTTTATAAAAAACAGGAGAGGCCGACAGGAGTTTTGCCTCAGCACCCAACAGGATGATGTCGCTTTTTGTGTTTCCAGAGTAATACCAGTGGAGTGGCTCAAAGTGTGGTTTATTTTACAGTACGTTTCCTAATGATAACAATTTGTCAGGTGATTCCCACAGTAGAAAATAACAGGGAAGTACCGGTACATGCGGATATCAAAACTTGTGAGGCACATCCTCTGAAACGTTGAAACAATGTGTTCCGGAAAACAATGGACACGTATATATCGTATCACTTCTGAAAATATATCCCAAAACAGAGATATGAACACATTTCCCCCGTGAAGTGAACAGTGAACAGATTGCATGGCTGAATTAGAATTCGATTCCGTTTATCAACGTAGTGTTGTCATGGAAATCAGGCAGACTCAGCCAAAAGACAACAGATGGCTGGAGAAATCAATGGCATCAGTTCAAGGTGCTCGTTTGCTTACACTTCATACAACAGACACCCCCTTAGTATGAGGCTACATAGATTATTCCACGTGTGTGTGTGTGTGTCAGTTATGTGTGTGAGAGAGCTTGAGAGAGAGAGAGAGAGAGAGAGAGAGAGGAGAGAGAGAGAGAGAGGAGAGGAGGGAGGGAGGGAGGGAGGAGAAATATAGAACAGTACTTGTGCATGCCTGTCTTTATGGGCCAGTTTCGAAGCTGTAATCTTACTATCTTTGCACTGACAAGCAGGAAAATGCCAGTGACGTAGAAAACAGGGTGTGACTGCTCCCACTGCGATCCAGCTCAGCAGACCCCTTGAGCGGGCTGGACCTAGGAGCTAACCCTCGGCAAGGGTACGAACAGGACGAGAAACATCCACATGCATCCGCATGACTGAAAACCTTAAAGCACGTGTTTACATATGGACGGAAGAGTCACTGAGGTCACGAAGAGGTCAGCTGCTGTTGGGTTGCAGTCTGGATAGACCCAAGGGAACTTAGATTGACTTATACACCCCCCCCCCCCCCTCCGCCCCTGACCCCCAACCCCCACGTTGTCAGTTACTGAGAGTTACTGCCTGAGGACCTGACCCTCAGTTGCCACGCCTCCAGGGGTCAAAGGTCATAGGATCTGGTGAGACACACTATTCGGTCCCAGCTTGCCCTTTAGTGATCCGCAAAGCTTCTGGAGAAGCCCGTTACACTGCCCCTAAAGGATCGGTCATGCAGCGCATCCAAAGTCCATACTGTAAGCAGATACCAAGTGGTCATTTGTCATGTCTACGCTTCCTAAACGTGCCCATACTTGATGCGCTTGATCATTCTGTGAAGTTCGCACATAGGATCCAGTCACCTACAAACAGGAGAATGAATGAAATATCCAGCACCGTGATATTTCCCACAATCCACCACAGTACATCTGCACAAATACTTTGGCTCTGGACCGGCGTCCTGGCCTGTGGTTACGCAACCCCACCTCGTCTCGTTAGTCCTGGACTCCAGCGGAATGGCACATTCCCCTGCGTGTCCGTCTGAACCCAGACCAGCCCTCATTACAAACATTCCTCCCAGTCTCCAGGACCCCCCCCCTCCCCCCCAACCCGGGCTATAACTCAGCACTCCCCTGACGTCAGCCTGTCCTTGTTGGGGTGGTGGAGGAGGGGCCCACTGCAACAGGTCCGGTTGAAGTGACGTCACGGGACAGGGCTAACTGGGGAGCTCGGGCACGCGGGCTGTTCTGATGCCTTACAGCCTGCTTCTGCCAAACCCCGAGAGGAGACACAGTCGTGGGTCACGGATATGTTAACGGAGATCAATATGTTAGCCGAGGTGATGAACGTTTTGCATCACATTGAGGAGTCACTCCCATTGGTCGCTGGAAATTGTGCAACTTCTCTCAGTGTAAACTGAAGTGGATGGCTTGGATGGCTGTTGGATTAGTCAGAGGTCTGTGTGCTCTTACTTGCGTAGGCTGCACAAATACACTCCTTTTTGGGCTCCCCTACACTTTTTTGGGCTCCTTTTTCACTGTTCATTTCTACCTCTCTCGCCCTTTGTATTAGCATACCCGTGGCGGGAAAGGAAAGCATGCCATTGTTTGATTGGGGGCCACAAAAATGTGGGGTGAATAACAGCCGACCAATAAGAGGCCCCCTGTGGAGACAGCTGCCGTGCCATTTCAGTGAACTGTGGGCATTTCTGCTCATTAGTAGTCTGTGTGTGGTGTGTGTGTGTGTGTGGGGTGTGTGTGTGTGTGTGTGTGTGTACACACGTCTGCATGTTTGTGTGTGTTTGAGTGATGGGACTCAGGGATAAATGTTCCGTGAAACAGAATGAATAATTACAGAAAATGTGACAGCTCAACACGTGTACACAACATGGTCGACAACAAACTGCCTTTCTCACAGGCCGTGCATTCCCAAAGTGAGAATTGTTGTCAACGCTCTTTTAGTGTTCTTTCAACACTTTGAAATGCCATCTGAGGTCACTCGTTTCTTCTGTTGTTTTCTTTGGAGGCGTAAATCGGGGCTGTTTCCTCGGGAAGGCCTCTCTGTGTTTCGCACACTCCCTCTTTGTCTCTTTTTCTGTTTATCCCTTGCACTCGTGTGTGTAAGCAAACTGCCATATTAGGATGTGGAAGACCATGCCCTTTTTTCCAGTACAGGATTTTTTTATCTTATCACCAATGCTTGGGATGATAACAGACCTGGCAGACTTGGTCCAGGGGCCAGAACTGTTCGTTCAAGCGAGGGTGAAAGATTAGTCAAGTAAAAAAGGGAAAGGTTCAAGTAAAAAAGGGAAAGGTGTGTTGAGAGAACAGGTCAGAGTGGACAGTGGAGGTGAAGTATTCTAGTTAGATGAAAGTCCTGAAAAATGTTACGTTTGCTTTCCCCTTTATGGCAGAGACAGTGGGTAAACGGTCTCAGCACTGACGTCATCGATAAGGAATGTGGACTGTGTGGTTCCCTGGAAAACAATCAGATCACCTGTCTGTTTCACGGACCTAGTGCTCAAATCAGACCTGAGCTGACCTGAGTCAACACTGGACTAATCTCAAGTTTCTAGGTTATGGCTACACTCTTTTGGTACAAACAACACTTGATTTATTTTTCATAGGAATGTGGAATGTGAAAGTTACAGAGAGAAAAGGGAGCTTCCTGCAATGATCTACAACGAGCAGTAGCCTATTAGGTTTAAGATAAAACAGAGATTAACTCCAACCTGGGCTACCATACAGGCATGGACTATTAGACTCACCAGAAACCAAGACATACAGACTTGATAACATTCTGTTAACATGTACGACGACATCGTGATGATGAGAGGATTCACTATCTCTGATTATGAAATACTCTGAAGGACGTTTCGAATCTTTCTTCACCCAATGTGAAGGTCTTGTCCCTACTAGCATGTGAAGGAAAAAAGTGAGAGGTAAAGAGAAGGACACATGAAAGAGAGGAAGAAGAGGAGGAAGAGAAGAACCGAGAGCAAGGTCTCCTTCTTCTGCGTTTGCTGCCTTGTCAATTGGGAAGTGGAAGAACTGACTTCCTGTCACAGGCCCCCCCTACCCAGAAACCCCTGCTGTTCCACGAACAGGAGAAACATATTACGTGTAGCTCTAGGCAGACTGTTTATACTAGGTAGATTGTGTGTGGTTCAGCTGAACTGTTACTCAGAATTAGGGACATGTAATCAACACACAAACGTCCAGTCAGACTAGCTAGGAAACAGAAAGGGGAAACAGCCGATTCACAGAAGTGTCTCTTGTACAGTATGTCCACGAGGCAGTCCTGTCACACAGTCTGGTGCAGGGATCTGGCGCAGCACTCTGTCAGACTTTGGGTTTTGCACACAGTTAGCGATAGCGTGTGTCTTCGCTCGTGCACACACACACACGTGTGTGCGCACACACGTGTGTGTGTGTGACCTCATCAAAGCAGCCGCTGTTCTGCCAGTCGACTGCTCCGAGTGCAGAGGTCAGCCGCCTTTCTTTGTGTGTGCGGCGGCCTCAGTCTTGTGCAGCCTCATTGTCGTGTTACGACATTAAATGAATGATTGTTCTCTTAATGAAGCTAGCAGACATGCTAGTATTTTGCTCTACACCAGACAGGCAGCACAGGGTTGATGCAGGTAACGCTGCTGACTACATTCGTCTCTGTTTGATGAAAACCTGATGTGGAATTTTGGCCCTTTTGTCCTTCCTCCCTTCCTCCCCCACGTGCCAAATATGGACACAAGCTGAAATATGATGCTTTTTGCTTCTGTTATTAAACTAACTGTGAGTCTCTCTCTCTCTCTTTCTCTCTGTCTATTGTTCTTATTCTCTCTGTCTCTCACATCCTGTATTTTGCACCTTTATGACCCGTGTGTCTTACAATGAAATCAATGACATCATCCCCCCCCCCCCCCCCCCAGCTTTTTCACGTTCACTATTATATAACCTACTGAAGCTGTGCCAGGGAGATAGTGAACAATTTCACCTCAGAGAGAAAACAGTACCTCCCTTTTCCCCCTTTTCAACTCTGATACACAGCTGTTGGCTTTCAATGGCTGTCAGTTTGTAAGTCCACTACATCAACAAGAAACAGGCACTCAGTACTTTTGGCAGAAGTACTGTTTACTTCATTGCAACCCCATTTTGAAACAAAGCCTAAATATGGAGATTTGAGAGTGGTAGGAGGGTTGGGAATTAGGTTGACAAGTAGTTGGCACAATAATAAATGTCATGAATTGTTTATTTCTCTGTCATGTCTTGCGAACAAGGTACATATAGAAACAAATTCAAAGTCTTTGTGCAGTTCAAGTCCTTGAATGACGAGAGATGCATTGGCCTTCAGACTCCTCATCACTACCTCATCATCCAATCTACTCAGTTCTGCCTCCACCCCTCATATCTGCCCACTTGAGTCTCTACTTCCTCTTAAGACGAGACATCTTAAACTGAACCCTTGTTTTCTCGCCTTATGGTCACAGTTCCCCTTTTGGGATGAGATCAGACAGTGTGTTCAGCTTTATCAAGGGAAGCTATTGTTCAATGGAGATTGACAGGAGGAATACAGTGTTGACAAATGTCACGTTTGCTATGTTTGCCATACACATGTGTTTATAACATATGTACACCGAGTGGTGAGAATGTCTGGGCATCAAGTCGGAGGTGAAGTGCTTCCTGAGGGCCAGGATACAGAGCCAGGAGAAGGCCCCTTCTCCTGCCCCCCTTTCAGGCACCAGACACCCCCTCCTCCTGCTCCGCTTCCAGGCACCAGACACGGGCGTTTGTTTTTATGTCTTGAGATGTCATAGGCCCAAAGGTCTGGTGCTCGTCCTCATCTTTGTTTGGGTGGACGGGGGTGTGGTGTGTGTGTGTGTAGTGGGTAGGAGGCACTCAAGGGTAAGAGAGGGGATGGGTCCCACGCTATTCTCTGTTGTGCCTTTACCACATGAACAAACAGGAATGTGGCCATGAGGGTTGGAACAGTGTCCAGACTGGTGTGCGTGTGGTGTGGTGTGTGTCTGTGTGGGTGTGTGTGTGTGTGGGTGTGTGTGTGTGTGTGGGTGTGTGTGTGTGACCACCACAGATGCATCCATGCATAGTACTTGAAACCCATCCTTGACAATTTCTTACCTTCTCTCTCTAATTTCACCATGTTAGTCCGAACCCAGTTGACCTCTCTTTCCTCTTTTGCCAGCTGTGTGTGCGCTTACTTTCTTATTAATGTTGCTGTTTTTATTGCTGCCGCTGCTTTTTATGTCTGGTGCTTATTGCTGTTGTTGTTTTGGGTATTTATGACTTCCACCCAGTATTTTTAACATTCAGGGTTTTTTTCAGTGTATTTTTATACTTACTACGTGGCTTTAGCCTTGTCGTATAAGCATTTCATTGCCCGGAATGACCTGTGTTACACTGTGTAAATGACAAACACATCTCTGTGACAGTTTGACTTTGACTGTGCAGTCTGTGAACCAGCTGAATCTCTAAGGGCCTTGACTTTCCTGCATCATCTGACTCTGGAAGGGGAGGAGGGGTGCTGGGGTGGGAGGGCCTACAAGGAGCCAAGGAATTCACAGAGTTGGGAAATCTGGAGGGGAGAACTGGGGGAGGGGAGATGGAGGAGGGGGAGACGAGGAGGAGCAGAATGGAGAGGAAATAGGAGGAGGGAGAGGAGGAGGGGGGTATTAGAGAAACGTCCTCCACACGCCGCAGGCCCATGAAGCTTCGCTGTGGGATATCTGGTATTCATGCTCAATCACCCAACGGAAATTACCAGAGGGGAGGCACAGTCCAAAAATGAGAACAGTCCAGCACATCTCGTCTCTGTTCTCTGCTCCAGAGACAGAGAGAGTTACTTGTGGGTTCAATGGGAGTTTTGTAGAGACAGATACTGAATCGCTGGGATGTCTAGCATTCTTTATTATGCGGTGGGGTCCAGGCAATAGCGTCAACTTCTGGTGGCCTTCACTGGACAAGATTGTGTTGTACCCAGATTCTAGTTGCGTGTTTACAGTCTTAAGAGTGGTCACATACATTCAGTGGGTGTGAACGGAAAAACAAACAAAGCACTTCTGTCTGGATTCTTATCATGCTTTTGTTATCTATCACATGGTACACCCAGTCATTTACAAAGTAGATGTTTAACTCCATGGGGCACTTCCATCTTGCAATTAGCTACAAGTTCAGTTCGAGTTTCGGTTCTGTCCTGGTTAGCAGAAGTGGATGCGAGGGGGTGTATTAGAATGAGTTAGGATGGTGAGAATGAAAGTGAGCAGGGGGAAATGCTTTTATGTCGACTTTAGAGGACAGTAGCAAATGGCCAAGGGAAGGTTAAAGTTCCGTAGATTTGAATATAGGTTACACATTAACTCAGTATGAACCACACATATTAGATGTGTCGCTCATACCCAAATAACTATGAATAAGAACACGTGAAACGTCCAGGCGTGTAGATTTGCCAACTTAGGACCTTAAACACTGTAGAGCCAGATGCATTGTGGGAGGATGTGGATGTTTGTAACCATGACCTTCCCAGGAGGCCTAGCATGTGTCCAATGGGAGTTTGTGGGAAAACAATTAAAAGAATCAGTGTGAAGCGTGGTCAAATCCTACAGTAGACATCTGCTATACCGACAGCAGCTGAGAACAGAGTTGTCCTTCCCAGCAAAGCAATGTCTAAGCCCATACAAGCAGAATAGGTCAAAATAGATCTGGAAATCAATTAGTGATGCACAGTACTTATAATCCTGTCTGATGCCCAGCACTCTCCAAATGCATGACACAGAGGAATGCCTCTTCTGTGGAACATATGACATGATATGTCTGTTCTCAGCTCTTTGTACTTAACAATAACAATATTTTCTCAGTGCTACCCCAGCATTCTCGTCTGCAGATGTAACAGTACATGGTTTGGCAAGCCTGCATGTTCATGGGTTCCAGATTTCCGTACTAAATGACATTGCAGTTCCAGATTCCTCAGTTGATGATGGTTATCTCCAGCCCCATTCCCCAGTAGTTGTATGTTTACTTTTCAAGGTCACCGTGTGTGTGTGTGTGAGGGGTAGTCCCCCCCCCATCCCCTCATGCCCACAGAGCTATTCTTCAGTTCTCTGCCTACCCGGAGGACGCAGAGCTGCACACAAATGACTCTGCGATGACTCTGCATGTCTTAGTTATGCACGTCACAATACACACACTGGCAGTCTGCCAATCATGTCCGCAAACTAGTGTCTTTGCCCTGCATGGTGGTTTCATGATCTAGTGAATACAACAATGGCATCACCAGGGAAATGAACATGAACTGACATTGGATGCTGTCTGCATTCACTGTCACTGTCTCTTGGCATTACACTTCTCATGTCTCATAACATGCACTGAATGCCAGAACATCAAACATTATAGGTGTCTATTGAATTTCAAAAAAGCTGCAAGGCTTCTTGAAACAAGCCTGTAATATGAAATTGGCAAGCCCATTGTTTATCAAGGCTGTGCTCACTGCCTGTGTTTGGACTGTGTCGTTGCGGATGCAGACAATACGAGTCACTGGAGCAAAGGGTTGCATGGGACTTACCAGTGTCTGAATCTTATCACTTTAACAAAGTCCACACCCACTGAGGCTGTGTGAGGCAGACACTCCTTCAGGCAGGATTTGGTGTACATATGTGTGTGGGTGTACATGTGTGTGTGTGTTGTGCGGTGGAGACAAAGCAGGATGTGATACAGCTTGACTTCCTCCTGGCTATGAAATGTTCTCACAAAAGGGCCAAGAAGGCCCTCTTGTGGCTAAGAAACCTTAAAGCAATGTATTTTCTTGTCTCTGGTAAAATTCCATTCAGATTTACAATTGGACATTGTTTATGTCCAATGTCTTAACTTCTTAACTGCTGTAAGAGACCAAGGCATGGATTTATTTGGGATTAAATCCATATAATACCTGTGTTTAATAGAGGTCAGTTTAATTTAGCAACACATTGATTATTCAGGTTTTGAACTCTATTTTACAGATCTCCACTTTGTAAAGCTGTCTGCAGCCCCACCTTTAATTTGATTTTCAAAATTTCTGAATTCGCACACAGAAATCACCAGTATGTAGTAAGCAACTATGTCCAAGCTTCACACTACACTCAATTACACAATCCTTGTGTGGTTTCACAAGTATTTACCCAACATGCCAATCACCCAATTACATCACACACTACAAACACTAAAGAATGTACAGACCTGTCTTACCTTGCCTGAAAATACTTCCTTAGTGGTTATTTGGGTTGCTTCTTAGAACCCAGTCTGCCTTGTTTTTGTAGCATGCTACAGCAAGCCCTACTATGCAGGCTCACAAATCATTCTTGCTACAAGTCACATTTTTGATCATTTTCATTGTACCTGATCTCCTTTTGAAATTATAATAGTTTGCCTGTCTCAGGGCATAGTTCTGAATCATGAATCCCCAAGACCAGTATCTGCTTGGTCCTGTAGGCTATCTTGGAAACACTTATTCTGGAAAAACCAAAAGTGCATTAATCCATAATCCATTATCCCATCACATGCAACATTTGTACACGACAGCACCAAGTTTAATTACATTTCCCTGGGGGAAAACGTAATCATTTAATTGGCATTTGTGGTTCTTCGAACAGTAGGCCTACATTATCTAAGTCTACACACCAATGTACCAGCGTACCTTGTGTAAATGCAAAGGTAAATATAATTGATCGCATTCTGCTTCTAAATTAAACCCGAATTTTTGGGCATAATTGTCCCGACAACACCATCTAGTGGATTTAAATAGCTGGGGTAAAGAAACATGGCTGCCGACATGCAACAGCGACAGTAAGCAAACTCGCGATTTAAAATAGGTATGATATTGTCGAAAGGCCAACTTTGAAATACACCATAAGAATTATGTAATGAAATTGCAAGAATACCGTTTAATTCAATGTATTCGGTACTCGAACATGCTATAAACCACGTATTCTTGCATACCGTGTGATTTGCATATAGCCTAAACAAAGCCCAACACGTCAACGTCAATTTAATATTAATAATAGGCCTATTACTATTGAATTATTAGAAATAAATGTTTTTCCATGACAGAACATGGATATTCAAGATTATGCTGTACACATAGAAAAATCCAACAAGGAAGGGAAGTATGGAGACACCGTCTCTTTGCTGACCAGTCTTGATATTGCATGCGTCACTGTGAAACATCTGCAAGAAACCGACATAGTCAGGGTCCTTTACATGGTCCTCAAGACCTGCCCACAACTTTCAGTAAAAATAAAAATAAAGCACTTGTTATCAAAATGGAAGAAGCTGTACAGTCACTCACACCACAGAAAAGGTGAGAAATCCACCGTTGATGAGAAAAAAGAGGCAAGTCTTCCTTTTAACAGGGTTGAGCAAGGTGATTCCCAAACTGGACCACATCCCGACAGCACACTTGTGAAAGGGACTAAGGCTATCAGAGAAGAGAAGACACCTTTGCAGACAGATAGGCCTTCAACTTCTGACTGCCTGGCAACAAACTCTAGACCTCCAGAAGCCACCCTTGCTACCTGTAACGAGTCAGTGGTCCTGAGGCCAAAGTGTGTCCAGCTGCTCCTAGGTGCCCTCAACCCAGAGGGCTCTGCCGGCCTAGAGACG
The DNA here is from genome assembly GCA_023658055.1 of Thaleichthys pacificus. Classification (NCBI taxonomy): domain Eukaryota; kingdom Metazoa; phylum Chordata; class Actinopteri; order Osmeriformes; family Osmeridae; genus Thaleichthys; species Thaleichthys pacificus. The sequence continues at coordinate 9,042,161 of CM042873.1, forward strand.
ACCGCAGCGACCGCATCGCTCGCCGAGGACATCGAACAGCACGTTTACAATCTCCACCGTGCAAACCCGGCCAAATACAAGACCTGCGTCAGGAGCAAGGTGGCCAACCTGAGGAACCCGAAGAACGGACACCTCCGGGAGGGTCTCCTGAGCGGCGGCCTGGCTCCAGAGGCCTTCTCCCGGATGTCCGTGCAGGAGATGGCCAGCGTGGAGCTCCAGCGGCTGAGAGAGGAGTACTCGTCCCAGGGGGTGAGCGAGAGGCAGCTCCCCCGGGGCTTGGAGGGGACACCCACCCAGAAGATACGCTGCAGGAGATGTGACGGCTCGGACTGTAAAGTCACCCAGGTGTCCAGGGGGACGTTGTTCCTGCCTGCCTGGGTGCGCAGTGGTAACCCGGGTGAGGACGCCATGACCTTTGTGACCTGTAGTGGGTGTGGGGAACAGTGGTACCACAGTGGCTGGGTGTGCCTGTGACCACCAACATCACCAACCCTTTCCGGTTTGTTTTATTTATGTTGATGTCGACACAGTGTTTTTTAAACACTGACAACAAATGTGATTCTGTGTTGCATACTGTTGCCCAATCTTTATGACATTATTGATACATTAAAATATATATTTCCTGTACTGCCTCCTTGCCTTTTACTTCCTATCATTGTGAGGAATCTCATCTAGCCATCCTGTGGACCAGGCATGTGACCCAGTGAGCATGTGACTATGTAATCTGGCCCCGCAACACTGCTGGGAGGGCCATACTCCCATGGTCCTTCACGCCCTGCCTCCCCAGCATGGTCTAATGACATCACTACGACATGCAGGGAAGTATTCAAGAGAGATCAATACTGAAATGATCAAAGGCTGGGCAAGGACCAAGTCAGTATTTGAACCATATAGACTGTACTGTTTAAGTCCTAGGTAATGAGAAGTGATCATTACTGTGGTGTCTTACAAATAGCCAGACAATAGCCAGATTCTGTCTTTCAATAGTCAAATTGTTTAAACTTTAAGGGACAAACTGGCTGTAAACTTTTTTTAGGTTGTAGCCTTTTTTTCACTGGCAGGGGGATTGCCAACGGAAACTAGCCTTTTGGCTATAATTGGGTGCATTTACATTTTAATGTTCATGAATGTACACTGTCCCTCATGATCAACTAAATTGAATTGAATTATAGTATAATATTATAGAAAATACTGATATGCAGTGGTTGGTCTCAATGAATACAGTCTCTGCTCACACATATACGCACACTTCAAATAAAAATAATAATTACTCATGTCCGTCAATTTCTTTATATTGTACAAATAATAAAGGTTGTTCAGGGAAGATTGTTCAGAAGATCCTCCTATAATTTCATATATTTGTTATTCTATCCCGGTTTTGATTTGACAGGTCATCTCGCGATCTGTGGGCGTGACAACCAGTGGTACAAGACAGATCGGGCCAGTTCAGTGCCAGTGTTGCGCCATGTCACAGGGCAAGTTTGACTCGGGGACCCCATAGAGCAATGGAATCGTTCAGCGTCGCAGAAGTACAAGTTAAACGACAAGGTACAGTTTACTTTGTTGAATGACTACATATTTATGTATATCAGCCTGTGAAGTATGCAAAACGAATAAGAATGCAATTCGTTAACCATCAGACATGTAGTGCTAGCTAGCTGTGTAGCTAGTGCTAGCTAGCTATAGCATCAGACAAGATGATGTTTAGCCGCGTGATATGTTCTGCGACGAAGTATTTGTGTTTTTTTCTAAATCTTTCCAACCACAGCGTTGTCTAACCCACTTCGCTATGAATTTATCCATGTAGTTAAGGCGAAGTAGTCAACTGGGCGGCATAAACTAGCTTCCTTGTACTGACACTGTACAGGTGATTCTCAACAAGACAAACGTACCTGCTTCTAGATTACTAAAGGTCTGGTCGTGAGGAGATAAGCGCAAGTAGTACAACAAGGTGTGCCAAAGCTACAGTAAAACACCTGGACGGTGTCCAAGCTTTTTCATAATATAGATTGAGCAAGCATTCGTCTTTATAACTGGTTCATCTTGTACATTAGGGACCATAGTTACAGTTTCTAAGCCGTATTGAAGCCTTATTATGGAAACAGTGTCATGTTAAACACATTCCTGCTGACAGGACAGTCATATTTCAGTGTCAACCTCATGCGTCCACTTCCCCTTTAAGGCTGTGATACCCGGTGAGTGCTGGCTGATGAGAGCACATGACTTTTGTGTGTGTGTGTCTGTGTGTCTGTGTGGGAGAGATAAAGTTTGTCGTTTTCAGAGTGAGTGATCTACAAATTCTCCATTACTGAATGCTTCAGTACACACAGTTAAGAGGAGTGAAGCGTAGCTAATTGCAGTCTTTGAAAAGAGACTGCTGCAAAATAACTTAACCAACAAGACAGTCCTTTTTCTACTTTGACCAAGATGGCCAGTTGCTGAATAACCCTGTTTCGAATCTTATTGCATTATGGTAAGGAGAATGGACAAATGAAATAGCGTAACATATTCACCTTTGAATAGACCCACTGAATGTAGTAGAGACACAGGATAGGCTACATCATGGAATTCGAATTATAGTCTTGAGTAAAGCCAGTATCTGGCAGACCACATGAGAATATAGGAAGTAGGCTAACACTTCTCTATCACAATGTAATCAACTTTCTGGTCAGTGTATGCCAGACGGATGACTCAAAGGTAAGTTGACAATGTGATTTGTGAAGGCATTGCGAAAGGCAGATAAGATTGCCTCAAGTTTGTTATCCCCTATCGCTTGGACTAAATGGCATGTCTTGGCTATTCTTCTCGCTCACCCTTTTAACAGGAGCTGGGAGGCCAGACTGGAATTCATGGTTGCAGCCATCTTATCTGCGGCCGAAACGCTGAAGCGTGTAAATGTGTTGGTGTGTTTTCGGGGATTACTGGAGCCCTGGCTCTTGCACACTTCAATCCTCTTTTGTAAACAACAGGAATTTTAATACCCTATCAGACCGTTTCTTATACTAGGGTTGGAACCAACCCGGTTCATTCAAAATGACGGAGCTTTACATTTACATTGAGTCATTTTAGCAGACGCTCTTATCCAGAGCGACTTACAGTAAGTACAGGGACATTCCCCCCTGAGGCAAGTAGGGTGAAGTGCCTTGCCCAAGGACACAACGTCAGTTGGCCCGACCGGGAATCGAACTGGCAACCTTCGGATTACTAGCCCGATTCCCTCACCGCTCAGCCACCTGACTCCCCTGAGCTTTGGAGAACCACATGATGGAAAGCTCTAGAATAGACCCATAATGGTCTTGAACTAACACTGTGGTATTTCTCTTTTCTGCAGGTGCTGAATAATGATTTGCCTTGGAAAATAACGGTAAGGGAATTGAATGTAATGATCGTAAAGCTTTAGGGTTGGGTACGCTTGGCATTATAGCAGTAATCATGGCCGAATCCTTAGCAAGGACCGACCTCAATGCAACGTATCGTAGTGCACAGTACCACAAGTATTCTTTGCTTGCTGTACGTGAACTATTGCTGTGAATGTGAGTAAGCTATAATGGTCTATAACTCCGATGTCATAAATGAGGTCACGGCATCTGGGTAGAGGTTTCCCCTCATGTGATCCTCAGAGATGAGTCATGTGGTTACCAGTCATGTGACCCATGGCCCATGTGATGGACACACAAATGCAGTCGTACTGCTTTTTCTCATCACTAGCTACTTAACGGATCCATTAGTATAATGAACTGGACACACAACCTCATAAGGTAATTGATTTATGCAGACACTGCATTGGATTGTATTCAAATGATGGATTGCTTCTGAGTTCCCCTAACTTCACGTTCATGCCTGATTCACACAGCAGTTGGAGAGTAGGCTAACCCCAATCCTGAAGTTCTACGATCATCCGATTGCTTCTGTTTCCTGGTTCTCAGGTAGACGAGCTCGCCAGACCCATCTCAGTTCCCCCCGCTCCCCCCCCCCCCCCTTCACCGTCCAGCCCCCCAGCTCAGCCCCCGGCATGACGTCCAAATCCTCCCTGCTGAAGGTGATCCTGTTGGGGGACGGCGGCGTGGGCAAGTCGTCCCTCATGAACCGCTACGTCACCAACAAGTTCGACACGCACCTGTTCCACACCATCGGCGTGGAGTTCCTCAACAAGGAGCTGGAGGTGGACGGGCGCACGGTGACGCTGCAGATCTGGGACACGGCGGGCCAGGAGCGCTTCCGCAGCCTGCGCACGCCCTTCTACCGCGGCTCCGACTGCTGCCTGCTCACCTTCAGCCTGGACGACAGCCAGAGCTTCCTCAACCTGGCCAACTGGAAGAAGGAGTTTGCCTACTACGCCGACGTCAAGGACCCGGACGCCTTCCCCTTCGTGGTGCTGGGAAACAAGCTGGACGTGCCCGAGAGGCAGGTGGCGGGCGAGGACGTGCGCCAGTGGTGCCAGGAGAACGGCGGCCACCCGTACTTTGAGACGAGCGCCAAGGACGCCGTCAACGTGACGGCGGCCTTCGAGGAGGCGGTGCGCCGCGTGCTAGCGTCGGAGGACAGGGCGGAGCACCTCATCCCCACGGATACGGTGGACTTGCACCGGAGGCCGCGCTCCGGCGCCTCCTGCTGTTGAGGCGGCGGACTTGTGGGGGGACGAGGACCGCCGCCAGCCGCCGAGAGGTGGACGGGCAGCTGGAACGCTCCGGACCTGCCCTGCCGAAGATCCTGCTCCCGCGCATGGCCACATCACACACACACACACACACACACTCACACACTCTGCCCCCGACACCCACATATCAAGGCGTCTCTCACACTAGCACACTCGTAAGCTGTCGGAGCTGCTGGTTGGCGTGTTTCCGCGAGCGCGGAATTTCGAAGATTGCGTTCTTCTCTTGCGACCGATCCACGTTTTCACTGTGACGTGTCAACACGTTCGTCTTCACGAGGGGAAACCTGCCGGTCACGGTTGTGTAGTTCACTGACTTTTCATGAAAGATGGAACGTTGTCCGTCTAAGCTCGCAACTAGTTTTACTGGAGAGTATTTATCAGTGACTACTATGATGGAAATGGCGTTATTTCTGTATCATCTTGTCTCAACAGAAGCACTGCTGTTCAAATCAAATAATGAAGTAACTGTACTAAGTAACGACTTGATGTCTGTGTCTTTTTGTTATTATTCTTAGTCACTTTCTAGTCACTTTCTACTCAACAGGATGAATACAGGCCAAGGTCTTAGCTATGTTTGTTGATTTATAAAGTAAACCTTTTTATATAACGTCAACGTGAAGCTGTTCCTCTTTCTCCTGCTGACCTGGATGTGGTTCAAACCATTTCCTGTGTCGTAGCCAATGATATCAGCCATTTAACTCAATCATTTGGATCACCTGTAGCCTCACTCTCATTCTCTTCTATCTTACTGTACTCTACTGATACACAACAATTGAGACATTGTTTGTGTACATTTGAAGGGTTTCATTTTGCCTTCCAGACTCGGAACACTAAGACTGTGATCAGATGGACTTTTGTCTACTAGTTTTGGGATAGCCACTGTATTCATAATCCATACATTTTATAAAGTGTAGTCTAGCCTCATCTCATTTTCAAATCAACAGCCAAAAGCAGATGAATGACACTGAGCTGGGTGTTTCAGATGGGTTTCATGTTGGTGTTTCAGCCACCTCTTAACAGTCACTATGCAAACTAGCACATGCGCTTCTCAGGTTCACAGCCCAAATTCCCATAGATCAGTTTTGGACATCAAACTGTCAAGTCATTGTGTTTTAGAATCCAGTATAGGCCTACATGGTATGTAAATACTACATGCCATTCTTCCGTGTCTAAAATCCTATCATCTACTTATGTTTTGCATTGAAACATGGACCTATGAAACACTAAAATAAGCAGTTCCATTTGTGTTGAAATAAAGTTGGTAATTTGAGAAAATGGAAGCCTTTCATTTGTCCAGTCTGTAATAGCCAACATGTATTTCATGTTTTGAAACATGAGCATAAATAAAACGATGTCCAACTTGTCCTGTACCTTGTGATTGTGAAGTGAAAAATACTAATCATGCCCACCAGATGGACTCCTCAGTCCATCATTAGGGGTGACTGAACAATGTAGTGTGGGGTTTCCTGACTGACGGGTCTAGTATTTTCAATGAGGTTTGACCTATGAATACTCTTATGCGTATACCAGAACAGAGACAAGCTGATATCAAATGTAATGGCAGCATTGTTTATGGCAGGTAACCACTGTGAGGTGTGAGGTCAATTTCTCAATGGCTCCAATGGGCTGACATGATCTATATGTCACATTATGCAACATTATGCAACATACTTGCTGGACAGAAGAGTCAGAGTGAGACAGTATCACGATAATAAAAAATATCGGTTTTACTAGAGAAGGTTACAAAAATCATCACTAAATAGGAGTCATTTTACTATTTTAAACTTAAAAAAACAAACAATAATTCAACAACTACAGGGACTACAATGTCATCAAAGTACAATGGATTTCTTTAGAAAAGAGAGTGGGTGGGGCAAACACTGCCTACCATAGTTGTCAGTACAATTGACTACACATCACCTGAAAACTGCAAAGACACAGTCATGTCTCCTTCATGCAATAACGAGGAAACGACGACACACCCTGACACGCATCTTGTTAATATGAAATTGAATGCGAGTTTGCCTACATCACCCAGTGGCAAAGCACGTTTATCAAACATAACATACATGGCAATATAGTCCTTTTTTCTGTTTTCAGACATTTGAACACGAGGACAAATACTGACATGCTTTCCATGAAAGGTAAAATATTACTTGTTACACTGTTTTAAGAGTTAACTAACCAGTGATAATCAGTGTAGAATAAAGTTCTCGGTTGTAAAATGAAATCTGATAAAATCAATATAAGAAAATTCCTGACTGGTTATATCTTTATATTGTAAACATCCAAACAGTCTTGTGTGGCTCAAGTAAAGGCCTGAAAATGGGACTCACTCATTTGCAGTCACTCATTTGGCTAGCCATAGTAAAATAATCACAAACCATTTCAATTAAATCCAAGTCAAGTTATTCATTACTGAATCACAAGGAAAATCCAGCTGCCTAGAACTGAGAAAACATTAAAATAATTTCATTTTTTCACATTTTAAACTGTATACAATACAAGCACCTCAATTCATCAGGACTATATACTGGATCTGTTCCCCTCCCACAACTTACCATTCAAAGATGTTACATTACATAATATCAAATTCAGAACTAGTATTTGAATGCTAAACACATATTGCAAAGGGAACAATTACATATTTGTGACTGAGGAGAAAATAGCATGGTAGAACATTAACCATGTCCTCCACATTTTGGAGGTGTATTTCAAATAAACGATCTCTCAGATTGGTCAATATATTTACAGGTGAACCTCATCCATTTAGTTCATGGGATACACTTGAGGAAAGTGGAAGAAACCACATGAAGCCATGTCAATTCCGTCAATTTAAAGCTGAGGAAGTAGAAAAGCATATATCACCTCTTAAGAGTGATACAGCTAACGAGCTTTACGCTTGAGCTGAGTGTCTTGCTGAGAAAAATCCATGGTCTAAATCGAGGGTAGTTTATGTATGTGGTTTCACACCTGAGGTATCCAGTATGTCATTCACTTGGCCATAGAGCAAGACAGTATAGCCTTGATTTAGAGAGCTGTACTCATAGGCCAAGCTTGACCTAGAGAAACGCTGAGATATTACGCTGAGATATTACGCAACGGGACCGGTCCAGTACAACCTCTTGCCCCTACTCCCTTGACACGTGTGTAAATCTGATTGACTGGATAGGTTCAAGCAAGCTAGAGGCAGTTCTAGCTATTAGAGGTCAAGGTGGAGTTACAGCCATGTCGGTCGCTTGGGTCTGACTGCCCTAGATCTACTCAGGCGAGAGAACAGGGACCAGGGCATTGTTTTGGACCAGGCAGGGCCTAGATAGAGTTCTCCTCTGGGACTTAAGAATGATGTGATAGCACGGCAGCTCTGAAAGCCAGTAGCACGCCAGCCATTGTGTAGAATCATAAAACACATGGTGCATGTTCCTCAGTTAGAAATGAATTGTAATCAGTAGCCAACAATACAAAATAGTAATAAAGAAGAGAATCACTAAAGATCAAGGATTCTTTCAATGAGTGGCACTTTTCAGTGCTTGGTGTGTATGGGGTTTGTATTTAAAGTCAATTTTCTTTTTGTTAAGTAGTGTGACATTTTAAGCATTAGCATAAAAAAACGATACCGGTAAGAGATGTGGAAAATGATCGAAGGAGAAAAATATCTGAGAGAAACAGAACAAAAAATAAATATCATAGTAAACCTGGCATACTTTGAATGTATTAAAAAAACAACAACATTCATACACATTCGCACAATATATTCATATATATACGTATATAAAACACCAAAAAAGAGAGGAAGTTCCTGTCTTTCTTCCTCAGGAGTTAGTGCAGACAGAGACCATGTCGTTAGGCTGTTTGTTAGGAGCTGTGTTAGAGCTGTGTGGCCTCAGAGCGGAGCTGGCAGCCAATCACAGCCTGGTACCGTTCACTTCCTCGCTGAACGGGAGAGGACTTTCGCCAACCAAGTAGACCACATCAATGAGCTCGACCAACCGGGAACTCTCATCTACCTTCTACCGTTTACGAAAGCCGTCCGCTCCCGTTCGGGTCGAGTGAACGTGACCATGGTGTTGGTTTACTCAAAGGGTGGGGGAGTGGGAAGCTTGTGAGGTTAAGTGTAGATAGTGGTGGGGGGGGGGGGGGGGGGGGGAGGGTGCAAGAGTGGAGGGGAGGAAAAGGGGGGGGGGGGGTGGATGTGGGGAGCGTGTCGTCCTGCCCTTATGAGTAGGAGGAGTTTTGGCCGTCCTTGGAGCGCGCCTCCGCATCAATCTCCTGGTCGTCCTTGGTCTTGATGTCCTGGTAGGCGTGTGTGTTGCAGGCGCTCTTCAGGTAAGCCCAGTTGGCCGACAGGATCATGAGATAGTGGATCTGTGGAGAGATGGAGCAGAGGGGTGGAGAGAAACAGAGGGGAGGGGGTGACAGAGGAGGTGGGGAGGGGGTTGGTGAGTGTGTGTTAGTCAGCCAAAGCAGCTAAATAAGTTAATCATGTGACACACACAACACACAACACACAGGTCATCTCTACACAGTCATCACTAGTTGTTAAATGTAATGTAACATGTGCATTGTAGGACTTGAGATGGTGGGTGACTGTATGGTGAGGTATTAGTGGCACAAATTAAAATTAAATAGGTCGACCTTCTACTGAGGAGATGACACGTTTTTAGCCACATTGTTGTTTATTGTGCAGAAAAAACATTGCAAAACATTAGCTGATATCTGACACACTAGTCTTTCCATAAAGGGTACAGGCACAAAGGCTTAAGGTGTCAAGAAGTTCAGCAAAACTGACCTTTTCTATCAATCCCAACTACTCTACGCCTACTCATTAAAGTGCATTATCGCTGACCTATTACAAATCTATATTACATGCATGTGCAATACATCTCCCACTCGTTACTTATTTAACCTTTCTCTTTGCAATTCAGTCTTTACACGCCTACAGTACATGTCCCTGGCCTTTATTGATAATTATACAGCATTAGCATGTTGAAGTTACATGTTACACGTTTAGAATGCCAGGGTTAGGATCAGTCTCTAACTTACTGTGATCCTAATTATGTGGCTCAACCAAGACTCACATTCTGGCTCTCTACTGATCTAGGCATGGGGTCTGGTCAGAGATTGTAAGCTGTCAAACCCTTTCCCTTGTTTGCAACTACCTTCTATTGCATGGAAAACGGTCATCATCATCCTCATTCTCTGATCGTGTTCTGATCATATCAACTTTCTCACCGAGTGACACAGAGCGATCTGTTTGTGCAGTGGACAGCAGAGTGGGTAAGATGGCCATGACATGACAAAGCATTTCAATCTTTCTCTCTCTCTCTCTCTGTCTCTTTTATCATTTCCCCATTTGTCCTCCCCTTTCTACTTTTCTCCACTCACATCCATCCTTAGCAACATCAAAACCCTTCAAAATCAGTAGGGCGTCCGTCGCCTTGACTTTTAAACTTGAGAACGGCATAGTTATATGTGGTGGCCATCATGTAGAACAGCTGGGGGGAGAGATCAGAGGGTATACCAGGTAAGACAAAACTACAATACCCAGCAGGCCTTTCAGGGGGCCAGTGTTTCTCTAAGCGGCATCTGGTGATGGCAGGAAGTCGAACCCAGTTCCTGCAGAGCTACCCCCCATTGGTTTCCATTCCAACCCCCGTTGTAATAAACCTGATTCAGCTTTACAACCAGAACTGTATTAGAATCAGGTGTGCTAGTGTATTATTATGTGATAGTGGTTGGAGCAAAAAACATAGAGGATGTTAGCTCTCCAGGAACAGGGTTGGGCAGCCCTGTGCTATGGCATGTTAGCCAGCTCTTTAGTATCCCTTACACCTTTACAGAAGACATGACAACATACACAATCAAAGGCAACAGCATTAACCAGACATAGCCTAGTGAGTTAGGTGACTAACTCCATACCATATACGGTATATATGATATACTCTAGGTAACATAACTGGTGAACTTTAACCCAGTTACCCACATGTGACTGGATAATCAAGGTCTGTTAACCTCGTCAAACATGAACCTGTTAACCTAGCTGTCACCTAATGCTAAGCCCATTGATTGGATAAACACACCCAATCGGCTGTAAATATGCGACGCTGCAGCTCCACCCAATCACGCATACTCTAATCCCACTATCTGTGGCACGAAACCAGGGGGGTTTTCAGACTTTCCTCTGCTACGGCCACAACAGAAGCCAGGGAGCATTAGCCACTAGCTAGCTTCCTGCTGCCCTGGTCAAAGAGTAGCCACGGGTTGCTTGGTCGGATTCAAACCCTCAAGCGGAATGACAACCATGAGGCATGAAAGAGGATTACCATGGCAACAGATAGGCATGCCATGGCAACATGCAAATTCAAAGGCGCGAGCACGGGGGCAGCCGTTGTGTGAAGCGTGTGGAGAGCTTACCAGCGCAATGACAGTCGCTCCAGCCCCGGCACAGGCCACAATGTACAGGTGGTAGGACAAGTAGAACTGCAACCCACACAGAGAGAGAGAGATTCACTTCAGCAATAAAGAGACACAATGCATGTCAAGTAATTAGGGTACACGTCACAGCATTGACGATGTATTCGAAACGGGTGTAAATGCCGTGTCATAACTCTCGAGGTCTGGATGTTGGTGTAGTGGGTTTGTGAGGGAAGCACCGGATGTTTCCATACCTCGCTGGTGTTGCAGATGTCTCCCAGTGTGGATCCACAGGCCTTCCCAGGCGTCGCGTTCCATGGGATGACGCCTGTGGAGCGGGTGCGGAACAGGAGGAGGGTTTTAATGGGGCAGATTTACAACACGAGGGTCGCATCGGTTAAAGAGCAGAGGCCTAATGCGATGATAAAGAGGCTTTATGATCGCGGCCATTTAAAGAGGTCAGGTTACAGAAGGTGCGGATATAAATTACAGAACAGCTGGAGCAGCGGTGCTATGGAAATAGGTCATAATCCCCATCTCATCACACTAGCACACACAAACCAACACACAGAGAGAGAGTGAGAGAGAGAGAGAGAGGGAGAGGGAGAGAGAGAGAGAGAGAGAGAGAGAGAGAGGAGAGAGAGAGAGAGAGAGAGAGAGAGAGAGAGAGAGAGAGAGAGAGAGAGAGAGAGAGAGAGAGGGAGAGGCTACTGACCGTACTGCCGCACGTCCACACAGATGGCGTCGGGGGAGGTGATGTTGGCCACGGGGGACCTCATGGCGGCACACGTGGTCCACATGTTGAAGAAGAGGAAGACGGGGATGGAGGAGAAGCCGAAGATTCCCAGGAAGGCCAGGGCCAGGATGTAGGTCAGGAACACAAACTGAGGAGAGGAGACAGAGCTTAGAACATGGAGCTCACCAAGCGCGGGTCACGTGGGCTGAGGCCTCACCGCGGCGGCCTGGGTTCATATCCGACACTTTGCAGGATGTCTTCCCATCTCTCTATCCCCAGCCTTTCCTGTCTACCTTGAACTGTACTATCCTATATGTACAGCATGAAAATACCAAAACAAAGCAAACAAACTCCCTCAAGTTACACTACACTATCACCATTTCCTTTTAAACACTATCATTAGGAGAAACTCTGTAATCGCCATGTGAACAACGACAACACTTAAGGGGCCTTCAGCATCATCATCATCATCATCATCGGCATTCTCCACCAGATCCATCTAGTTGAAAAAAGCTTCCTCTCAGTCAGATCTGAGCTGTGATATTAGCCTGACTGCTCTTCAGGGGACGCACACGCTCAGAGGCCTTCCAGGCTGATGTTACTGGACATCTGCAGCAATTAGAGCAATCAGACTGGAGAGGACAAACTGTGCCAGAGCGACCCTCCAGGGGTGTGCCTGTGCGTGTGTGTGTGTGGTCGTACACGGCCTCTGAAACAAATGTGTTAATAAGTGCGAACGTGCGTTAAGTCCATACATGTACTCAGGTGTGAGAAAGCATCTCCCTGTGTGTGTGTGTGTGTGTGTGTGTGTGTGTGTGTGTGTGTGTGTGTGTGTGTGTGTGGGTCCTCACAAAGGCGGTGATGCAGCGGCCGCAGGCTGTGGTCTTGAACTCGCTCTGCAGCTCCTTCTTCACGGCACTGGTGGTGTAGAAGCCCTCGGCCAGCAGGATGATGGCGTACACGAAGAAGAAGGAGGCGATGCCGTAGATGATGTACTGCAGGATCTGGATCCTGAGAGAGGCGTCACAGGGAAAACGCTCAGTCATGCACACATGGACACTTGGCTTGGACAGGACTTCTGAACATGTAGGCTAGCGACACGTCATCGTGTGATCTTTGAAATCATTGACGTGTTCTTGATTTGACTTGGTAGGTTTAACCGGTGCTGTAGAAATAAGTAATTGTACATACACACGCAGACAAACACACAGACTCAGGAACAGAGGCAGCTTTAGACACACACACACACTTACACAACGGTGAGAGTGGCGTGGTCGCTGGTCACAGTGGAGAAATGGTTCTCCAGCATGGTCAAGGTACCGGTCAGGGCCACATGGCCACAGCCGCAGAACAAAGCCACCCCAGAGAAGCAGAGGATGGTGGCTACCAGAGAAGCGTAGGGCACTCCGCCCAGACACTTGATGCAGCACTCAAAGCAGCCTGTTAGGGGAGACAGAGAGCACACTTTACTTAACATGGGGGGGAAGATTAACCACAGAGGAAGACTTACATTTTCCCTTGCTACTGACAGATTCCTATTATCAGTGAAACTGGGTGAAAAGTAAGATTGAATGTGACTTATGAATGATGATATTTTATACGGAAAACAACAAAAAGGCAACAATGGGTGAACTCTTTTTTTCCCTCATCCTTTTTCTCACCCCTTCTTTCCGTATTCACAAAAACCCAAGAGTGTTGAATATTACATGACCGTCACACGAGTTACAAATCTTTCTACTGCCTGCTGAAAAGATTTCCCTCTCCTTTAGTTTTCCTTAAGGACAGAAAGATTCACAAGTTCCTTTATCCTGTCACGTGAATTATACATGATCTAATTCTAAATAAATGATTGCTATGTAGATCATTAAGAGGAGGTTTCTGGGGCACCGAGGGACTGCTGTTGCTAACTCCATTCATGCCCAGCGCAGGGAGTGGACACACTCGCACCTTGTTCTCAGTCAATATTAAATGCAAAATATAAAAGTGACGAAGAGAGATGATCCTACTATAACTCCAACTCTTGACAGCTCTCCAGTGTCACAAGGACTACCAGAACAAAAGATTGCTTAATGACAATGTACCCTGACATTTCTCTTTGTTTTTCTCCTTCCATGGTTTCCAAAAAACACAATGCAGCAAGCCATGAATGAAGAAATCTATTGACATTGATCAAAACCGTCCAATCTGTCATATTGGTGCGATGCCCGTGACAGTTTAACAATGACACGTGGGCAGGGGTGTAGAGTAGGAGTGTTTGGGGGAGAGGCTGGGGGAGAGGCCGGGGGAGAGGCCAGGGCAGAGGCTGGGGGAGAGGCTGGTTGTGCTCCACCCAGTTGTCAGAGGACAAAAAAAAGATTGGAGAAAAAAAAGCACATTACATTAAACACAAGCGTTAACGCTTATATAACCGCTGATAAAAATAGCGCCACCCCTAACAAACAGGGAAGTTACTCTGAGAGAATTGCACTCTCTTGCGTGTGCCACTTTGGTGTTGCCATGACAACGCCTTCCAATTGGCAGCTGAGTTACTTTCGCGGTGTAATGTCCCTTTACATCACAGGTGCATGTCATGCTCAGAGATACAAACCAAACCAGAACACATTTATTCTCAATGCTGTTGATTGTAGCCTAATCTCTACCTCCATTTTCCAATCCTGTAACTGAAGTCAACAACGAAACAGTCCCAAACACAAATGAAAAGCACAACTGACAACACTTAGCATTTGCAGCTGTACGTAAAGGACATTTCTCAGAGAGACATAGAGGATGCTCTTTACTCTTGACTGCAGGGAGTCACATGACTCATCGCATATATATGATCTGATAGTGCCCATCAAGGGGGATCCACAGGCTCTCATCTCCCCTCCCCTTGCCATGCCAGCGGTTGGCTTAAGACAACTCAAAGGGTTAAACCTAAGAGATGGCTGCTGCTAGGTGAAATACTGAGGCACTAGGGATGAGGCGTTGCGTAACCGCGCACACACACAGGCTGTTGCATAATGGATCTCTATCCTATTAAATGTTAACGAAGTAACGAGACAGGGCCAGAAGAGGTGAGCTCTATACTATGATGGGGCTGGATGCCAACCCCGAATCTCAGAGCAGAGTCAGACTAAACCCCATGGCTCACACAGACTGGCGACTAGTCGATAATACATGCCCCCCCCCCCCCACCCCCCTTCCCCGCTAGACTCATGCCCCCCGGTTGGATGGAGGGGTTCTCAGCCTGGTTCAGACAGGAAGGACCCTGGCTGCCCGAGGCTCTGCCTGCCTGCTGACCGTTTATCAAGCGAGCTAAAGTGCAATAATGGGCTGCGGACAGGCAGGAGTGGACAGCCCCGGTCAGCCAGAACACAAATCGATGGGCTATTCATTAGAGTGGAATTTAGGTGGCACGTCGCGCTCTCGCTGTCTCTTTCTGTCTCTCGCTCCTTCTCTCGCTCTCTCTCTCTCTCTCTCTCTCTCTCTCTCTCTCTCTCTCTCTCTCTCTCTCTCTCGCTCTCGCTCTCTCTCTCTCTCTGTCTCTCTCTCGCTCTCTCTCTCTCTCTCTCTCTCTCTCTCTGTTTCTCTGTCTCTCTCTGTCTCTCTCACTCTCTCTCTCTGTCTCTCTCTGTCTCTCACTCGTTCTCTCTCTGTCTCTCTCTCTCCTCTTCTTCCATCCCCGGGGTGAAATATGAGTCCACGGCTCCTCTAAAGTAATAGCCAGATGGTAAAGGTTCAACAGAGGCCCTTTATACTTCTTCACCTCCATCGATTTTGATGTTATTTTGACAGAATCCGACACTAACAGTCTTGGCACATCGTAAAGATCATTCTTCCAACATGAACCCCGCTGCCCTAGAATGTTCCCTGAAACAAGTGGATGAACGTGGCCATTGCAAGTGATTCGGATTTCCTGTTAGATCGCTTTCCCACAGTGTCAACACCATCATTAGTAAACGGCTCGCTAATTTGCCAAGCAAAGCATGCAAAAGTATCAAAGTTCTGTTAAGCTTGGCTTGGCTGTGAAGCTTCTAACGTTCCGTTATTTTTTACAGTATGTTAAAAATGGTCTCTGCTTTGGACTCTTCAGTACAGTATGCCGTCAAGAAGTTCAGCCTACTTCTTTGTGATGCCAGAAGGAGTGAGAGTAAGAAAGAAAGCGAGAGAGAGAGAGAGAGAGAGAGTCAGAGTGAGAGTCGAAGAGAGTCTGAGAGGAAAAAGCATTTTTCGGCCCGGGGGCCGGTGAATAGTGGTCGTCATGGCAACGTGTTACCCACGACCCAGTTGAGCGGCCACGTAGCTGACTCTGTGACAGCGGCCCCACACTTCCCACACGTTCATACACAGCACGAGGCTGTGAACTCACACACACGCACACGCGCACACACACGCACACGCACACACACACACAAACACACGCCCGTGTCAGAGCTGTGGGGTGACGAAGAGGACAGGAATGTTAAAACAACCTGAGCTCAACCTTAACATAAATACAACATGGTGGTCCAGGAGTGTTTGCAGTTCCCCTGAGAGCAGAGGGAACCTGGTTTGATGTTGAGTGAAAGCAAAAGAGAACAGAGACTACATGCATTATTCTGCACGTTACAGCAGGTGATTTGGATTTGGTTTTCGGAAAATGGGTCAAGTTGAGCCAGAGGGAAAAACGACTGCGACGTCATAAATAAAGAACCGCACACGATCAGCTTCAACAGACTGTTTTAACAATTTGATATATTTCCAAGGGTATTTTCCTGCTAAAACTATGAATCACATTACAACACTTTATGCAACATTATGCTTAAATTATATCAAATGAAACGTTTGATAATGCCTGGGGAATATTTCAACTGTACGTTTGAGCTTCGCTTCGGGTCATATGCTCATTTGTGACCTTTGTATTTGTTATAGTGCAATTTCCTCCTTGTGCATTATGGGTAAATTCCCAGCAGAGCTCTGGATCACAAAACTCATCTTGTCAAAAGCAAAAAAAAAAAAAAAAAGATGGCTTCCTTCTTCACTGAGGCGTACAGGAGATGAAAGAGGAGCCCCATCTGTATAACTACAGGCTGCAGAAAAGCACACATCCACACACTCGTCATGATTTGAGCATCACTTCACAAATGAGGGTGAGAAACGTATTCAGACATCGTTTCCTTTCTTATATATGTATATATATGTACATACCATACAGTATATCTCTATATGTGTGTGTGGACGTCTGTGCATGTGTGTGTGTACATGCATGCTTATCTATTCTCACGCACCACTGTCTATTTGCAGTAGTCTTACGAAAACCCAGGTGTTAAACACAACAATAAGCCTGGGCATTGTATCAAAGCAAGGTAAGAGGATCAAGCTTCATGATTGTTTTCTGCCTCAAAACCAATTGTATTTCTCTTTTCTCCTAACTGACCCCAATCTGGTCCATACCCAGTGTGAGCTAACAGGATAGTATGGAGCATTATGGAGGCCGCAATGTCAGCATCTGCCTGCGAGTAATTGTGTGTAATGAAGTGAGCAGCTTTTTAAATCCTCTGCAACGCTCCCCAGTGTGATCAATACTTTATCCCAGAGATCCTCTGGTTCTAGGTCCTCCCCTGGCACACTACTGTCTGTCAACCACCATCCCGTACTGGCACTGGGGAATCTGGGCTAAACTCTGTCAGCTGTGCAGGGGGCTCAAAGCCCGTCCCACACACTCAGTTTGCATGCACAAACACACACATACACGCACACCGACATCCACACGCAGCAGTTTTCATTTCAACGGTGCAATAAAAGGCATCGTACGAACCCAGAACTAAACATGCATAATCGTCCGAAATTGCAAACACGAGTGCATATTTGCTTCAGAACTCAAACGAATCCGAATAACATTAAAGATGCATTGTTCTATGTTGACGTTAGGGAGCTTTTCCATGTTTGTCTTCGGAGAGTAAAGTGGTGGAGTGTGAGAGCTTTTACATAACCCGACCTAAACATGCATCTTTTTGCTCCAAGTCTTGGAGTTGGAGTTGCTTTGTATCAGTGTCAAACAAGAAACCAGTCTGAATTTCGCTAGATAATGACCTCATCGCTGTCTCGCCCATCAGAGCCAGAAGTTCATAACACCCGTACTGCCGTGTGATTGGACAGCTCAGAGGAGAGGACAGAAGGCGGTTTACAGCTGCATCACTCCCCACTATTCCCCCTAAAATATAAAATGGCTTCCCTTAGCTAAGGGTCTTGCGCAATCTAAGTCAATGGCTTTTGGGATTATGTAACTCATGTGGCTAATGTTGCTAACGTGATGCCAGTGCTGTGGCTCCTTCTGTCTCACCATGACCACAGACACAGAACTCAGAGGGAAGGTCTCCTGTCTGTTCCATACAGTAGAGACAAGGTAATAGACAAGGGCCTGTACATAGAAGGAACACTGACCCAGGACCAGATGTGTGCTTCGAATGTAATTAGATTAAACGTTTGGGAACCTGATTCAAGATTTCAGAACTGCTCTGTACCCATAACAGTGTGGCAGTGACAAAAGGCATCCAGGACACTTGACACATGGGCACTCGTTACGAAAAAATGTCAATAATTCAGTAACACAATCCTCCGCTACTGCCTAGTACTACACCCTATTGATTTATACCCTTCTTTTTCCTCAGATGAAACAGCAGGGGGTACAGCAGTCCGTCGTTATCATGGTGGAAGCATTGATGTCATGGTTAATGATGACGAGAGTTCATCAGACACAGAGAGGAATGTGGAGGAAGGAGTGGAGCGAGCAGATTGGTTATCAGTGGGAGCGATGGAGGAGGGCCAGGAGGATGGTATGAGGTTGGCATCGTCTAAGAACAGAGCACGCTGTGCCAACCTGCCACCCAGCGCTATACATACTCATGTATGTACTGTGGACTACTGGGCATAGGCAGAGCAAACACACCTACAGACACACACAGAGACATGACACACACACTCAAGGTGACCAGGACTCTACCAATGAATACATTTGCGAAGCAAGAGCCAAACTGTCATGTCATTCATGTGCAGACATTTGGCATGTGGAACAATGCATGAACTCATGACAACATCATATGTTCTCGCGTACAAAAATAGCCATTTCCTGCTGTGTTTAGCCCTACCCTGACACAGACATCCCCTTGAATGCAAATGCATGGTCACTGACACGTAAACAAACACAACCGCCACACACACATACACACACATATGTACACACACACAGATGGAGGCTGACAGCATGCTCTGGGCAGGTCGACCCAAATGAGAAGCACATGAGCCACTCCCTGAGTGTGATGGCTTTCACATGCTTTCACCACCTCACACACCTTCAGGGAGAGTGCACGAGCATGGTGTGTGTGTGAGTGTGTGTGTGTGTGTGTGTGTGAGTGTGAGTGTGAGTGAGAGAGAGAGAGAGAGAGAGAGAGAGAGAGAGAGAGAGAGAGAGAGAGAGAGAGAGAGAGAGGGGGGGGGGGGGGGGGGGGGAGGGAGGGAGAGAGAGAGAGAGAGAGAGAGAGAGAGAGAGAGAGAGAGAGAGAGAGAGAGAGAGAGAGAGAGAGAGAGGGGGGGGGGGAGAGAGTGGGTGTAAAGTGTGAGTGAATAAAAAAGAGAAGTAGCACAAAGATGAGAGTGGGTTAAGAGGTTAAAGATTCATTCATTGAGATGGAAAGCCTGGGTAAATGAGGTGGCGTGAATGAGTGAGGTAAAGGGAGATTACAAGAAATGTACTAAAGATGCGATGTGGGAGCTGAGAAGATTTGCGAAACCAAAATGTAAGATCACGACTAGCAACGCCTCGACGTAAAAGGAAATCAAGTAAACATAGATGTGAAAAGGAGATCACTCAAAGAAAGAGGGAAAGGAGATAAGAGATGAAGAGGATGTCTGCCGGATACTGAGAGGAGGATGCTGCTAAAGACGACCCCCACACACTGAGCTGCCCTTTGCTTCCTCCCTCCCTCTCTGTCCCTCCCTCTCTCTCTCTCTCTCTCTCTCTCTCTCTCTCTCTCTCTCTCTCCCCCCCCCTCCCCCTCCCCCTCCCACAGACCCTGCCCTTGGTCATCAGGCGACATGCTTCCACAGGGAACCAGGGACAAGGCCAGACCTCAGCTGGGCCTTTCCGGGTCCTTCCGTGAGGCTGACACCGGCATGATCAACGCCCCCTCGCCCGGCCTCGCCTCGCCTCCCCCTCTCCCCAACCCCCTACCCATTCTCCCCCGCACATATGCCCTTCTGTCACCTCGTTGGCTAGCCACCTTGCCATACTAGCTCGCCTCGTCAGACTGTGGCGGCTGCTCATGTAACGAGTCTCGCGACACCACGAGCCTCGATGGTCCCTCAGAAAGGAGCGTCGAATGGAAAGTCATAGTCAGGTCTCAGCTAAAAAAGGTTCTAGCTTGTGTGCCTGGTGTATGGTCGTCTGTGCTCCATTCAAGTGGCATTGATTTAATACGCAGGATGCACGGCAATGAGCAGCTTGAAGGGAATTGCAAACAGGTGAGCTGTGTGTGTGTGTGTGTGTTGAGCTGGAGAGATAGAGCGTGGAGTCCAATGTTCCGGTGCTCCATTCTAATACAGAATCATCAGGCCTCCGTTGCCGAGCTCCCCTCCCCATCGCCACGGTGATGATGTAATCCCTCACGGTTCTGGAGATGTGCGGAACCTAGGATGGCGAGCCCGTCGAGAGTTACATAAGACCGCACGCGCTCACCGACGCTGCGCGCATGCACATGCATGTTGGTGCGCCTTCATTCCCGTGCACGTGTGAGTGGAAGACGGAACAATTTCCTTGCGTGCACGTGCGCGTGTGATCATCTTTTGAGGGAGGAGGAGACGGAAAGAATAGGAAGAGATGGAGGGAGAAGCCCAGCGGAAAGAAACAATGGAGAAGCAAGAGTGGATGAGCAAAGAGAGAGAGAGAGAGAGAGAGAGAGAGAGAGAGAGAGAGAGAGAGAGAGAGAGAGAGCGAGAGAGAGAGAGAGAGAGAGAGAGAGAAAACCCATCCCCCTATCTTCCTGCCCTCTCGTCACGCTGGGATAGCTCCCACAGTGACAGTGGTGTGGCCTTTCCTTCAGTACTCAACACTGAGTCAGGGGCCAGACCCTTCTGCAGCCTGGACTCAACTGAACAGGGAAAGCACAGGACCCAGATTAGGGTTTGGCTACTGACGGAATATCTTCCACGTATGGATGAAACATGACCACAGTATGCCTAGACGATCTCAGATATCTGTATGTAGTATCAATTAACTGAGAACATTTTGTTCAGGAAACGAAATCAAAATAATGGTGATGGTTTCAACTTGGTTAAATCCAGTGTGTGTAGACCTATTCGTTGGCTGCTGATCATGTATACGCAGAATCGTGTCCATGGGCAAAGCTATAGGAATACAGATTAGAGATTATATAAACAATCAGACAAAAATATCAATCCTGTTGTTGGGATTATACCGTCGATGAGGACGTTGGCTCGTGTGCTCACTTTCCCGTTTGTAATTACGCTTGCATGCGTGCAACCTCTCTGGTGATGCCTGGCTCCAGTCAGGGACTAGGAAAAGAAGTACTTACTCGTTTATGTGGAAATTGTGCAAGCCTGCCACATTAGAATGAATCACCCTGAGGGTTGATTGAGTTCAATCTAAACACCATATGGGGACACAAGAAAGTTCCCTAATAGCATTTTGAGATGACAAGTTGGCTGGACTCCAAATCAAGTGCCATCCTTTCCATTTGACCTGTCTGGCCATCACGGTAACACAGCACCACACATGTCTATCATTTACATTAGTCATTTAGCAGACGCTCTTATCCAGAGCAATTTACAGTAAGTACAGGGACATTCCCCCCGAGGCAAGTAGGGTGAAGTGCCTTGCCCAAGGACACGACCAGGAATCGAACTGGCAACCTTCAGATTACTAGCCCGATTCCCTAACCGCTCAGCCACCTGACTCCCATGGCAGCTGACCGATTCTCGTATCACAAACACCACCTGTACTTCTACCCGAAAAGCACTGAAGATGAGGAAGGCTGAGCTTCACTGCTTGCCATGAAGACAGCAGATGTCGGGTCCTTGCTGACACCCCAGTTAAGGTGTCACAGGTAGATATAAATCCCAGCTAGGCTGGCTATTCTCTTCACTACTGCCATAAGAGTGTTCCAATCCACTGTGGAGGGTCCCACAGCCGGAGCTGGTGACACATTCCTATTGCAAGCTCCTTACATGACACGACATGGAAGCTGCCTTCCCCTCAATAGAGATCTTAGCCATCTTAGGCATGCTGCGAAGCTTACGATGAAACACCAACTAAACACAAACGCGGTACATACAAGCTCTACGCCACAAACGCACTTTTCATTTGTGGACATGCTTTTGACTGGAATTACAGGATGTGTCTGTGTGTGTGTGTGTGTGTGTGTGTGTGTGTGTGTGTGAGTGAGTGAGTGAGTGAGAAAGAGAAGGGGGGGGGGGGAGAGAAAGAGGGTGAGTGAATGAGTGAATGAGTGAATGAGTGAATGAGTGAGTGAGTGAGTGAGGATTTGATAAGACAGGGGCTGTGGCAGAAGGATGGGGGGTGCAGGGGCTTACAGGCTACCCCTGAGGAGGCTTCAGCTGCAACGCCCCCTAGGCATGGGATCAGCTGTGTGTATCAAACTCTCGACCTTAACAACAAGACAACCAAAACAACTGATGTCACCTGCCACCTTGGAAGCATTAACCTAAAGGCTCCCGAAAAAAATATTTATGGACGAGATTTGATGTAGTCTTATATAATTATTCAGGGATAGGGCGTTTCGTATACGGCTGTACCAAAACAAATGAAATTCCCATAGACCCGTGTCCCCGCCTTTTTAAAGATGGACAAAGGCAGCAGCCTTCCCGCACGGCATCCATGCATTTGATCAGTCCAAACAAACATTAGACTGATGTTGGTTTAAAATGACATGTGTTTAAGATCGACCATTTCTGCATTTAGGATGCGTGTAGTGTAAAGACACGTCATTATTCAGATCCTTGATCCAATGAGAATACCATTTGATCAAAATCAGGGTATCACCATGATGAAATGTAAAACGAATTGGGACAATGCACCAGCTTTTTCATTTGACGATCAATTTTACTAAAGGGAAAAACACATTGACGTTCAAGGTAATGTAATCGAAATCCTTGATAACCATTTGTTCTGGCACCTTTTGTTGAAAGCGACCCATAGAATTGCTTACTGTACACCTGACCAATAGTATTCACAGCAAGGGTCCACACACCTCAACCAAGCAAACCGAAATGTCTGCAGTCGTCGCATAAGAATAGAATGAATGGTTTATCATAACCATAGGCTACTGTAGACAAATAGGGTAATGATGGTCTGTCTACATGATTTCAGCAAGCCAAAGCAAATTGGAATTAACTATGCTCCATAAAGCAGAGCGTGCGCCCAGCACACCCTATTTCATCTCCTTAATTTGTCGCGCAAAATGTCCTCTGTCCACAAAAAAAAATCACATGAAATCATTAGTCCTTTATGTACGCAATTAAGCTGTATTCTAAAATAGTAAACAATTAACCGGTGGTCGAGCAAGCTCTTGCGGGCATAAAACATGCTTTTGTGTCGCGTGAAACGAAGCCATAGCAAGTAGGTTAAACCGCTCAGTAAACAGCGCAGATGAAAGCTTGAAAACGCGCACATTAGAACGGCAGATAAATTCTCTACCTTTGCTTTCTTGGCTCTCATCTTGGTTCTCTTCGGCGGTAGTTTCCATGGCTGGCTTCGTCCCATCCATTTGGAATATTTTCCTTTGTATACTTTACTCCCTGGCTTCTGTATTCTGACTTTGCTGTTGCTGTTTCTCTCTCTCGCTTTCTCCCTCAATGCGCGCTTGATATCTCTCTCTCTCTCTCTCTCTCTCTCTCTCTCTCTCTCTCTCTCTCCCACTATCTCTCCCTCTCTCACACTCACGCCTTCTCTCTTCTCCACAACCTCTTTCCTTATCAAGTTTAGGTCCTCTGCATATATCACAATCCCTTTTGACGATGCAAAGGTCTTGTCAGATTGGATTCTGCACAGATTAGTGGTCCCTAAACGATGCCAGCTAACGCTTTGACTGTACGTCACTTGCAATCCTACTTTGGCGAGGAATACATTGGTTGTGATGATGGTGGGATGCTTTCTGAGTGTGTCCCATTGAGGATTTTCACGCATCCAATGAACCCCATCCAACCCCTTCCCACCAACACAGGTGCAAGTAAGATGTCTCTACCGTGTCGACGGGATTTAGTAGAGAGAAGAATAGCAGAAGACCAAGTCATACATGTGCACTGCCTGCACTTACACATACACTGGCAGTCTTGTAGAGTACACACTCCAAAAAGTCCACATAGGCACCAATGAAGTTCACGCCGAAGCAAATTCACAGCGACATACATATACACACACCACCCACTCTCCATCTGTCGAGCGGGAGAGAATTAGAGAGGGAGAGACGTTGACTGAGTGTTGTGGAGGAGTGGGGATGAAAGTGAGTGCTAGAGATGAAAAGAGTATTCTGTCAACGGAGAAGGAAAGTCTCCGTTTTATGTTTATTCTCAGTTTGTGCTGGGGGAGAACGAGTCTTTCAGTATATCAAACAACCCAGTAGTTATGAGATAGCGATATCATATGTTTCATGCAGCAAAGAGGAATTATCCAGAAAACAAACAAAAGCGATAAACGGAAAAAACACACCATTGAATTTGAATTTAGGCATGGCTGTGTGCACTTGTGTTCACCTCATTTTCTAGTAATAAACACATCCTCAAACAAAGGGATGCCATCTGCCCTGAATCCTCTTAAATAAAGTATTAATTCTCATGCACGTGGTTTAATGCAGCTCAAAATGCTGTCTAGACTAAGCCTGCTGCTAGCGCTGCATCACAACCATCCAGGAAGAGCCTTTCACAACTGACAGAGGTACATTTAAGAAGGTATGTTTGTCGTCAGCACTTGAAACCGATGTGGTTGGCGTCCTGGGTCTGGACCATTTTCGTGGTTTCAGTTTAACAAACATACTGACAAACACACACACTGATGTAAACCTTGGGTCTGGTCCCATAGTGGCTTCACACACAAACATAAGGACACACACATACCCACACACACATCCGTTGACAGAGAGGGGAGCAACAGAAGTCCTCCTGGGTGGATCTCAAGGCCCATATCCCCCAGCACCCCATAATCCCTTGCTGGGTCACAGATTAAGCACTTGTCCAGAAGATGAGATACAGTGGTCCCTGGCACTCCCTCCCACCTCCTGTAGCTCTGGAAGGCACACACACACACACCACCCACACACGCACACATCCACACACACACACACATCACATGCACACACACGTTGCTTTTCATAAAGCGGGTAAGCTTGTTTCTAACTCTGTGTACAGAGGTCAATTACGACTCATCAGTAAACATGGAGGGATCTGAACAGGACAGTTGCTTTATCCAGGGCAATACACTGTCTCAGCTCTAATGTAAGTCATCCAGTATCAGCTCCATCAAAGCTGTATTTTTTCTGAAGTATTTCAAATGTTACTTTGGTAGTTCCCTGTGCTTGTGGCTTTCAATGTGAAATGGGAAGGGGGGCATGAGGGATTCAATATCCTCTGAATATAATCCCTTGTAGACATACGACTAAACCCACATTCTATATGCAGTGTATTATCCACCCAGGGTGAACAACTGGGTCTAGATGGAGGCCAAGAACGGTTTAGCAGAGACAAAGCAAGAACCAGAGAGGAGAAACAACACAAAACAACCTCGGGAAAATAGGCTGCTGTGTGTGTGAGTTGGTGTGTGTGTGTGTGTGCATGTGTGATCACAATCAGAATTTGCTGACTCACATTATATCCCATAATTGAGCTGTTTTCTTCTTGCCAGAGTCAATAGATGGCCCACATTTTGGTGAAACACAGACAACCCCCCCCCCCCTCCCCCCAACACACACACTCCCCCTTTAATAAAGAGTCTAGTTGAACTATGGGAGACCCAAGCCTTGTCTCCTTCTGCTGAGTGTTCTGCTCTCTCATGCCCACAGAACTGTGGGCGTCCATTGCGGAGAGCCCCTGGATGCCTGTCCTGCCTCATTAATGTGGAACAGAGGGACACTGGAACCACAATGGGGTCGGCTCGCTGTAATGAGGCCATTACGGCTCCTTTATGTTCTCAGATGGGGAGTTAATTAGGGAGAAGGGGAGACGAGGACAGTCTGGTCTCTGGTCTTATGCGTCTGTAAACAAAAGTGCAATTACACGTCCTCGGACTGTCTTTGAAAGTTAAGGACTTTTGAGCGAACGGTCAGAGAGTGAACTCAGTGAAACAGACTTGCCATCACACACATGAGCTCGATCAGATCTCTCTCATAGAGTGGAAATGTCCCACAGCAGCGATAAGGAACATGTTTCCGTAGTTGCTATGGCAATTTAATATCTACTGATAACAGTTCCAAGAACATGTTCTCAATTGACATACTTAATTTACTTACTATCAGATTATAATTTTTTTCAAAACATTTTAGGCTTGATTATACATTGTTTCTAAAGGTGGTAGTGTAAAAAAGGGACACATAGTTCAAGTAGGCAGGTTGCCATTTATGAAAATGTATGGAACAAGCACATACAGCACACTGTACAACCAGATTCCAGGATAGTTGTCAGGGCCTATTCTCTGGCCTTTTAGGTCTCCTCTGATCAGCATCCATCTTCACACCTCTGACCTCAACATGTGTCTAAGACAGCCAGGGTTCCTTTTTATGTTTATTCCTTTCGAGTGTAGCCAGAGTTGAAAGGGCATTGCTGCTTATTTTAAGTTATCTGCATGTTATCTGTGTGGATAGTGTGTATGTGGTCAAACGTGAAGGGAAGTGAATAAATGCATCGTGAACATTCCTCTCTCTCTCTCTCTCTCTCTCTCTCTCTCTCTCTCACACACACACACACACACATTATCTCTGAAAGGGCATTAAGAACCTCCTGCTCACGCTTTAGTCTAATCCTTGCCATTTTAATGGGCTCCACTTCCCCTAAAAGCGAAAACCTTTGCTGGCAGAGACCAACCCGCTGCACCTTGTATTGTATTCAGTATCCCACTTCATCCATGCTGTTCCTATCTGCGTGGATGTCAGTGGGCCCAGATACTGACACTGCCCTCTGGATGGATGTGGGGATGTGGAGGGGTGTGACACAGCGACTCCAGATCCCTGATGTCAAACGGACAGATCCGGGTCCTAATCTTCCAGGGTGACCCACTTTCGCCCCGCACCGCCCACCGATGGCGGTCGCCAAGGAGACGCCTCCCTCTCATCAGAGAGCGGGACTGAGAGAGGGAGGATGCCGAGTTGAGTTAATCCTACCAAAAAACACACACACCACTCACACACTAAAACTATACACACACCAACAGGGGGAGGGGGGTCAATATTTTGCTATCCTAATACAATGTAGGCCCATTGACAGAAACTAGCCATTTAAAACGAATAAATGGACGCAAACTCATGCACACTCAAACTCGTCATACCACCTGTTTCCTCTAAACTTTGCATGAACTGGGAATGCGGGTAAACAGCCAAGAAGAGGCTCCTTCCGAACTGAGTTGAAGTCAAGCCATGTTTGAAGTCCAACGTACGTTTAGACAAACATGGAGATAGCAGACAGGAAGACACTAACCCTCACCCTTACTTAAAGGACTAGGTCGAACCAACAGGGGTTGACACAGACTGGACAATCCCTTGCAATGTGTGCTGTAGAAATTCACCTACTACAAACCCACAGAGGAATCCGGAAACAAAACTCGAGGCTGGAGGACAAGTGTGTAGCACCTCCGTTTATTTCCCATACGTGACGGGTGTCTTTGTAAATATGCTTAGCCTGGGTCGAGGCAGGGCCATTGCTCGCACCCCAACCCCCCACTGATTTATCTGACTCGCCCATAATCCTTCTGGCCCAGATTCTGCTGGATGATAGCTCCATGTGATGATGTCGCATCATCAAATCCAAACCCCATCCCCACCCTTCATGAATACCCAGGTCACATGAATGGGGCCCTTCGCCTCAACACCTCCTGCACCTGCGCCCGGCATGCCAGTACCAATCTATGTACAGAGTCTTTCAGGGCAGGGGTTCAATCAGCAAACAGGTTTCGACCTCAAAGAGAAGGCAAGGGATTAAGCCATTTCTTTACTGCAGCGTCGCCGATCATTGTCACGTCTACATCATTATCAAAAATGTACACAAATTGCTATAATTACTGCATGTGTGTGTGTGTGTGTGTCTGTGATCGTGCCCGTGTGTGCTTGCTTGGGTGTGTCTTCCTACACTCACGCACATAAGATCTAACACGTGACAGGATTGAGATGATGCCTTAAGCCCTTTGTATAGCTGTCACCATAGCAACAGGTCCCTCTCTATGGACCTCAATGGAGTCTAGCTGATCGCAGGAGCCAAGGGTTGAATACATATCTCCAAATGAACAGCCCCCACTACTGGCCAGGACAGCAAAACCGCGCGTCGTTCTCAAGGTGAAATCCGCATCATCACTTTCGTGTCTAAAGAAAAGAAAAGTGTGAGAATAGACATGCATTATTTCGTCATGCTTATGTTCGAGTGTGCGAGCGTGAGTGTGTTCATTTAGCAAGCTAACTCAATAGATTCCTCTCCCTCCCAACCACAATAAACAATGATCCCCTTTGTCAATGACTGTGCCCCCTGCAGGCTGATAACGAACACAACCTGCTCTGTGTTAGAAACCTACGAGCAGGAAGGAAATAAAAGGAGAAACAGGAGAGAATAGAGAGGAGGAGGAAAGGAAATGGAGGCAGATTGTCTGTTGGCTCCAGGCTAAATGGGGCTGTGTTCTTTCAGGTAAAACAGGTCACCAGGAGACATCCTGTCTGCCTGTTCTGAAACAAAACAGTCTGCCTGTCCTGTCAGAGCCTTCGATAGGCACCCGCACACAACCGCCACGGCTTATTCAAAACAGATGTTGAGAATGTGAGAGAAATAGACAGACTGACACAAAGTAACAGAGTCAAAGACAGACTCAGTACTGCCTCTGTTGATTTTCTGGTTTCAGGGGGAACATGTATAGCCCACTATGCAGGTTGAGAACTCACTGGCTGATCACCAAGTAGATTGTTCGGCTCTAATCCATTTAGGATCCCATTTTAAATCCACTAGGGACTATTAGGAGAACATTGTGTAACACACAGGTCCATGATACAGAGAAATCATAATCCAGGATCCTAAGAGTGATGTCACATCATCCCGTTTAAGTGTGTGGTTGAGAGCACCTCCTGTGTCATGCTACTCTGAGCCGCATGATAAACCACTTGTCTCCCTGGACATATACTTAGAACTGCACATTAGGAAGTTATTCAAGCTAAATAAGGTCACAAACATGCACATATATTACACTGTCCATCACACTGTGATCACAAACACACTGACACACCAATAGGCTACACTCTGTAAAACGTGACCACTCCACCACTGGCCCCTAAAACCACATTACTGCAATTCATTGGCTTTCAGTAAAAAAAAAAGAAAATAACAAATGGCATATGGTAAGGTTAAAGTAAATACACATTGTATGATTTTTACATTTAAAGAGTCATGTTAATAGAACATATGCTAACCTACCACCTGAAGCTATGGGACATATGAAATGCGTTTTAGGAAGTATGTGAAATGTTTAAGTGAAACAACAAAACTACCTTCAGTCGAAAAGAACATCCACTTAGTTTCGATCTAATCTGCATTGAGCTCACAATGTAAATAAAATTGTGCGACTTTCTAAATTATTAAAAGAAAAAAGAAACCTAAACTCAAATTTAGAAATAAAATAGCAAACAAATGCGTCGAGTTGTATTGTTCTCTACATACCCATAGTGTTACTTGAACTTCGGAATGGGGAGATGTGACAAATTCAGCAGGCAGGAAAGTTTTTTGCTGGATAAAGATGTGCGCTACAGTATGCATACAACCACGACCGCACCAAAAGTCGATCGGTCTCAAAAAAGGTCCCAACTTAGGAAAGGGATGGTGTCGTCACTATTCGGGTCCAGGTTTCTGCGTCTTTCTTTCCATAACCTCTTTTCTTTTTTGCCAGATACGGTAAGGACCCAATTTGCATTGATAACATATGATAATTACCGTTCACCCAAAAAGAACATTACCTTAGTAATTGACCAGTAGACTGCTTCTCACTGCAATATGTGACCTAGGCCTACTGCTATTGTTAAATGATCCAAGCCCTTTGGTCTGAATGTGACCTTAACGTAGCCTACTCCTCTTGGAATTGTCAAATGAAGAATTTACACAGTAGGCCTACTAGTCTATTGGCTTTCAAACAATCGGCATGACATTTGCATAAAAATAAGGAGGGCGTCAATCAGAGGCTTAATCAGGAAACTTCAACTTCACTTGATCACAGAAAACTTTATTAGAAACAATATCAACAATATTCTTAAAAAAATACATCTTTAAAAAACCAAGGCATTGGAGACACCCAAAAAGTTGTGACTTTTGTTTAAACCGCTCAATGATGAAGCAGATAACATTGGGATGAGAATTGTCATTTAATCTATGAATCAAATAGAACAGGTCTACCACAAAGTAACAGAAGTTGCTTTATTCCTGTGGCATAAAAGCTCAGTCCAGAGAAGACAGGAGCATTCTTAGAATTAATTAGTCAAGGAACACCTGATCTGAGCAGAATCTGATTACACAAACTAGAACATTCCCTGTTCATTCCACACCAACCCATATGGTACCTCCCTCCCGACCTGTTGAGTGTGCAACTCATGCATTTGTAATCCATTTAGGGAACCACTGGCCCCCAAAAACCTTGGCAAAGAGTCACAGACAGAAACAACTACCTCCGCCCTTGGACATTGGTCAACATCCCATGTGTGGCAGGGTGGGTCATTTGTAAAATAGACGCTAAAAAAGATACCAAACCAATGCCTAGATGTCAGCACCAGCAGTTCAAAGCAGTGCACCAGGTCAACGAGAACACCAGACAAGTACTTCCCCCAGTAGGCCTCAGGGGAGATCCGCTTTTGAGTTACAGTTTCAGGGGAGATCCACTTTTGAGTTACAGTTTCAGGGGGATGACGGGCCAGTACTTGGGCTGTTTCCTGTCACAGTTCCTGTCGAAGGTGAGCTGCATGGCCGTCTCCATCCCCTGGATCTTGGCGGCGGATGTCCCGTACAGCTTCTTCATCTCCGCCCCGCGGCGCTCCCCTGGCCTCTCCAAGGGAGGCAGCGCGCTCCGCCAGGACACCCTGTGCATGTCCTGGTCGGCCAACACGTAGCTCTCCGCCTGCTCAGCCTCCAGCTGCTGCTGCTTCTCTGCAGGAGAGAGGGAGAAACAAAATGGAGGCTTTACATGCGAGCTTCACGACGATTCATTATTCAGCAAGCCGTGTCACCTACTGAAACACTATCCAAGCCCATCAGTGCGATACGCTCTTTTTTAGCAGAAGAGAGGTCGATTACCGTGCTGATGTATTTCAGGGAAAGGTTCTTTTGTCAGAGCATCTAAACCCATCTGAGCTGTTATGAAGTGACACGGCTTCTACACCTTGAATCAACAGGTATAGATAAAACAGGCCTGTGCGCTCACTAGTTTTGGTTTGCTTCAAATTCACACACACACGCACACACTTACTAAGCTCTTCCTTGTGCCGCTCTGTCTGAGCAAAATACTGGCGCAGCTCTTCAGTGATCTCCATGTTGCTGACATCGCACTCGATCTCGCTGTCCGAACCATCGGTGTCCGAGCCGTAGCCGTCCGTCTCGCTCTCTGAATCATGTCCTACCTCCTCCCTCGGACCCTTAGCAGTGAGCCCCTCATCGGCCTTACCCCCACTCCCTTCATTCTGCCAGTCAGCATAGCGCTGGGAGGTGTTGGGGTACTGGAAGTTGTAGCCTGGGCTAAAAGCAGCCTCCAGAGCCTTCCCGTAGGCATGCCTGTGCCTCTGGTGCCATCGCATAGCCTGCTGATAGTGCTGCCAATACCGGCCATACATTGGGTCAGCAAACCAGGTGGAATCCTTCCCAAGATCCTTTATAGCATGAGAGATGGTATGAGAGATTAGATTATGCCCAAAAAGTATGTGTCACAGAAAGTCTTACGTATCAGAACTACACCGTTACCTTCTGTATTAGTTAGCGCTAGCGTACATGAAGAAGACATTTGAGTAGCAACTATAAACCAATAAAGCTCATCGAGAGACTTTGCTGTGAAGTAGGCTACCACACTGCACAGTTGTGCTATGCTACTAGCTAGCTAGCTAACTTACCATGCTGATGTTATGACTTGATTGCTGGTGCGTAGTTTATATCATTGCCGGACCTAAAGCAATACAAATTGTAAACTTGAAGGTACGCAAGTGAATTAGCACGCAAGCAATCACTATGAGGATAACTGTGTATCTGGCTAAGTTTAACTGCATGCCCCAAACAGCTGGCTAGAGAAGTCCACGGTATGGCATGCGAGAGGGCAGTCGTTAGCTAGCTAGCTATTGCTAACAAACAATGCTACGTAAGTCACCGTCACATGTTATGGAGGCCAGCTAGAGAACGCACGTTAGTTAAAACAGTATTAATTAATCAATTGATACAAAAGCATCACTTGACAGTGTATTGTACACGTATATCAAACTTGCATATTTACTAGTTGGCTACCTTATGAGCTCACTTACTTGACTACAATATTTATTGTCGAAAGCATGTATGCGTGTATGCCACCACCTACTGGACTGAATAAAATGGACAGGTCTACCTATGCCTGCTTGGACTTGGAATAACCTTTCCTCTTGAGGTGCATTGCATTTCCAAGGAAAACACGTACCCTGTTTGATTTATCTGCACGAAATAAAATAAATGAAAATCGAATAATTTAACAATGCATGTTTGAAGCTTCAAATAGTAAGACAGTCATTCCAACTTTCTCTTGCTCAAATTCCATACCTGTCGCTTCAGTGAATCGCGTAACGTTACATTCGTCAAGAAGAACATGGCATTTCTCCCAATCCCGCCCCTCTGTAATTTGTTGTAGCCTATTTACACGGTCTGTTCGGGAGTAGAGTATGGCGGACGCAGGTTCAACGGAATTAGAAAAGGTATACACAGATTACAGCATTTAAAAAAAAAATCTGATCAGACAATGCATTTTGGATGTAATTAACTTTTTTTATTCAAAAGAAAATAGCAGAAATAAGACAAAGATTCAGCGCGGAATATGCACAAGGTGAGATGTGGAATGCGCTGTGAAGAGAATAATAAAACAAATCTAATACAGAATGTATAGCCTGTAACGAAAGTTAGTTACAGGTGTTGTAGCTACAGTTGTATTAAATAGTATTTCTAAGCAAAAGTTAATACATTGTAGAGAAAGCTTAGACAAGAAACGTGTGTCTGGACAAAAACACGCGCAGTCATGCATTCCATTTAAATCTGTCACAGATTCATGTGACAAGTATGACAAAAGGGATGTGGACAGACTACTGAATGACGACGCTTTGGTGGACGGTTATTTGGACTGGAGGCACTATGTGTTGGAAGACACCTTGAAAATGATCGATGAGAGCCTAAAGTGGAGAAACGAATTCAAACTGAATGGTGGGTTGTCTTTGTTCCAGGAACACTGCCATGAGATTGATCCAAAACTGGTTGTTCCATTTGCAAACGTCACATGTTGGTTACAGTAAACCCTCAAACCAGTTATTCAAGATGGCATACAAGGTGTTGTCAGAAAACATTGATCCGTTTGGAAATTGGATATACACAGGATTATATAAAGACTTTTACAATGGCATGACGTTAGACCCTGGGCTGGTTTACAATGAAAACAATTGTAACTACTACAATAGAGAAGCCTCTGTTTAGTGAAGGCAGAAGGGCTATGTGGTCCACGTGTGGACGTCCCACATGCACACACACACACAAACACCCACACAATGACCCTTTCATTTTCAGACGAACCTCAGGTTAGTTTCAATCAGCATACCCATTTGTCTAATTGATGAATCTCTCCTCTTCTAGACATAAATGAAAGCTGTATCCAGAATACTCTCTTCGAGTCTGGTGTGCATTACCTCCATGGCTATGATAAAGAAGGCAACAAACTGTGTATGTGTCTCTTGTCTTGACGAGGAACTCAATCGGAATGGGGCCGTTATTAAAATCGAAATAAAGCATTGTGTTCATGCTGACTGCTGGCAGTAAACAGTCTGTTATGTCCCCAGTCTGGTTTAGGGTGAAGTTACATGTGAAAGACCCACGGATGATGCAGGAGAGGAAGAGGTATGTGGCCTTCTGGTTAGAGCGCTACGCCAAGAGAGAACCTGGAATGTCCCTCACTGTGGTGTTCGACATGTCTGACTCGGGTCTAGGAAATGTCGTAAGAAACTGCTCTTCACACCCCTCCCCTCTGCTCTCATTCATTTCCTCTCTCTCTCTCTCACTCTCAACATCATGGGAGGTTTTTAGTATTTGTTTGGGGCATGTGAATGTGTCTTTTGTGAAACCCAATGTCCTTTCGAAATTTACAGCGTCACTGTATCTCTGTATTACTCAGGGAGGAGTTTCGGTTATGATTACTCAAGACAATTTATCCCCCTCTTTATGATTATGTTTATGCTTGCTCCAAAAAACTACCCAATGGCCTAATGTGGCATGATTAGACACCAGCCTATGTTGAGCTCAAAGGTAATCTTGGACCATAAAAACGTCTAGAATGACAAAAGCTGTTGAAAGAGAAATTAGATATGAGTTCCTTTTTTTAAGAGAATATCTGCATCATTCTTTTTGCACACCACACACACACACACACACACTGGACTATCCAGTGTAAGCACATTACTTTGTTTGTATAATAAAAGGCTAAGATATTTTCTGAGGGGTATTACGGGTCATGTGATTGAGTAAACAGAAGCAGTATCTGAGTGCAAAGAGCCACAGTTAGCCTCTCTGTGTTATCTGGGTCAGGCGTTAGCTTGGGGCTCCAAGTCTGTTCACAAACATATACAGCTGCGTCTTTACGAAACATGTTTCCTCTCTTATCGTTCTAAATTATGTCTTTATGCGATCACTATCTGCTGTGTCCCTTCTCTTGTAGGACATGGAGTTTGTGAAGTACATCATTAATTGCTTCCAGGTATATTACCCAAGATTGCTTTGTAAGTAGCTGAGGATAATACAGTGATTTTGTCACTCTTGTTTAGGATTTGTTGCATTTTAGTAATCCAGGATAATGTTCCTTTAATGTGCTGGACTTGCGTTGTCTCTTTGACATTTCAAAAACATTTTAACTTATTTGGAAATCATATGGTATGTTTGACCTGCATGGGACTCCCATCTGATAAACGTCCTTAAAGGGAAAGCTCATGTCTCGTTTGATTAGTGTTTCTTTAATTCTGTCGATTTTCAGCTAAAATGCTCATGTACGCCATGCCATGGATCATGAATGGTGAGTCACGGCGAGTATTTCAGTTCATTTAAGTATATGAGACTATGCTGGCCTGCCCATCTCAACAACCACCATTAGCACTGATTCCATCACAGCTCTGTTTGTAATCCCAGTCACGTAATCTACACCCTAGCTGCTTGGAAGGTCATTAAGACCTGGCTGGACCCAGACGCCATCGACAAGCTGAAGTTTGTCTCCAAGAGTGACATCCAGACTTACGTCGACGTAGAACACCTACCATCTTACATGGGAGGAACAGTACGTCCCCTAAAGCTGCAGTACCAGACACACGTGAACAGTATCGACACAGGCTACCCATCTACTTTCTGCTCTGCATACAGTTCAGAAGACACCTTTATGCTTGTCTAAACTTTTGTTCGTTTAAATGTATGCTGTCCGCATAATTCCTCTGTCCATTGGATTAATATATACATTGATGCTGGGTGCATACAGTGAACCCACACACACATATTTAGCCTCATTAGCATGTAGCCACAGCTGTATATTATATATGACTACACATAAAGGGACTGTATTCTCATGAACACAATACAGACAACCTACAGGCGCCTCTGCTGACAGCATACAACACTCATAGTTCACTCATTGGAAGGTACGGGTAATGCTGTGAGTTGCACAGAATGTGATCGCTTCTGTGTTTTTTTTTCAATCTGGGATCTGGTTTGGCTAAAGTAGCTCTTCTGTTAACGTCGAATTCACAGGACCCCTTCAAGTACAGCTATCCACCTCTGCCTGACGATGACTTCCAGCCGTCCATATCCGATCCTGGACATGAGGATGACATGGAGGTGAAAGACGGAGAGCAGGATGGTGAGACGGCAGAGCCAGCCGTCATCCCCAAAAAGGTGCCGCCGTCCATGCCTTCATCCAACAAACCGCCTAGTTCAGAGCCGTCGTACTGTCCAATTCCAGTCATATGTAGCTAGCATAGATAATAGCATAGCATATAGATAACAGATATATTTGTCCTCCATCTCTATACCTCTGGAGGAGCAGGTGTCCTTTTCTGAGGATGGGGACATGGACGCTGTGAGCAGAGTCAGGACAGCTAGGAGACCCACGACGACTTGGAGAGGCTCTTTGCTCCATGTCAGGTTAGAGTTGACTTTGAGGTTACAGACTGCACTCATTTATTTTCTTCAGTTTTTGACTTTTTTTTAAATCCATGTGCATGTACAGTGTAATACATATTTCTGTCCGTGTCCTACATCATTACTGTGGTGTAGTACAGTATCACCATGCTTTACTCCATATTAGGTTCTATTTTGCATTGATGTTACACACTTAAAATGGAATAGAATATTTTGCAGTTATGCACACAATATAATTTGCAGGTGCATGTACAGTGTAATGCTTGGCCTATGTATGAGGATTGTGGCACACCACACTTTTGCAGAGTGAGCACACGGGCTGAACCACTTGTTTTTGAAGTGAAGTGTCAAGACAGAGAAAAGGAAAGCACAGAAGTGGGGTTTTTCAGCATTTGATCTTGTTTCTTTTCCTGCTACAGCCCTGCTGAGGAGCTGTGCTTTGGCTCCCAGGAGAGCGAGAAGAAATGTCTGATCGTCCTTAATAATGTCACCAAAAACACAGTGGCCTTTAAGGTGAGTCTTGCTCAGTGGACTCTAGAATGTCCCTCTGTAAACACACTGGATAACCTATGTGATCATCCATGTGCATCCAATCCCAACCAAAACAATACCAGAACAGTGTAAACAACAAAAACAAGTAGAAAATCAAGTGATTACTTATACACTAGAAACCAATTTAGTAACTCATTTAGTACTAAAGTAGTAATAAAAAACAGGAAGGAAGGCTCCAGACAATCATCACTTCACTGCTGTTCACTATATTTATGTATACATACATGTATGCATACATAGATGTATATTTGGCTTATTTGACAATCCTCCTATCTATGGTTTTAGGTACGCACCACAGCCCCAAACAAGTACAGGGTGAAGCCCAGCAACAGTAGCTGTGAGCCAGGGACTAATGCAGAGATCATGGTGTCCCTGCATGGAGGTGCTTCATCTATCCCATTCAACCCTTTAGTCCTACTCTGTGAAGTCCTACACTGCGTATGCAATACAAAAAAACATTTATCACCAGTTATCCACAGGATCTGTAGACCTGTATTATATATATATATAAATACAGGTTTATGGTATATGGTTTTCTCCCATATAGAAATGGGAGAAAACATCTGTTAGTCCTAGATTATTTCTGATTGGCTGTTGGACTCGATTACATGTCTTCTGATTGGCTGTGCAGCTTCTGTGCCCTCGCCTCAGGACCGTTTCTTGATCATGGCTGCAGAGATGGAGCAGAAAAGTGGGACGGTCCCAGATCAGGCCTCCTTCTGGAAGGGCATCCAACAAAATAAAATGATGGAGCACAGGTGAGATCGTCCACTTTCATTAAGATGAACAAAACACAAACACCAAGTGCCCTACTAAAGTATTTGTAGAAAATGTTCAAATTAAGAACAGTGTTTGTTGTTTATGTGTCTCCAAAGACAATTATACCTCAGATGTGCACTGATAAAGTGCTTGTCTGTACCTGCAGGCTGCAATGTCACATCCTGGAAGGCCTCCAGCCTGCCCTCAGCCCATTTAGGAACAGCCAAAAGGAACAGCCCAAAATACAGGAGACCAACGGGCACCCAGACATGCACACCACTGTGAGTCACCAGTGCAAGCAGTTCTTGTGATCGAAGTGTGATATTTAGAGTTTCGAAGTGTAAGACTGTTACAGGAAATACAGAGGTGTCAAAGCATGTTGGATCCTATCTGAACCGCTGTGTTTTGCGTTGTTGAACGAGCCCGTTCCTTGTATCCTCTGTCCCCTGCAGCTCATGCACATGTTGGCCAGCAGCACCAGGCTGGAGCAGAAGTTGGAGCGATGCCTGTGGTCCCAGAAGGTTCTGACAGCCATGGTGACGGCACTGACAGCCATGTTGACAGCACTGACAGGCTTGGGGTTCTCTGCTTTCTACATGTTGTACACTGGGGACAATGCACAGTAGCGGCACCTGACCATGGAGAACTGGACCTGTGTATGCAACATGGATGTAACGTTGAGGGGCAGAGCACCGACCAACCAATCATAGATGGGAGTCTCAATAATGTTGTTGAGAAAAGAGTGCAATCATGACTTCTGAACATTCCGATTCTTTTCATGTTATTTTAATACTCACCCATTTACACTGTGTTTGTTGATCTGTTGATAATCACAGAATCATGTTCCACCTAAATAGTTTACAGTGGCATTTGTAATGAACAAATACAATGTTGTCTCATTTATTATTAATAAAAGTGACTTTGCACCCTTCATCTGAGTTACCAAGAACATTGTGGTTTCCTAATGTTGCTATAACTGAAAATAAACATGTTGAGCAGTGAATAGTAGTTGTCAGGGCTGCACAGCTATGTACCCCATTGTCATATACCTACAGAACCCATAGACGTTTAACACCGCAATAGGCCTACATAAAATACC
This sequence comes from Thaleichthys pacificus, assembly GCA_023658055.1. NCBI lineage: Eukaryota > Metazoa > Chordata > Actinopteri > Osmeriformes > Osmeridae > Thaleichthys > Thaleichthys pacificus. The sequence goes on from CM042873.1 coordinate 9,080,969, forward strand.
ACTTCCTCCTGCATGAGTTTCTGTACATGTTTTGTAGGTCGGAATCAAGAAACCGTGCAGAGCCTCTTAAAACACAACCCCTTACCTTGTGTGTTTGGGAAGACAGAGCTTGTTAAAGGGTGAACGTGTAACATATTTGTTAGTTCGTTTTACTGGGTAGAATGTGGAAAAGTGCATTCAGGTTTGTTGTGCTTTTGGGAACTGCAGGGAATGTACACAACCATTGGGGGTAAGTCCAGATAATAGTTTCATTTGAATTATTCCCTGCATTTTCTTTGCAAGTGTTTATGCATTGTTGTCCCTGTAGATTCAGTACACATACATTTTAGCTGAGGCAGCTAGAACAGTGAGAAAATGTTTTCCATTGTATTAATTTAGCTGACACTTTTGAACAAAGCAACACTCAGATAGTGCCTATAATAACTACAGTAGATAATCAAGGATCAGTGCTCAGTTAATTTGACTTACCTAATATGATTTGAGCATAGAGTATTCCCAGTCTATCCCATCACCCACTAATAACAGCAATTTGTCTTCTTTTTTTTTACAGAAACTCTCAATTTTGTGTTCACAGAAATGTCTAATTTCACTCCTATATGCATCCACCCATCATTTGAGTTCATGATGGTTGTCAATTGTGAGATACGTACAGTGAATAATTGGACATGTAAAATATCGTATCGATTCGACAACAATGAAACACACACAAGTTGTGACTCCAGAGTCACCATGCACATAGAGCAGGAAGGAACATTTTTACACTTCATACGTCCAACACCATCTGATGAAGGGAACTACAAATGTCAGTGTGTCTTTCTGGGAGGAACAAATATCACAAACTTCAATGTTTCTTACGAAGGTAAGTGTTCCATAGATTAAAGTTATGATGTACTGCTGATATTGCATTGTGTTCTGTTCTGTGTTCAACTTACAATATACAGTCCGTCATCAAGTTATCAGTAATATGATCATTATGATGATAATGACTATTTCTGAGACAAACAAGATCAACATAAATAGTGTAAAACACTAAACCTTGCTTTCCGTACGCAGAAACTCATGTGTCTATGACTGAAGAAGGCCCCTACCCTAATGTGATGATGATGATGGGAGGCTTGGCAGTGACCATGGTTGCTGTTGTCTTTGTTGTTGTAATTCTGAAGAAAAAACATCTCTGGTAAGAGATTAGCTCACTAAAGAACAGAAAAAGATGACAATGACGACTCATTCTGTAAACATGATTCAAAGTCCCCAGATTATCTTGCTATGTTAATGACCACTCATTAGCTCTTGCATTAATACAGGAAATACATGTGTGTGTTTCAAATGCACATGCTAAGATACAATTAGAGATGGATAGGTTATAGGTTTCCATCTCAATCTGAACCGCTATAGGTCCTTTCACTTCTCGTCTAGTTTGTCAGAGCGGTTATGAGAATAGTATTCTCATACCCCTTAAAGAAGAATTTTTTTTTTAGAGACATTGTTACATAGGCCTATTATTTACCACTGTGTTCATTGTTTTCTCCTTTTTTTTGCACAAAAGGAGACTTCACCAGAAAAACTGTGTCCCTTCCAAAGAGTTTCAAGTAAAACATTGTCTTTATGAGCTACAGTAATTTCACAGCACTTCAGTATATGGCATCAATGATTAAGCCTATTAATGTCCCATGAATACATGAAATGTGTTTATACTTGGTCATGTTGGTTGATTGATGAGTGAGACTGCTTTGCTTGTGTCTTTTAGGAGGTGAAGGATATTGAGCCGTACAGCACATTCATAGAGACAACCAATGGGCTGTACTCAACTGTCCAACTGGACTTTCCCTGTGCTGATGATGACTGACTGATACAAGATACACACGGGTCACAACTCTTTTAGACTCATAGCATAGTCCGCTCCACTGGCTTGGGACACATTATGTTCAGGAGAATGGGAAAGACTACAGTACATTCTTGTGACTCTTACCAAATTACTCCAGTATCAATACTCTCCACCAGATGTCAGTGTAATACTTTTTACATAAAAATATATAAAAATAAAAAATTCTAAACGACATACAAATTGAATATATTGAAAGTGCAGCAGAAAGTCAAAGATCAGAACTGCATAGTTAAATAGTGTCAAGGAACGACCTGTATGTTCCTGGCACATAAATGATGGTGTGGCCTCTCCTGCTACTGTAGCTGTGTGAGTTGAGTGACAGAATCACTTCCTTCTTTCAGATGTAATTTATACAAAACGTTGTATTGCCAGTAACATTACTTCTTTACACACACACACACACACACACACACACACACACACACACACACACACACACACACACACACACACACACACACACACACACACACACACACGCACAAACAATAACCTTCTCTCCACAATCCCTTGAGAATTCTCTTGACCACAAAATGACAACCCCATTGAGAAGAGCAATAGAAATGAAAGGGAAATATCAGGTGGTTGAACAGCTAACATTTCTCGCATCATAAAACATGCGTTAGGGTCGGAAATACTTGTCGACAGTTAGGCCTATTTAGTAAAATCAGCAGTTTTTATTCTGTTTGGTGGGTGTTCAGAGTTAATCGTCTGTCAATGAGACATTCAATAGGGGAATATAGGTAAATTAGAAATGTGTTTTCTCGAGGAGCAAAGCAAAATTATGTAGGCTATTATACTACTGCCAACGCTGGCATCAATGGTTCTGCCTTCCATAAATATACAAATAATTTTGACATCACGTAATGTATGTGCATTTAACTCTGTATACCTCGAGAAAGCTCTCAACTCAGCAGAAAACTTACCTCCGTATGCCTGCGCCTCGTCTAGCCTAGCGGGACAAGTTATCCCTTACTTCTCAGCGTGAGAAATACTTGTAAGATGTTGTGTGAGAGCGTGAGAAATGGGTGAAATGCATGAGTCTCACGGCGACTGCGTGAGCCCTCTCATATGTATTATCCATGTAGAATTGCAGAGGTCAGGATCTAGCCTCCAAACACATTGTGGAATATAAACGACACAATACTGTATTCGTGTACCTTCCAAAATGTTTAGAAAATTTGACAAAACATTTTGTAGGTTACGTTTTCAGTTTCATTATGATGAGTCTCGACAATCCCAAAACCACTGTCACGGGATATTTGAGTATCATTTTTTAAATCTAAAGCAATGACCTGACAATAAATCTACCCTCATCAAATAATGCAGTGAGTCAACAAGCTCTGACTCAGGAGTTTCTCCGGGAAAATACCGTGGTTCCATAATTACAGTAAGTCACAGTGATAGGGCAATTCCGTTCTTGATTAACTCGTTATTTAAAAGGTCCAATGTTTCTGTATACAGGATATAGAATGGGACAGTCTGCCGAAGAATGAAGTCTGTTATTTTATTTTGCTTACTGTCGAAAGGTAATTGTCCATTTATATTGGTTAATCGAGTCAAAATGTTAGGTAATGTTTATTTATAAAGCCCAATTAAAATAGGTCCTCTCAAATAAAGCTAGTCGTGTTAGCCAAATAAACTCAAAAATGCATTTGCAATTTTACAGCACTGTCGGTCAACGTCGTGGCGAATGGAGACACGACGTCGGTCTTCGGCGAAGACTCATCGTTCAGCTGCACCCTCGCGGATTCGACAGGTGTTCTACAGGTAACTTGGCAGAGGTTGTTTTCAGACGACTCCGTGGAGAACTTGGCAACATTTAGTAAACGATTTGGAACGCAAATCATCAGCCCACACCAAGGCAGGGTACTTCTCACCAAGGCATCTCTCAACTCAACGTCTATAATCGTAAAGAACGTAACATGGAACGACGAGGCTTGCTACATATGTAGCTTTAATGTGTATCCAAGTGGATCTATACGGAAGCAGACCTGCCTCACTGTACAAGGTATTTCGCTGAAAGGGGCACAATCACCTGTTCCGTTTGATTTGACTGCAGATATTTACAGCCCTTGCTGTGCATTACCGTAGTAGTAGCTCTTTAATTGAAAGTGTAAATTGTGAGGGCCGATATTGTAAAACAGGTGTTTAAATTAGAGCTTGACGTGTGTTAATGAATTAACCAACTTCTCTGTTAATCGTTAGGGATACTCTCAATGATTTTTAACGTTTAAATAATTTATTGTGAGAAAAGTGCATGGATAGGTAGGCTATGGTATATAGCCTATCTATCCAGGTATATTTTACATGTAGATTTTTTCATATATATATTAAAAATCAATATGTAAAATATACCTATCCATGCTATGTGTGTGTGTCTGTGTCTGTGTTTACGTAATGAAAAGTGATAGTCTATATATAGTTGGAGTATATTTCACTAAGGTTGGCATAACATTTATAGATGCAGAGAATGCAATGAGAACACTCATTAGTAATAGTTTCCCGTCTGTTTTGCATGCTCATAGTGTAGGTCATTAAGCTAATAATATGACCTAGGCTGTTAATTATTCGGATGACACTTAAACACATTCTTTCTTATATTATCTGAAGGTATATCTGAAGTGACAACGGCAAAGTCACAGACTCCCCCTCAGCCTGAGACAGGCGCAGAAGTTGTAGTGTCATGCTCAGCCACGGGGAAAACCAGCTCCTGTTATCACCTGGACTACGTCAGCCAACACAGAACCGAGCCAGAGAACTGGTTTTGAATGGCGACCAAACAGCCACCACTACAAGCAACCTCACTCTTCGCCTGTCGCCACAGTCAGGGGGCTTTGTGGACTGTCTTGTAAACAATGGGACGAAAGGACAAAAGCATGAGAGGATCCTGCTGCCCATCATCCATGAAGGGCAGACAGAGAATGACAAGGGTATGTAATGTATATGATGCATATCCAGATACACATTGTGACAGTGGGTCAGTGAAATACAGCTCTCTCAACAATGGACATTAGAACAGCAATACTGTGCTTTGAAGTTCATCACGTAATAATGATTCCTGTGACTACATAACAAAAACAATATGTTTGTTATTTAGTTGCAGTACATTTCATTTCATTTCATTGCAGGTAGTGTACAGTAAAATGATTGTAGTAAGCTAATTTGTCCAGCATCATGACCAGCACGTACTATGCTGGATATAATGACCCAACAAGCGGATTGCTCTAGGTAGTTTCCAACTCAGTGGGGAAGCCAGAGGAAGTGCCTCTTAATATTACTGACTATCTAGCAAGCCAATCCCATGTCCCTCTTCACTGGAAATGCTGTCTCACCTCACTGGAACCTTGTGTTTCACTTTCCAGATGACGGCCGGTATCATGGTGTGATTGTATTGACAATCATCCTCTGCATTCCTTTTCTCTTGCTCATTTCCTATGTCATAAAGAGGATACTAAAAGGTCAATCTGTATCATGTTGTGTAAAAGGAAAAGGAATTGTGTAAAAATGTGGCCAACTCATCTAATACAACTGGATGTGGAATGTACTAATCTAATAAGTGTTTACGTACCTTTGTGTGGATATATTTCAAGTTTTAAATAAGTAAATAACTATGGGTTAATGCTTTGCTAGTTAACAACTGATGCAGACATAAACAAACCTATGTATAATCCACTTCATAGTCATAGATGAACTAGTTTATGTATCTGAGTGATAGTTGGGATATATTGAAAGTGACCCGTTGAAGTCTTGGTGATGTCATTACCATTTTGATGAATGATGGGATCTCTGTCACAGATCATTGTGTGATGAAGTTAGTCCACCTTAAGCTTATGTTAAACTGTAGCGTAATTTACTGTTAAAACAGATAAGATAGTTACAGTGTTTGTTATTAGATTATAATATCAACAGTAATGATTGTATGATCCGTCTTCCGTAATGTTGGTTATTGGATGAATACATTTCTCATTGCTTGGACAGTGATGCAGCCTGGCAACAGAAGGTGTTTTCATCATCTGTCAACCTCAACCAGGTAACCAAGACAACGATTCAACAGCTCCCCCTTGTGGCAAATACATGTAATCATAGACATAATACATGTATATCTATGCATGTAATAGTTCTTTGTCTTATCGCCTCAGATCTGAGTTCTAAAATGTTTAGCATTTGATTATATCGAGACAAACTTACTATTTTATTGTTGATTATTGACAATTTTGAATTCTCATTTCTAATTCAATAATCAACATTGGCACTTTTTGCACTTTATTTACACTGTCATTGCATAAGTATAGTTTCCTATTACTTAACGTTTCTTCTAAACATTTCAGTACAGTGTAGTTTACTTTCATGTAATAATCTTTAATGTGCAATATGCTCCTTATTTTTCCTTCTCATATTTAAAAATATGTAATGTTTTCATTGTAAATGTATATTTGTTCATTTAAATCCATAAAATGCAAATACTTCAATGTAAGATGGACATATGAATGTATAAAATATTCTAAAGCACACCCACACCTAAATAGTTTTGTAATAAAGATATTTACTGTACTAAAACAAAATGTATCGTTTACTTTCACTTTCGAAAAGGAAGAGGATGAACCGCAAATTTCGCACTTTAATCACATAAAAGCGCGCCAAAAACTATTTCACTATGCCTGCAGCACATGCGTCTCTTTTTGTTCTGCTTCTCCTTCCTACAGGTAAGCTGATTTCTTTTAATAAAATGTACTGTGTGTAATAGCTGCTAGTGAATACATTTTTTATATATGTTTTAATATGCTATTAAAACTAACCTAATGTATCTACAATTTAGTCTTCACTCTCCTAATGCAAAAACACTTGGATGTCTGTGAATGACTGAGGATGAGGGATGGCCAGTGAAGCTTAGGCTATTGTTCAATAAATAAATCTAAACATATTTTAGCCTTTATCTGAATGACAATTGTGTTGATGAGTAAAATTGCATTGACTTGGCATGCAGTTTGTTTAACTGAAAGTAGATACTAATGTATCAAGCTACTTTTGACAGATTTTTGTAACTTAGCTTGCTACATTTTTATGAGTGGTAGCTTCTGTGTAGTGAAGCTGAATTTATTGTAGAGTAGCTAGTAGCTTAGCTCACTACACATATCAAGTAGCTTGCCCATCACTGGGGATGGCAGATGATAAATACTTAATTACTACTTATTTATAAGTACTTACTTAGGAACTAGTTATTGTTGACATTATAATGTAATAGTTTGAATGGTCAGTATAACATTTTCAGTAACTTCACACAGGGTACCTTGAGTCAGTGGAAACTCGTCATGAAGTCATTGTTAACCTTGGAAAAGATGCAGTCCTTAATTGCAAGCTCATGCAACAGCTGGAGGTTCTTCAGGTCACGTGGAATAAAGAAGTTGCAAAGACTAAACAAGATGTGGGAACCTCTAATAAACGCCATGGTCATGTGATCAACTCTCCTTTTAAGGGGAAGGTAGAGTTTAGGAACCCTGGACTGCACAACAATTCTATTGTTATCAGGAATGTGACACGGAAGGATGAGTGTTGCTACAAGTGTCGGTTTATCATCTACCCATACGAAGACATCTCTGAGAAGCACTGCATCAAAGTTCATGGTAAAATTGTATTTGTAAATATGTACATTTCCTGTCTACGTCATCATTAATATCGGTTTTACACATTTGAGTTATACAATCATTGACACCACTGTTCTTGTTGTTGGTCCATAGAGCTGTATGAACCCAGTCTCCTCACAACACAAACAAACACCAATGGCGACTCATTGGTTTCCTGCTCTGCCACTGGACGGCCTGCTCCAACTGTGACGTGGGAGATCCCTGAACATCTCCCTCTGTTAAACTCCAGCACTATCCACGTTCCTCACCCCAATGGAACCATCACTGTCACCTCAACCGGCAGGGTGACAGTGGCCCAAGACACGTTGGTTAGGTGTGTGGCATCACAGTCCCCAGGGGGTGCCAGCAAAGAGGCGTCCATGTTGATTACAGCTACTGACCAAGCGTTTGTTCCATGTAAGATAAGCTGATGTCATGTTCTATCACTACACACATATACATAAAGTAAAGGGGTATGTTGAAAAGTAGCACAATGTTCATGTTTATGTTCTTTTTTGTTGGTCAGCTGAACATGTGGATCAGGTCACAGAGAGAAGTCGTAAGTATTGTACATGTTTCATTGTTGACCATTAATTGACCAGCTGTAATGTACCCTTACATGTACTGTACCATTACATTAATCTCTCCTTTCTGTCTGTGTCCACAGGCCTAGTGATTATATCAGTGTGTGCAGGGTTTATTTTAGTGGTTCTAATCACACTGGTTTTAGTGATTTTGAGGAAAAAGAGGTAAGAAAAGAAAAGGGATTGTTTCCTTAACCTGAAATTATGTTTAACTAAGCCAGTCAAGTTTAAAGCTCAGCAAAACAATATAATACGTTTTTTTGTTTGTTTTTTTTACACAGAAAGTCCTCCAATATCTCCAAGACTGTTGAAAACATGTGCACTCCTGAAAAGGAGTCACTTAGGGAACAGTAAGTCATGATGAATGGAAGCTTTTTGTGGTCCTGACAAGGAAATTATTGATGATTTAAGGATTCAATATCATTTTCACAACAATATCGGCCATATACTAGTACTAGGCTACAGTACGGCCGCAGCCTGTGGAGCGAGTTGAATCGAAAATGGATGTGAGATGACCGCATCAAAGTTGACATATTCTCCAAACAGTAATTATAATTTTACAGTATGTTTAACAACAAGACTAGCCAGCTATCGAGCCATGTCATTGTCCCTAAATAAAATCAAGATTTTTAAGAAGAAAATAATCGGCCATGTGTAGAGTTGCTGCTACTGTCGTGTTGGCTGCAGCCTGTCTGCAGTAGATTGACTAGCGAGGTGAATAGCAAATAGGATGTGAGATGAGCGGTTACGTGACATTGACACACTACATTCAGAAAAGTAACATTTTTCAAATAGGTTAAAATAAATATTCAAGTCACTCATTGTTGTAAATACAAGTTAGCTTGTTAAAGTCTTTCAAAATTGTAAATGGAGGCTTTGACTCCATCCCCATTGTTATGGTTACTTATTTCAGACACTTTGTACAGGCTCATATACTATGTAGCCAGCGCAATAATTTAGAACGGTGAAAAGACAGTTTTGCTGCAATGACGCAGTAGGTGTCCGTTATCACCCGATAATGGACACCCCTGCAGCCAATCAGAATCGAGTATTCACCCAGACCATGGTATAACGGGTGATAACGGACACCTACTGCGTCATTGCAGCAAAACTGTCTTTTCCAGAACACAATCCCCTAGTTCAACTGGTAACTGCAAAATAGAGTAAGCTGCCATCTGCTTTATTCTTTAATTAAGATAGAAATTGAATGGTGTTTTGGGCTACATTATTCAAGCTGATTGTATCTGGTTTGTTTTTACACAGAAAGTCCTCCAATATCTCCAACATTGATGAAAACATATGCACTCCTGTAAAGGCGACGCCAAGAACCCAGTAAGTCATGATGAATTAAAGCATTTAGTGGTCCGGACAAGGAAATTATCGATGATTTAAGGATATCATTTTGTGGATTCATTAACCGACATGTCAGTGCTTTTTGAAAGAACAACACCAGAAAACGCTTGTGAATTGTAAAACAGGTGCTTTGCCTCTTTTCCTAATATGGTTAATACTAATTCCCCCCAGAACCATTACCTCTCCATATGGAAAGTAAGTAGGCCAGCATATACAACTGCTGATATACTATAAGGATATACAGTTTACTGTGTTATATTTTAAGGTATTCATTCTTGTAATTATTTTTGTTTTCAGCAGCACTTTGACTAAGCGAATGCTGCCAAATAAGTAAGCCATCCTCATTGATTCTGTCAGCTCTGTTATGCTTTATTACAACACACATTGGTCAACAACTTAATACATTTAATTTTTTCAGAACACGATCCCCAAGTTCGACTGGTTACTGCAAAAGAGAGTAAGATGCCATCTTGTTATTTTATCTGCTTTATTCTTTCATTAAGACAGCAAGTGAATTGTATTTTGGGCTACGGTATTCAAGCTGATTCTTGCACTGATTAAGCTATACCACTGTTTGATAAGTCCTGTTATCACCCATAAATGAACAATGAATATACTTTATTTTCCTCTTCTACAGACTTTTCAGTGAATGAGGGTTTAAGGTAAGCGTGTTTAGGGACATATTGCAGCCAAAGGTCATTTATGAAATATTCCTAATATTAATACCCCCATGGACTTTGTAATACTCTATAAAACATAGTGTTCATGAATACAATGGAGACATAAAATTTGACTTCAATTCATGTTGATCCTTTTTATAGTAAGTCTATACATGCATAGAACAATGCAGTTGTGATGACAATATTAAATCGATAGATAATACAACTTTTAATGAATGGATCATACAGTGTATTATTGTCTATTACAGTCTCAATGAATCAACAGGATGGTAATGACAATGGTAAATGGTAAGAGTATTTAAAGATGCAGTCAGAAATCAGTTGCAGTCAGATCTTATTGTTGAAGCATGCTGTTCGTGATTAATTCTTTTTTCATTTCAGGAACTTTTTAAACAATACTTACTCCTGCTGATGTGATAAATCCACTGAGCCAGTGAGATGGTGCTTACACTACAGTACATTCAATCAAATTGTTGAGTTGCTGTTATCTAAATCAGAAATTAATTCTCATAAAAAATGTCTTGTTTATTTTTTATGTTTGGTGGTATGCTACCTGAGGTGAACCATCTGAAAGCAGACATTTGTTCTGACTGATTTAATACATACAATTTAGATCCATGACTGTCTACAAGTAACTATATGTAATTTAAGTGTCAACGTTATTTCAGTTTTTATGTCACTGTAAATTTGATTAAAAGCCTGCTGAACGCTTTTTTTCTATTACGACTTTATACAAAAAAAATTCTGCCTCATTACTTCAACAAACTTTGCAAATCACCACCAGAGGTCACCATTGTGTAACTTAATAACCAGATCGGCATACTTTATCCAACTCTTTTCTTGGAGACCTCTGGGCCCGTCCTGTAAATGAGGTGCGCTTCCTCTGACGCTGCCAATAGGCGGTGTGCCCTAAACCCGCCAGACTGTTTAGTTACACCAGAATGCTAAGACTTTAGAAAATGGATTTTACTGAGACTTACCATTTGCGCTGTTCACCGTGATCGTAAGCCAATCAAAATCCGCCTGCATGCTCTACCTAACGGGTAAGTTACTGTTAAATGAAGACAACTTTTGGTCTTACATTTTTATTTTATATTAGGCTATGTTATTAAAAGTATAGTGCCTACTCATTTTGATAACACGTTTTTCAGAAATAGATGTAAGTTTAGTTTTCATGCTTTGTAGTTTGTTTGTTGCAGGATACAGCGAATAGTATGTCGTCCGCAACTAACGAAACATCACAATGACACCTATCCTCCTCTTCTGCGGTCTAATTGTAAAACAGATGGGATCTTTAGTTATCAGATCTTCACATTTTGTTGAGGAAAACTGAGCTCAGCATCTGTTGAATATATAACTGCACGGACCTGTAAGGATACAGAACCTGCACGTAGATTTTCCCATGAGTTACCTTAAATGTAGGTAAGTGACAAGTGAAGTAGTGAAGCCTTTGAAGGGTCATGGCTTTTTTGAAGTGACAGTTTTTTGTTGTCGTGCACCTTGATATAGTTTGTCAAGTGTAACCGTAATAATTAATACCCCAATCAGTTAGAAACAGTAATCGGACCTGTACTTGGTTCAGGAGATGATGATCTGACTGCGCCTTGAAGTAGACATGGAAGAGGCTCTATCGCCCAGTCTCTACATGTAACTATGTATAAAGACTGCTATGCTTTACCTATACATCCTGTTCATGATCAGACATGTAAATGTGTCGTTTTTTTTACTTTGTGGAAAAACAACAGAACTGTTTGAATTCTATTCCAACAGGGGCAGGCTGCACACTTGAACCCAGATGGTTCATGTTGTTAAAGACCCCATAAAATACCCTTCAAGCTCTGCTGTTAAATTCTGGTCTGGCATGGGGCTACTTTTACAAGCATATTTGTTATATAGGGACCCAACCGCTGAGCTTGGCTAACATTAGCCCTCTCCACTGCAGTACAGAATCATTGTTCTTACAGTAGCCCTGTCACTGTGCATTCATCTCCATCTGTGAGGCCTAACTTAACATGGTATGATAAATGACAGCTTCTACTGGAACATGGTTACAACCTGGTTACTGGATGTCTTTGCTACTGTTTACAACGTAGACATTCAGCTCCTCAGAAATGAGCCTTTTGAAATTGTGGGGGTCGGTGCAGTCTAGACATCAAAGACGTCAAACAGTGTTTCCAGGTGATTATGGTCTGTGTAGGTAGGGTGCTAGACGGGGGGCACATATGAAACATCCCAGGACTTAGCAACCATTAGATCAATTTTATACATTGTTTTTGTTGCTGTTGGGGAAGTTAAGTTACCATGGTGATAGCCGTTGGTGTCGACCCCAGGTTATTGTGACTTAGAGACCACCGCTGGTGCAGTGTGCTGTGCTCTGCTTTCACTGTGCCTTCTCTAACTATTCACAGCCACGTGGTTTAGTTGAACTTGCTATTAATGCTTTACATAACACGTTCTGTCATATTTCACCATCCTCCTCCTTGCTTTTGTTTTTTTTCTTCACATTCATAGACATAACATATATTTAATACACGTAAACATTTTTCCAATCAAGCATTTTGCATTCCATTCCAGACACACAATGTTGAAAATATACCGAAAAAATATACCTGAGTGATCATTTATGCAGAGCTTGTGAGATCAGCTTGCAGCGACCCACTTCAGAACACAAGCTCCCACAGCAGGAAGCTGTTATAATGTTCATCTTCAAGGGTTGATATCAGTAAAAAGACAATAACAAGACTGAGAAAATAGCATGTTCCCAACGAGTCATTATCTGATCCCTGGGCGTAGCCACGGTTACAGAGAAGGTGTGCCGGAAGGAGGATGCCATCGCAGCACTGACCCTGAAGAAGACCGCAAAGACAAGCCATAAACACCAGACAACCACCAAGGTGAGTCTGTCAGTTAGAATCTAACCACACTGGCATCCCTCAGATCAGTTTAGGGAATTATGGAGATACACTGCAAATGATAAATACACAAAGCAGTTTGGAGCAAATAATAATCTGACTGTATGTTCTCAAGCAAGTATGTCCATCTTAATTGATGTTTTCTCTGAAGTGATCTGGACGTCCATTCCTGAGTAAGCGTTAATGAATGTCCTGCAGCCAAACATGTGTTCATCTGCCCTGCCTGGCCCTCAGGTCAGGCCCTCGCCTCTTGATCATGGCTGCAGAGATGGAGCAGAAAAGTGGGACGGGCCCAGATCAGGCCTCCTTCTGGAAGGGCATCCAACTAAACAAAATAATGGAGCACAGGTGAGATCGTCCACTTTCATTAAGATGAACAAAACACAAACACCAGGTGCCCTACTAAAGTATTTGTAGAAAATGTGAACAGTGTTTGTTTTTGTATGTGTCTCCAAAGACAATTATACCTCAGATGTGCACTGATAAAGTGCTTGTCTGTACCTGCAGGCTGCAATGTCACATCCTGGAAGGCCTCCAGCCTGCCCTCAGCCCAGTTAGGAACAGCCAAAGGGAACAGCCCAAAATACAGGAGACCAACGGGCACCCAGACATGTGAGTTACCAGTGCAAGCAGTTCTTGTCGTCGAAGTGTTCAGAGGATATTTAGCGTTTATGAAGTGTGAGCGTGTTATGAAGCCTGTATTGGGTTCTCACTTTGTACTTTAAAACACGACCATACTCTTAATCCTATAGAGACATTTATAAAGTACATACTGTGTCAACAATGACATGTAAGGTAAACAATTGTTGAATACAGAGGTGTCAACCGCTGTGTCTTGCGTTGAACGAGCTGTTCCTTGTATCCTCTGTCCCCTGCAGCTCATGCACATGTTGGCCAGCAGCACCAGGCTGGAGCAGAAGTTGGAGCGATGCCTGTGGTCCCAGAAGGTTCTGACAGCCATGGTGACAGCACTGACAGGCTTGGGGTTCTCTGCTTTCTACATGTTGTACACTGGGGACAATGCACAGTAGCAGCACCTGGCAATGGAGAACTGGACCTGTTTATGCAACATGGGTGTAACGTTGTGGGGCAGAGCACCGACCAACCAATCAGAGTGGGGAGTCTCAATGATGAAGGAGCCATTCGTGGAGAAAATAGTTGTCATGTTATTTGAATACTCCATCCAATGCACCATTGCACTGTTTGTTGATCTGTAACAACATCTGATAATTACAGAATCATGTTCCACCTCAATTGTTTACGGTTTACGATTTGGAATGAACGAATACTATGTTGTCTCATTAATTATTATTGAAGTGACTTTGCACACTTAGTCTGAGTTACCAAGAACATTGTGGTTTCCTAATGTTGCTAAAACTGAAAATAAACATGTTGAGCAGTGAATAGTAGTTGTCAGGGCTGCACAGCTATCTACCCCATTGTCATATACATATAGAACCCATAAACGTTTTACATCTCAGTACATCAAACACCACTTCCTCCTGTACGAGTAGCTGTACGTGTTTTGTAGGTCGGAAACAAGAAACCGTGGAGAGCCTCTTAAAACCCAACCCCTTACCTTGTGTGTTTGGGAAGACAGAGCTTGTTAAAGGGTGAACGTGACTTGCTCTGCATCAATATTTAGCCTGAAACTGAGTTGACATCCAGACAGACAGGTCCGGATTTCGGAAAATAACATATTTGTTAGTTCGTTTTACTGGGTAGAATGTGGAAAAGTGCATTCAGGTTTGTTGTGGTTTTGGGAATGCAGGGAATGTACACAACCATTGGGGGTAAGTCCAGATAATAGTTTCATTTGAATTATTCCCTGCATTTTCTTTGCAAGTGTTTATGCATTGTTGTCCCTGTAGATTCAGTACACATACATTTTAGCTGAGGCAGCTAGAACAGTGAGAAAATGTTTTCCATTGTATTAATTTAGCTGACACTTTTGAACAAAGCAACACACAGATAGTGCCTATAATAACTACAGTAGATAATCAAGGATCAGTGCTCAGTTAATTTGACTTACCTAATATGATTTGAGCATAGAGTATTCCCAGTCTATCCCATCACCCACTAATAACGGCAATTTGTCTTCTTTTTTTTTACAGAAACTCTCAATTTTGTGCTCACAGAAATGTCTAATTTCACTCCTATATGCACCCACACATCATTTGAGTTCATGACGGCTGTCAATTGTGAGATACGTACAGTGAATAATTGGACATGTAAAATTTCGTATCGATTCGACAACAATGAAACACACACAAGTTGTGACTCCAGAGTCACCATGCACATAGAGCAGGAAGGAACATTTTTACACTTCATACGTCCAACACCATCTGATGAAGGGAACTACAAATGTCAGTGTATCTTTCTGGGAGGAACAAATATCACAAACTTCAATGTTTCTTACGAAGGTAAGTCTTCTATAGATTAAAGTTATGATGTACTGCTGATATTGCATTGTGTTCTGTTCTGTGTTCAACTTACAATATACAGTCCGTCATCAAGTTATCAGTAATATGATCATTATGATGATAATGATTATTTCTGAGACAAACAAGATCAACATACTGTAAATAGTGTGAAACACAAAACCTTGCTTTCCGTACGCAGAAACTCATGTGTCTATGACTGAAGAAGGCCCCTACCCTAATGTGATGATGATGATGGGAGGCTTGGCAGTGACCATGGTTGCTGTTGTCTTTGTTGGAGTAACTCTGAAGAAAATACATCTCTGGTAAGAGATTAGCTCACTAAAGAACAGAAAAAGATGACAATGACGACTCATTCTGTAAACATGATTCAAAGTCACCAGATTATCTTTAATGACCACTCATTAGCTCTTGCATTCATACAATAAATATATTTTTGTTTCAAATACAAGCACATGCTAAGATGTAATTAGAGATGGCACCTTGAAGACAGAGAAAGATAAATGACCTACTTTTGGTTGAGTGTGACAGGTTATAGGTCTCCATCTCAATCTTAACCGCTATAGGTCCTTTCACTTCTCGTCTAGTTTGTCAGAGCGGTTATGAGAAGAGTATTCTCATACCCCTTGAAGCAGACAAACAGTGCTAGAGACATTGTTACATAGGCCTATTATTTACCACTGTGTGCATTGTTTTTTCTTTCCTTTTTTTTGCCCAAAAGGAGACTTCACCAGCAAAGCTGTGTCCCTTCCAAAGAGTTTCACATAAAACATGATGTATTTATGAACTCAAATGATTTCACAGCACTTCAGTACATGGTATCTATGATTATGCCTTGAAATGCTCCATGAATACATGTGTTTATTGTTAGTCATGTTGGTTGATTGATGAGTGAGACTTCTTTGCTTTTGTCTTTTAGGAGGTGAAGGATATTGATCCGTACAGCACATTCATATTGAGAACCAATGGGCTTTACTCAACTGCCCAACTGGACATCCAGTTGGACTCCCTGTGATAATGATGACTAACTGATACTAAGATACACACTTGTCACAACTCTTTTAGACTCTTTCTATAGTCCGCTTCCCAACCACTTTGCAGTAACATTACTTCTTTGGCTCTCTTCCAACTTCATTGCTTATCAATATTGGTTTCTGCTCATGCCCCCCCCCCCTCCCCCCCAATCACAGAATCATGTTACACCTAAATTGTTAACGGTGAGATTGGAATGAACAAATACAATGTTATCATTAATTATTATTGAAGTGACTTTGCACACTTAGTCTGAGTTACCAAGAACATTGTGGTTTCCTAATGTTGCTAAAACTGAAAATAAACATGTTGAGCAGTGAATAGTAGTTGTCAGGGCTGCACAGCTATCTACCCCATTGTCATATACTTACAGAACCCATAGACGTTTTACATCTCAGTACATCAAACACCACTTCCTCCTGTACGAGTAGCTGTACGTGTTTTGTAGGTCGGAAACAAGAAACCGTGGAGAGCCTCTTAAAACCCAACCCCTTACCTTGTGTGTTTGGGAAGACAGAGCTTGTTAAAGGGTGAACGTGACTTGCTCTGCATCAATATTTAGCCTGAAACTGAGTTGACATCCAGACAGACAGGTCCGGATTTCGGAAAATAACATATTTGTTAGTTCGTTTTACTGGGTAGAATGTGGAAAAGTGCATTCAGGTTTGTTGTGCTTTTGGGAATGCAGGGAATGTACACAACCATTGGGGGTAAGTCCAGATAATAGTTTCATTTGAATTATTCCCTGCATTTTCTTTGCAAGTGTTTATGCATTGTTGTCCCTGTAGATTCAGTACAAATACATTTTAGCTGAGGCAGCTAGAACAGTGAGAAAATGTTTTCCATTGTATTAATTTAGCTGACACTTTTGAACAAAGCAACACACAGATAGTGCCTATAATAACTACAGTAGATAATCAAGGATCAGTGCTCAGTTAATTTGACTTACCTAATATGATTTGAGCATAGAGTATTCCCAGTCTATCCCATCACCCACTAATAACAGCAATTTGTCTTTTTTTTTTTACAGAAACTCTCAATTTTGTGCTCACAGAAATGTCTAATTTCACTCCTATATGCACCCACACATCATTTGAGTTAATAATGGTTGTCAATTGTGAGATACGTACAGTGAATAATTGGACATGTAAAATATCGTATCGATTCGACAACAATGAAACACACACAAGTTGTGACTCCAGAGTCACCATGCACATAGAGCAGGAAGGAACATTTTTACACTTCACACGTCCAACACCATCTGATGAAGGGAACTACAAATGTCAGTGTGTCTTTCAGGGAGGAACAGATATCACAAACTTCAATGTTTCTTACGAAGGTAAGTGTTCTATAGATTAAAGTTACTATGTACTGCTGCTACTGCATTGTGTTCTGTTCTGTGTTCAACTTACAATGTACAGTCTGTCATCAAGTTCTCAGTAATATGATCATTATGATGATTATTATTATTTATGAGACAAACAAGATCAACATACTGTAAATAGTGTGAAACACAAAACCTTGCTTTCCGTACGCAGAAACTCATGTGTCTATGACTGAAGAAGGCCCCTACCCTAATGTGATGATGATGATGGGAGGCTTGGCAGTGACCATGGTTGCTGTTGTCTTTGTTGGAGTAATTCTGAAGAAAATACATCTCTGGTAAGAGATTAGCTCACTAAAGAACAGAAAAAGATGACAATGACGACTCATTCTGTAAACACGATTCAAAGTCACCAGATTATCTTTAATGACCACTCATTAGCTCTTGCATTCATACAATAAATATATTTTTGTTTCAAATACAAGCACATGCTAAGATGTAATTAGAGATGGCACCTTGAAGACAGAGAAAGATAAATGACCTACTTTTGGTTGAGTGTGACAGGTTATAGGTCTCCATCTCAATCTTAACCGCTATAGGTCCTTTCACTTCTCGTCTAGTTTGTCAGAGCGGTTATGAGAAGAGTATTCTCATACCCCTTGAAGCAGACAAACAGTGCTAGAGACATTGTTACATAGGCCTATTATTTACCACTGTGTGCATTGTTTTTTCTTTCCTTTTTTTTGCCCAAAAGGAGACTTCACCAGCAAAGCTGTGTCCCTTCCAAAGAGTTTCACATAAAACATGATGTATTTATGAACTCAAATGATTTCACAGCACTTCAGTACATGGTATCTATGATTATGCCTTGAAATGCTCCATGAATACATGTGTTTATTCTTAGTCATGTTGGTTGATTGATGAGTGAGACTTCTTTGCTTTTGTCTTTTAGGAGGTGAAGGATATTGATCCGTACAGCACATTCATATTGAGAACCAATGGGCTTTACTCAACTGCCCAACTGGACATCCAGTTGGACTCCCTGTGATAATGATGACTAACTGATACTAAGATACACACTTGTCACAACTCTTTTAGACTCTTTCTATAGTCCGCTTCCCAACCACTTTGCAGTAACATTACTTCTTTGGCTCTCTTCCAACTTCATTGCTTATCAATATTGGTTTCTGCTCATGCCCCCCCCCCCTCCCCCCCAATCACAGAATCATGTTACACCTAAATTGTTAACGGTGAGATTGGAATGAACAAATACAATGTTATCATTAATTATTATTGAAGTGACTTTGCACACTTAGTCTGAGTTACCAAGAACATTGTGGTTTCCTAATGTTGCTAAAACTGAAAATAAACATGTTGAGCAGTGAATAGTAGTTGTCAGGGCTGCACAGCTATCTACCCCATTGTCATATACTTACAGAACCCATAGACGTTTTACATCTCAGTACATCAAACACCACTTCCTCCTGTACGAGTAGCTGTACGTGTTTTGTAGGTCGGAAACAAGAAACCGTGGAGAGCCTCTTAAAACCCAACCCCTTACCTTGTGTGTTTGGGAAGACAGAGCTTGTTAAAGGGTGAACGTGACTTGCTCTGCATCAATATTTAGCCTGAAACTGAGTTGACATCCAGACAGACAGGTCCGGATTTCGGAAAATAACATATTTGTTAGTTCGTTTTACTGGGTAGAATGTGGAAAAGTGCATTCAGGTTTGTTGTGCTTTTGGGAATGCAGGGAATGTACACAACCATTGGGGGTAAGTCCAGATAATAGTTTCATTTGAATTATTCCCTGCATTTTCTTTGCAAGTGTTTATGCATTGTTGTCCCTGTAGATTCAGTACAAATACATTTTAGCTGAGGCAGCTAGAACAGTGAGAAAATGTTTTCCATTGTATTAATTTAGCTGACACTTTTGAACAAAGCAACACACAGATAGTGCCTATAATAACTACAGTAGATAATCAAGGATCAGTGCTCAGTTAATTTGACTTACCTAATATGATTTGAGCATAGAGTATTCCCAGTCTATCCCATCACCCACTAATAACAGCAATTTGTCTTTTTTTTTTTTACAGAAACTCTCAATTTTGTGCTCACAGAAATGTCTAATTTCACTCCTATATGCACCCACACATCATTTGAGTTAATAATGGTTGTCAATTGTGAGATACGTACAGTGAATAATTGGACATGTAAAATATCGTATCGATTCGACAACAATGAAACACACACAAGTTGTGACTCCAGAGTCACCATGCACATAGAGCAGGAAGGAACATTTTTACACTTCACACGTCCAACACCATCTGATGAAGGGAACTACAAATGTCAGTGTGTCTTTCAGGGAGGAACAGATATCACAAACTTCAATGTTTCTTACGAAGGTAAGTGTTCTATAGATTAAAGTTACTATGTACTGCTGCTACTGCATTGTGTTCTGTTCTGTGTTCAACTTACAATGTACAGTCTGTCATCAAGTTCTCAGTAATATGATCATTATGATGATTATTATTATTTATGAGACAAACAAGATCAACATACTGTAAATAGTGTGAAACACAAAACCTTGCTTTCCGTACGCAGAAACTCATGTGTCTATGACTGAAGAAGGCCCCTACCCTAATGTGATGATGATGATGGGAGGCTTGGCAGTGACCATGGTTGCTGTTGTCTTTGTTGGAGTAATTCTGAAGAAAATACATCTCTGGTAAGAGATTAGCTCACTAAAGAACAGAAAAAGATGACAATGACGACTCATTCTGTAAACACGATTCAAAGTCACCAGATTATCTTTAATGACCACTCATTAGCTCTTGCATTCATACAATAAATATATTTTTGTTTCAAATACAAGCACATGCTAAGATGTAATTAGAGATGGCACCTTGAAGACAGAGAAAGATAAATGACCTACTTTTGGTTGAGTGTGACAGGTTATAGGTCTCCATCTCAATCTTAACCGCTATAGGTCCTTTCACTTCTCGTCTAGTTTGTCAGAGCGGTTATGAGAAGAGTATTCTCATACCCCTTGAAGCAGACAAACAGTGCTAGAGACATTGTTACATAGGCCTATTATTTACCACTGTGTGCATTGTTTTTTCTTTCCTTTTTTTTGCCCAAAAGGAGACTTCACCAGCAAAGCTGTGTCCCTTCCAAAGAGTTTCACATAAAACATGATGTATTTATGAACTCAAATGATTTCACAGCACTTCAGTACATGGTATCTATGATTATGCCTTGAAATGCTCCATGAATACATGTGTTTATTCTTAGTCATGTTGGTTGATTGATGAGTGAGACTTCTTTGCTTTTGTCTTTTAGGAGGTGAAGGATATTGATCCGTACAGCACATTCATATTGAGAACCAATGGGCTTTACTCAACTGCCCAACTGGACATCCAGTTGGACTCCCTGTGATAATGATGACTAACTGATACTAAGATACACACTTGTCACAACTCTTTTAGACTCTTTCTATAGTCCGCTTCCCAACCACTTTGCAGTAACATTACTTCTTTGGCTCTCTTCCAACTTCATTGCTTATCAATATTGGTTTCTGCTCATGCCCCCCCCCCCCTCCCCCCCAATCACAGAATCATGTTACACCTAAATTGTTAACGGTGAGATTGGAATGAACAAATACAATGTTATCATTAATTATTATTGAAGTGACTTTGCACACTTAGTCTGAGTTACCAAGAACATTGTGGTTTCCTAATGTTGCTAAAACTGAAAATAAACATGTTGAGCAGTGAATAGTAGTTGTCAGGGCTGCACAGCTATCTACCCCATTGTCATATACTTACAGAACCCATAGACGTTTTACATCTCAGTACATCAAACACCACTTCCTCCTGTACGAGTAGCTGTACGTGTTTTGTAGGTCGGAAACAAGAAACCGTGGAGAGCCTCTTAAAACACAACCCCTTACCTTGTGTGTTTGGGAAGACAGAGCTTGTTAAAGGGTGAACGTGACTTGCTCTGCATCAATATTTAGCCTGAAACTGAGTTGACATCCAGACAGACAGGTCAAGAGAATAATATATTGGTTAGTTGGTTTTACTGGGTAGAATGTGGAAAAATGCATTCAGATTTGTTGTGCTTTTGGGAATGTGGGGATTGGGGAATGTACACAGCCATTGAGGGTAAATCCAGATAATAGTTTCATTTGAATGATTCCCAAATGCTGGTTGGTATTCCCTGCGTTTTCTTTTGCAACTTGTTTGTTCATTGTTGTCCCTATAGATTCAGTACACATACATTTTGGCTGAGGAAGTGAGAACCTTGAGTTGACATTGTATTAATTTAGCTGACACTTTTGATCAAAGCAACACACAGGTGCTGTGCATATAATTACTACAGTGGATAATCAAGGATCAGTGCACAGTTCTTTTTACTTAACCCTTGTGTTATCTTCGGGTCATTCTGACCCATCAGTCATTGTGACCCACCGTCATATTGCGACAACTTTACCGCCTACAAAAACAAAGTGAAGCATTTTCTTTTAACCGTTGGGCTGTCTCAGACCCCCCACATTGCGAAGGTTAAAATAAAATTTGTTTTTGTATTGGGTAAAATTGGGTAAACACAACGATGGTTCGTTATGAACCTTTGGGTCATGTGACTCGAAGGCAGCACAAGGGTTAAGTAATATGATTTGAGCATAGTATTCCCAGTCTATCCCATCATCCTTTAATAATATTACATTACATTTATTCATTTAGCTTTTATCCAAAGCGACTTCCAAGAGAAAGCTTTACAAAAAGTGCATAGGTCAATGATCATAAACAACGAGATAGCCTCAAAACATTGCGGGCGGCCAAAGCATGAAGCATACATTGTGAAAAGCAAGTAAGTGCCAATGGGAAGAAACATAAGAGCATGTAGTTAAACAAGTTACATGAACATGAACCTCAAAAGTGCAAGTGTACCTGTAGGAAAGCAAGCGACAGTAATATAATTCACAGTGAGTACAAGAAGTTAAATCAGTTACAACTAACCAACAAGTGCAACAAGTCCCTCAATAAGTGTCCTTTCGTTCCTGGATGAGATAAACTAAACTAACATCAGATCCAGTGAATCAGTCTTAGGTATAATAGCAATTTGTCTCCTTTTTTTTAATAGAAACTCAAAATGGCGAATTCCACTCCTGTATGCACCCTCCCATCATTTGAGCACATGATTGCTGTCAACAGCTCTCCCTTGTGACAAAGAAATGTAATGTTTTTATCTTATCGCCTCAGTTTTGAATGCCGACCAAACAGCCACCAATACAAGCAACCTCACTCTTCGCCTGTCGCCACAGTCAGAGGGCTTTGTGGACTGTCTTGTAAACAATGGGACTGTCACGGCCACAGCCGTACCCCCTGTTGTTTTTGGTTTTGCCCTGCCCTAGTGTTTCCCTGTCATTGTCTTCACCTGTGTCTCGTTCTCGTTAGCGTCATTGTGCCCAAGTGTGTGTCGTTTGGTTCTGTGTATTTAGGTTTCTGTTTTGTGTCCAGTCTTTGTCTTGTCATTACTACCCATGTCCCTGTGAGTACCCTATCTGTTTTCACACGTACCCCCTTGCATTTGGGTCCTACCCCACCACTCACCCTGACAGGAATGACAAGACCTAAAGAGGACCCAGCGAGACTCGACTAGGGACCCGACTTGCCTTTGGTGGACCCCGAAGCCTGCAGCGGAGGGCCCACCCCAAGTCCTGGTTCCTACCCCGGCTCCAGCCCCAGCCTGAACCCCGACTCCAGCCTCGGTCCTGCCCTGGGCCCCTGCCTCGATCCTGCCCTGTGCCCCTGCCTCATGTCATGTCATGTTCTATCACTACACACATATACATAAAGTAAAGGAGTCTGTTAAACTATTTTCATGTTCATGTTCTTTTTTGTTGGTCAGCTGAACATGTGGATCAGGTCACAGAGAGAAGTCGTAAGTATTGTCATGTTTCATTGTTGACCATTTAATTGACCAGCTGTAATGTACCCTTACATGTACTGTACCATTACATTAATCTCTCCTTTCTGTCTGTGTCCACAGGCCTAGTGATTATATCAGTGTGTCCAGGGTTTATTTTAGTGGTTCTAATCACACTGGTTTTAGTGATTTTGAGGAAAAAGAGGTAAGAAAAGAAAAGGGATCGTTTCCTTAACCTGAAATTATACCTATACAGGATATAGAATGGCGCAGTCTGCCGAAGAATAAAGTCTGTTATATATTTTATTTTGCTTACTGTCTAAAGGTTAATTGTCCATTTATATTGGTTAATCGAGTCCAAATGTTAATGTCCATTTATAAAGCTCAATTAAAATGGGTCCTCTCAAAGAAAGCTAGTCGTGTTAGCCAATTCAACTCAAAAATGCAATTGCGCATTTGCATTTTTACAGCACTGTCGGTCAACGTCGTGGTGAATGGAGACACGACGTCGGTCTTCGGCGAAGACTCATCGTTCAGCTGCACCCTCGCGGATTCGACAGGTGTTCTACAGGTAACTTGGCAGAGGCTTGTTTTCAGACGACTCCGTGGAGAACTTGGCAACATTTAGTAAACGATTTGGAACGCAAATCATCAGCCCACACAAAGGCAGGGTACTTCTCACCAAGGCATCTCTCAACGTCTATAATCGTAAAGAGCGTAACATGGAACGACGAGGCTTGCTATATGACACTACACAGTGCTTTGTTGTATTTCATCTGAACTTTACATGCTGTAACATTGACACTTTACAGCAGCCCACCGTCCCTAGATCACATACCAGCATGTTGTAACCTCAGATGCATAACATACTGTCTATATATATATATATATATATATATATTTGAAGGTATTCATTCTTGTAATTCTTTTTGTTTTCAGCAGCACTTTAAAGTGCAAAGTAAATGCTGTCAAATAAGCCATCCTCATTGATTCTGTCAACTCTGTTATGCAACTTAATAAATGTAATTTTTTCATAACAAGTGTAACCATAATTAAATAGCATACCCCAAATAGTTACAAACCGTGTACCTGTTCCCTCTGACTGTTTTATATATGCTGGGAGATATGGTTTATATGTTGCCATGTTTGTTTGTAAATTGTGCAATAACAATAAAATAATACTTTCACTTTCGAAAAGGAAGAGGAGGAACTCTGAACAGCAAATAGAAAGGCTTCAATGTTTTCTCTTTCTGTCACATGCAAGTGCAGGAGACAAAGGTTGGATTAAAGAAACAGACTTTACCAGAACAAGACCACGGCCTGAGATACTCAACACAGATATAAACATACAATGACAAATTGTATCTTATCGACAAAAACTGGACCCAAAACAAGGACTTAAATACAAAACCAAAGAAGACACAATGACACTAACAAGAACTGAAAACAGAGACATAAGCAATGATAACAGACAACCAAGGAGTGCACTGAACATGTAAGGGGCACGGCCATGGCCGTGACAATCTCACAATGCCTGCTGCACATGTCTTTTTTTGTTCCGCTTAGGTAAGCTGATTCGTTTTTGAAAATAAAATGTATTGTGTTATAGCTGCTAGT
Source organism: Thaleichthys pacificus (assembly GCA_023658055.1). Taxonomy (NCBI): domain Eukaryota; kingdom Metazoa; phylum Chordata; class Actinopteri; order Osmeriformes; family Osmeridae; genus Thaleichthys; species Thaleichthys pacificus. Next base: position 9,106,352 of record CM042873.1, read on the forward strand.
GAATACATATGCTATTTAAAATGTCCTGACCTAGTACCTTTATCTCCAGTAGTCTTCACTCTCTTAATACAAAAACCTTTGGATGTCTGTTCATGACTTTGGATGAGAGATCATTTGGCAGATGATAATATCGAATTACTAAGTACTTAATTACTTAGGCACTAATTATTGTTGACATAATTTAAATGGTTAGTATAACTGTTTCTGTAACTTCATACAGGGTACCTTGAGTCAGTGGAAACTCGTCATGAAGTCATTGTTAACCTTGGAGAAGATGCAGTCCTTAATTGCAAGCTCATGCAACAGCTAGAGGTTCTTCAGGTCACATGGAATAAAGAAGTTGCAAAGACTAAAGAAGATGTGGGCACCTATGATAAACACTATGGTCCTGTGATCAACTATCCTTTTCAGGGGAAGGTAACATTTTGGAACCCTGGACTGCACAACAATTCTATTGTTATCAGGAATGTGACACTGAAGGATGAGTGTTGCTACAAGTGTCGGTTTATCACCTACCCAAACGAAGACATCTCTGAGAAGCACTGTATCAAAGTCCATGGTAACATTGTATTTGTAAATATGTACATTTCCTGTCTACTTCATCACTCATATCGGTTTTACACAGTTACAGAGTTATACAATCATTGACACCACTGTTCTTGTTGTTGGTCCATAGAGCTGTATGAACCCAGTCTCCTCACAACACAAACAAACACCAATGGCGACTCATTGGTTTCCTGCTCTGCCACTGGACGGCCTGCTCCAACTGTGACGTGGGAGATCCCTGAACATCTCCCTCTGTTAAACTCCAGCACTACCCACGTCCCTCACCCCAATGGAACCATCACTGTCACCTCAACCGGCAGGGTGACAGTGGCCCAAGACACGTTGGTTAGGTGTGTGGCATCACAGTCCCCAGGGGGTGCCAGCAAAGAGGCGTCCATGTTGATTACAGCTACTGACCAAGCGTTTGTTCCATGTAAGATAAGCTGATGTCATGTTCTATCACTACACACATATACATAAAGTAAAGGGGTATGTTGAAAAGTAGCACAATGTTCATGTTTATGTTCTTTTTTGTTGGTCAGCTGAACATGTGGATCAGGTCTTGGAATGTTTCATTGTTGACCGTTTAATTGACTCATTGACCAGCTGTAATGTACCCTTACATTAATCTCTCATTTCTGTCTGTGTCCACAGGTCTAGTGATTATATCAGTGTGTTCAGGGTTTATTTTAGTGGTTCTAATCACACTGGTTTTAGTGATTTTGAGGAAAAAGAGGTAAGAAAAGAAAAGGGATCGTTTCCTTAACCTGAAATTATGTTTAACTAAGCCAGTCAAGTTTAAAGCTCAGCAAAACAATATAATACGTTTTTTTGTTTGTTTTTTTACACAGAAAGTCCTCCAATATCTCCAAGACCTGTTGAAAACATGTGCACTCCTGAAAAGGAGTCACTTAGGGAACAGTAAGTCATGATGAATGGAAGCTTTTTGTGGTCCTGACAAGGAAATTATTGATGATTTAAGGATTTCATTTTGTGGATTCATTAACCAACAAAATGTCAGTGCCTTTTTAAAGAGAACTAGAAATCTTATGAATTGTAAAACAGGTGCTTTGGCTCTTTTCCTAATATGGTTAATACTTATTCCCCCCAGAACCATTACCACTCCACATAAAACTAAAATGACAGCTTGACACAAAGACTAGACTAAAATTAAAACAGGCCGCCAAAAACAACACTAGTGGTGGGGTAGGACCCAAACGCAGGACAGTTTGCCAGGTAGAGCATCAAACAAGGGTTTATTCTTAATAATAGGGAACCAGACAGGGTACTCACAGTAGCAAAGACAAGTCTGAACACAAAACAGGAACCTAAATACATAGAACCAAACAAGACACAGGTGGACACGATAACATTAACAAGAACTGAAACCACTCAACAAGACACAGGTGAAGACAATGACAGACACATTAACACTAGGGCAGGGCAAAAACAAAAAACGAGTGCATGGCTGTGGCCGTGGCGTGACGGTAACTTCAGATATATATATTTTTGTTTTTGTTTTTTGTTTTTACACAGAAAGTCCTCCAATATCTCCAAGACTGTTGAAAACATGTGCACTCCTGAAAAGGAGTCACTTAGGGAACAGTAAGTCATGATGAATGGAAGCTTTTTGTGGTCCTGACAAGGAAATTATTGATGATTTAAGGATTTCATTTTGTGGATTCATTAACCAACAAAATATCAGTGCCTTTTTAAAGAGAACTAGAAATCACTTATGAATTGTAAAACAGGTGCTTTGCCTCTTTTCCTAATATGGTTAATACTAATTCCCCCCAGAACCATTAGCTCTCAACATGAAAAGTAAGTAGGCCAGCATATACAACTGCTGATATACTATAAGGATATACAATTTACTGTGTTATATTTTAAGGTATTCATTCTTGTAATTATTTTTGTTTTCAGCAGCACTTTGACTAAGCGAATGCTGCCAAATAAGTAAGCCATCCTCATTGATTCTGTCAGCTCTGTTATGCTTTATTACAACACACATTGGTCAACAACTTAATACATTTAATTTTTTCAGAACACGATCCCCAAGTTCGACTGGTTACTGCAAAAGAGAGTAAGATGCCATCTTATTTTATCTGCTTTATTCTTTCATTAAGACAGCAAGTGAATTGTATTTTGGGCTACGGTATTCAAGCTGATTCTTGCACTGATTAAGCTATACCACTGTTTGATAAGTCCTGTTAACACCCATAAATGAACAATGAATATACTTTATTTTCCTCTTCTACAGACTTTTCAGTGAATGAGGGTTTAAGGTAAGCATGTTTAGGGACATATTGCAGCCAAAGGTCATTTATGAAATATTCTAATATTAATACCCCCATGGACTTTGTAATACTCTATAAAACATAGTGTTCATGAATACAATGGAGACATAAAATTTGCCTTCAATTCATGTTGATCCTTTTTATAGTAAGTCTTATACCATGGCCTGGGTGAATACTCAATTCTGATTGGCTGCAGGGGTGTCCATCATCGGGTGTTAACGGACATCTACTGCGTCATTGCAGAATTAAATCGATAGATAATACAACTTTTAATGAATTGATCATACAGTGTATTATTGTCTATTACAGTCTCAATGAATCAACAGGATGGTAATGACAATGGTAAATGGTAAAGAGTATTTAAAGATGCAGTCAGAAGACAAATATTATTATTATTTTTTCTATATGTTCAGGTGTGATAAATTCATGGAGCCAGTGAGATGGTGCTTACACTACACAGTACATTCGATCAAATTGTTGAGTTGCTGTGATCTAAATCAGAAATTAATTCTCATAAAAAATGTTATTGTTAATTTTTATGTTTGGTGGTATGCTACCTGAGATGAACCATCTGAAAGCAGACATTTGTTCTGACTGATTTAATACATACAATTTGATCGACTGTCTATAAGTAACTCTCATTTAAATGTAAACGTTATTCAGTTTTTATGTCACTGTAAATTTGATTAAAATCCTGCTCAACGCTTTTTGTATAATACGTCTTTATACAAAAAACGCACCACTAAAGTGTTATAATTAAAAGTTACTCCCGAGAAAGGAATATGAACCTCCTTCTAACACCCTGCCACTAGGCGTGCACGTAACAACTAACAAGAACTGAAAACCAGTCACAGAGACATAGGCAATGATAACAGACAACCAAGGAGTGCACTGAACATGTAAGGGGCACGGCCATGGCCGTGACAATCTCACAATGCCTGCAGCACATGTGTCTTTTTTTGTTCTGCTTAGGTAAGCCGATTTGTCTTTGAAAATAAAATGTATTGTGTGTTTGAACATAAGAAAAAGGCAAATGCCAGGTTTCAATATGCTGTACGCTTTATCAAAAGTAATGAGCAGATGATGAGGGCAAATTCTACGGCCAGAAAGCTTCAGCAGAATGATTTGTATGAATTCTGGAGGGAAGTGAAGGTTAGCAATAACAGCAAGATGCCTTTGCCATCCAGCATTGATGGGATCTCTGGGGATGAAAATATTGCTGAGCTGTGGGGGAAACATTTTGGAGAGATTTTGAACTGTGTTGAGAGTGCTGAATATCAGGTTGGTGATGTCATTAATAATGATGGTGTGGTCATTAGACCTGATGAAGTGTGTCACGCTATTGAGAATGGTCGTTATCCAAGCCTGATAACGACAATTCATTTGAATCAGGTGTGTTTGGAGCAGGGAAACATCTAAAACATGCAGGGCAGGGAGGCCCGAGGACCAGGATTGGGAACCCCTGGCTTAGAGTCTGCTCAAACTATGGACTACAGCAGGGGTTCTCAACCCTGGTCCTCAAGTACCCCCTGTCCTGCATGTTTTAGATGTTTCCCTGCTCCAACACACCTGATTCAAATGAATGGGTCGTTATCTAGTTATGCAGAAGCCTGCTAACGACCATCATTTGAATCAGGTGTGTTGGAACAGGGAAATATCTCAAACATGCAGGACAGGGGATACTTGAGGACCAGGGTTGATAACCACTGGACTACAGTATGACATCAAATTCAATGTAAAAAAGAGTGTTGTAATGATTGCCAGATTGCTTTCCCTCTTTTTACTTGTCAGGGCAAGAGCTAAACATAGTTGCTAAAGCAAAATACCTGGGACACATCATCAGGGATGATTTTTGTGACGATAATGACATACAGTGCCAGTGCTGTAAATTATATGGACAAGCAAATATGCTGGCATGCAAATTTCATATGTGTACTGAAGAAGTTAAAACATCTCTTTTTAGAGCATACTGTACTCCACTGTATGCAGCTCACCTATGGTGCAGCTACAGTAAAGCAAAGATAAATAAGATAAAAGTGGCATATAATGATGCACTTAAAATCCTGTGTAAGTGTCCAAGATGGACCAGTGCTAGCCATTTGTTTGTGACGAGTAATGTTCCCACCTTCCATACTGTGCTGAGGAATTTTATGTACAGATTCATGTGCCGATTAACAGTCAAAGAATACCATTTTAACTGTCTTAACCAACTCTGCACTTAGTGATACCAGATATACCTCCCAACTCTGGAAACACTGGAACACACATCTGTACCTGTTTTAATTATTGTGCATAGCTACTTGTATGTATGTATGTTTTGTACGTTCCCTTTATATAATATGTTGTAGTCAGTATGTCTGTATGTATTTATGTTTGTGTGGTTGTGTGTACCCCTCTTGTAAAATGGACCTTGAATCTGCAAAGGAAGTAATAATAATAATAATAATAGCTGCTAGTGAACACATATGCTATTTACATTTTCCTGACCTTCATCTCCAGTATAGTCTTCACTCTCTTAATACGAAAACCTTTGGATGTCTGTGTATGACTTAGGATAAGAGATCATTTGGCATGATAATACCTAAGTACTTAATTACTTAGGCACTAATTATTGTTGACATCATCATTTAATAGTTTGAATGGTTAGTATGACTGTTTCTGTAACTTCATACAGGGTACCTTGAGTCAGTGGAAACTCGTCATGAAGTCATTGTTAACCTTGGAGAAGATGCAGTCCTTAATTGCAAGCTCATGCAACAGCTGGAGGTTCTTCAGGTCACATGGAATAAAGAAGTTGCAAAGACTAAACAAGATGTGGGCACCTCTAGTAAACGCCATGGTCATGTGATCAACTCTCCTTTTAAGGGGAAGGTAGAGTTTAGGAACCCTGGACTGCACAACAATTCTATTGTTATCAGGAATGTGACACAGAAGGATGAGTGTTGCTACAATTGTCTGTTTATCATCTACCCATACGAAGACATCTCTGAGAAGCACTGTATCAAAGTTCATGGTAAAATTGTATTTGTAAATATGTACATTTCCTGTCTACTTAATCATTAATATCGGTTTTACACATTTGAGTTATACAATCATTGACACCACTGTTCTTGTTGTTGGTCCATAGAGCTGTATGAACCCAGTCTCCTCACAACACAAACAAACACCAATGGCGACTCATTGGTTTCCTGCTCTGCCACGGGACGGCCTGCTCCAACTGTGACGTGGGAGATCCCTGAACATCTCCCTCTGTTAAACTCCAGCACTATCCACGTTCCTCACCCCAATGGAACCATCACTGTCACCTCAACCGGCAGGGTGACAGTGGCCCAAGACACGTTGGTTAGGTGTGTGGCATCACAGTCCCCAGGGGGTGCCAGCAAAGAGGCGTCCATGTTGATTACAGCTACTGACCAAGCGTTTGTTCCATGTAAGATAAGTTAATGTCATGTTCTATCACTACACACATATACATAAAGTAAAGGAGTCTGTTAAACTATTTTCATGTTCATGTTCTTTTTTGTTGGTCAGCTGAACATGTGGATCAGGTCACAGAGAGAAGTCGTAAGTATTGTCATGTTTCATTGTTGACCGTTTAATTGACCAGCTGTAATGTACCCTTACATGTACTGTACCATTACATTAATCTCTTTTCTGTCTGTGTCCACAGACCTAGTGATTATACCAGTGTGTGCAGCACTTTCTTTAGTGGTTCTAATCACACTGGTTTTAGTATGTTTGTGGAAAAAGAGGTAAGAAAAGAAAAGGGATTGTTTCCTAACCCAGAAATTATGTCAAACTAAGCTTAAAGTTTAAAGCTTAGCAAGACAACAATACAAAGTTAAATGTAAATTACTGAATACATCTCTCAGACAATGCTCTTACATACAATGATACAGTGATGTAACCTGGGGTCAGAGGGTGACATTTGCATTCACTTTATATCTGGTTTGTTTTAAGGTAAAGCGTGTTTAGGGACATATTACAGCCAAAGGTCATTTATGAAATATTCCAATACTAATACCCCCATGGACTTTGTAATACTGTATAAAATTACACACCATGACAACTATAAAACATATTGTTAACGAATACAATGGAGACATCATCTTTTTTTATAGTCATAATGCATAGAACAATGCAGTTGTGATGACAAGAATGTATTCGATAGATAATACAACTTGTAATGGATTCATCATACAGTGTATTCTTGTCTATTACAGTCTCAATGAATCAACATAATGGTAATGACAATGGTGAATGGTAAGAGTATTTAAAGATGCAGGCAGAAATCAGTTGCAGTCAGATCTTATTGTTGATGCATGCTGTTCGTGATTAATTCTTTTTTCATTTCAGGAACTTTTTAAACAATACTTACTCCTGCTGATGTGATAAATCCACTGAGCCAGTGAGATGGTGCTTACACTACAGTACATTCAATCAAATTGTTGAGTTGCTGTGATCTAAATCAGAAATTAATTCTCATAAAAAAATGTATTGTTTATTTTTTATGTTTGGTGGTATGCTACCTGAGGTGAACCATCTGAAAGCAGACATTTGTTCTGACTGATTTAATACATACAATTTAGATCCATGACTGTCTACAAGTAACTACCGGTATATGTAATTTAAGTGTCAACGTTATTTCAGTTTTTATGTCACTGTAAATTTGATTAAAAGCTTGCTGAACGCTTTTTTTCTATTACGACTTTATACAAAAAAAATTCTGCCTCATTACTTCAACAAACTTTGCAAATCACCACCAGAGGTCACCATTGTGTAACTTAATAACCAGATCGGCATACTTTATCCAACTCTTTTCTTGGAGACCTCTGGGCCCGTCCTGTAAATGAGGTGCGCTTCCTCTGACGCTGCCAATAGGCGGTGTGCCCTAAACCCGCCAGACTGTTTAGTTACACCAGAATGCTAAGACTTTAGAAAATGGATTTTACTGAGACTTACCATTTGCGCTGTTCACCGTGATCGTAAGCCAATCAAAATCCGCCTGCATGCTCTACCTAACGGGTAAGTTACTGTTAAATGAAGACAACTTTTGGTCTTACATTTTTATTTTATATTAGGCTATGTTATTAAAAGTATAGGTGCCTACTCATTTTGATAACACGTTTTTCAGAAATAGATGTAAGTTTAGTTTTCATGCTTTGTAGTTTGTTTGTTGCAGGATACAGCGAATAGTATGTCGTCCGCAACTAACGAAACATCACAATGACACCTATCCTCCTCTTCTGCGGTCTAATTGTAAAACAGATGGGATCTTTAGTTATCAGATCTTCACATTTTGTTGAGGAAAACTGAGCTCAGCATCTGTTGAATATATAACTGCACGGACCTGTAAGGATACAGAACCTGCACGTAGATTTTCCCATGAGTTACCTTAAATGTAGGTAAGTGAAGTGAAGTAGTGAAGCCTTTGAAGGGTCATGGCTTTTTTGAAGTGACAGTTTTTTGTTGTCGTGCACCTTGATATAGTTTGTCAAGTGTAACCGTAATAATTAATACCCCAATCAGTTAGAAACAGTAATCGGACCTGTACTTGGTTCAGGAGATGATGATCTGACTGCGCCTTGAAGTAGACATGGAAGAGGCTCTATCGCCCAGTCTTTACATGTAACTATGTATAAAGACTGCTATGCTTTACCTATACGTCCTGTTCATGATCAGTCATGTAAATGTGTCGTTTTTTTTACTTTGTGGAAAAACAACAGAACTGTTTGAATTCTATCCCAACAGGGGCAGGCTGCACACTTGAACCCAGATGGTTCATGTTGTTAAAGACCCCATAAAATACCCTTCAAGCTCTGCTGTTAAATTCTGGTCTGGCATGGGGCTACTTTTCAGAGTCTTAAGTCAGGTAACATATGATCTAAGATCAGTTTTACTCAAACTCCGTACTTAAAGCACTTGGATTTAGATTCCGAAATCTGATCTCAGGGCAGCTTTTAGGCAGGTACTTACTTTCTCTGGCACTGTTGAAGCCTCTCACTGTCACTCTACAACAAGTGGATTTCCCGGCAAGGTGGACACAGGGGCGCAACCACAAGCATATTTTTTATATAGGGACCCAACCGCTGAGCTTGGCTAACATTAGCCCTCTCCACTGCAGTACAGAATCATTGTTCTTACAGTAGCCCTGTCACTGTGCATTCATCTCCATCTGTGAGGCCTAACTTAACATGGTATGATAAATGACAGCTTCTACTGGAACATGGTTACAACCTGGTTACTGGATGTCTTTGCTACTGTTTACAACGTAGACATTCAGCTCCTCAGAAATGAGCCTTTTGAAATTGTGGGGGTCGGTGCAGTCTAGACATCAAAGACGTCAAACAGTGTTTCCAGGTGATTATGGTCTGTGTAGGTAGGGTGCTAGACGGGGGGCAGATATGAAACATCCCAGGACTTAGCAACCATTAGATCAATCTTATACATTGTTTTTGTTGTTGTTGGGGAATTAAATTCCCATGGTGATAGCCGTTGGTGTCGACCCCAGGTTATTGTGACTTAGAGACCACCGCTGGTGCAGTGTGCTGTGCTCTGCTTTCACTGTGCCCTTCTCTAACTCTTCACAGCCACAGGGTTTAGTTGAACTTGCTATTAATGCTTTACATAACACGTTCTGTCATATTTCACCATCATCCTCCTTGCTTTTGTTTTTTTTCTTCACATTCATAGACATAACATATATTTAATACACGTAAACATTTTTCCAATCAAGCATTTTGCATTCCATTCCAGACACACAATGTTGAAAATATACCGAAAAAATATACCTGAGTGATCATTTATGCAGAGCTTGTGAGATCAGCTTGCAGCGACCCACTTCAGAACACAAGCTCCCACAGCAGGAAGCTGTTATAATGTTCATCTTTAAGGGCTGATATCAGTAAAAAGACAATAACAAGCCTGAGAAAATAGCATGTTCCCAACGTATCATTATCTGATCCCTGGGCGTAGCCACGGCTACAGAGAAGGTGTGCCAGAAGGAGGATGCCATCACAGCACTGACCCTGAAGAAGACCGCAAAGACAAGCCATAAACACCAGACAACCACCAAGGTGAGTCTGTCAGTTAGAATCTAACCACACTGGCATCCCTCAGATCAGTTTAGGGAATTATGGAGATACACTGCACGTGATAAATACACAAAGCAGTTTGGAGCAAATCATAATCTGACTGTATGTTCTCAAGCAAGTATGTCCATCTTAATTGATGTTTTCTCTGAAGTGATCTGGACGTCCATTCCTGAGTAAGCGTTAATGAATGTCCTGCAGCCAAACATGTGTTCATCTGCCCTGCCTGGAGGCCTGCAGCTCTGGATCCTGGTGATGGTGACGTCTTTGACTCGAGGTGTGTTTCAGAAGAGTCATTCCTTTGGATTAGCCTCTTTGCTGTGTTTTTCCATCTAAAACAATACAGAGAATACCTCTACCTGATTGGTGACATATCCTGTGAAGTCTCTTCTCACTGTTGGACATGTTTATCACGTGTCAGGTGAGGTGATCGCCCCCTCCAGTCTGAACGCCATCGCGGGTCTTCCCTTCTCACTGGGCTGTAACGTCACCATGGAAACTGGCCACACGGTGAAGCAGGTGCGCTGGCTGAACCAACACAAGCAGGTGCTCCTGGCGTACAAACCGGGGCAGCCCGTCACCATCTCCTCCCAGCGCGACGACGTGACACTTACAGCCTCCCGCAACGACGTGAGCATCATCACCATCAAGAGGGCGGGGCCTAAGGACGAGGGATGCTACCAGTGCATCTTTGATATTTACCCCAGTGGAGGTCAGGAGGGAAAGACCTGCCTTAACATCATTGGTGAGTTCCAGAACCCTCATACTTTGCAAGCCTGAAAGCATTCGAGTCTTGGAGACTCAGGTCTTTTTCAGCTTCGCTTTCTCCTCAGATTTTGCAATGTTTACTAGAATGTGACCCCAACCCCGCCACCTCAAGTCCACAGTGCATTAATGGTCTGAAAACAGGAAGTAGGCTGAGGTCAGTACTGGCCAAGGCAAAGAGTTCAGGCCGGCCCAGACCTTTTCCTGTCTCTACTGAACCATCACAAGAGACCTGCTTTAAGTTAACCCTCGTTGGTCTAGAAGTCTTCCCCTTACCAGCCTTTTTCACATTCCTCGAAGCTGTTCACAGAGGATTAAACCTCTTTATCAATGTTAATGTCTGTTTCTCCCCAGGCGAAGTGGGCTCGGAAGGCAACAAGACAGCAGTGAGCGGCAAGCAGGCCACCCTGTCCTGCTGGTACGGCCTGCAGGAGAGGGTGCACCAGGTGCTGTGGAGGAAGACCGCAGAGCAGGGGGACACCACCAGCGTGGCCTCGTACGCCAAGCGAGGCCAACCCGCCGTCGAGAGGCCCTTCCTGGGCCGCGTCACCCTCAGCCCCAGCCTGGGGGATACCCAGCTGACCATCCGGCCGGTCAAGACCGAGGATGAGGGATGCTACAGCTGCGAGTTCCACACCTACCCAGAAGGCACCAGGAGGGCCACGGCTTGTCTCTCTGTATACGGTGGGTATGTGGACCGGCAGATATCGTCCATGCCTCTGTAATTGAACTGAGACGATAACCTGCTTCAGACACCGTGACTTCAACCCAACTATACTTTGTCCTTTTTGGGAATCTGACATGTGATTGATTGGATGTGAGAATCCTCATGACAGATAATACATTCTGTAGATGTAGTAGATGACCACAGTGGCTTTGGTTCAAAAGAGCCGTGGGACCCAGATCCAGGCTGAGAGATCATCTCTGGAGGCGGGAGATGAGGGAGTGTTGGCAGTCGTTCTGAGTGGTATCAGTCGTTCTCGACACACTCTGCAGGTCATTGGAAGGCCATGCCTAATCATGCATCATCATCTTAGAGATTCCGGAAGGTCATGTGAAGTTTAAGAATAAGAGGTATTGGTTGGAAGGAAAGAGGCACTTTTATGTTATTGTGTGTGTGTGTGTGTGTGTGTGTGTGTGTGTATGTGTGTGTGTGTGTGTGTGTATGCGCGCTTGTTGTGTATTCATACAGGAAGATAGTACAGGAAGGGGAAGAGCTTTGTGTAAATAAACGATTGTACTTAGACAGTGGCAAGTGTGGTCCAGAAATGCTACTGTGCTGACTGTACACACTTCTTTTCAATGTCTTAACCCTTGTTCCCCAGTCTCTCAGAAACCGAGAGTGTTCTGCTCTGTTCAGGTCATGTTGTACCCAAAAAGTTGAACATTCAGTACATTTCCCATTCGCGTGTAGCTGTTTCTGAGTTTTGCGCTCTATGCTTTAAAATATCTGTGGGGCTGCTGTACAAGTGGTCATCGACTTCACTCCTAGTGTGTGGGTGTTTGCAACGTTTTTGAGACGTATTTTTAGCCCATTTCGTCCACAGACAGTTAGAGGTAGACAGGAAATGTCAAGGAGAGAGAGGTAGGAAGACATGTAGAAAAGGGCCGAGCCAGAAACGCCCCCTGGCTGCTGTTAGGGCCTCAGCCAATATGGCACTCTACCGAGTGAGCCACTCGCTAGTGATCAAGTTGACAGAGGGGAGAGGTGATGGTCAAGAGGAAAGAGGTGACTCAGTTGGGGCGAGGACTCAGGGGAAGAGTGGATCACTGTTTCCCTCGACACAGGGCCTCTGTGTGTGTGTCCTGTCTTGTCCCTCGGCTTCCATCCTAGCCAAACAGCCCAGATCTTGTCCAGTCAACACCCAGGCACTAACAGCCTCCCAGCCTCCCAGCCTCCCAGCGCACCCCCTAGAACTCAGTCCTCTTTCACTCTCTCTCTTCCATATGTGAGGGTCTTGGATGGGGATGTGGTGCTGTGTTCAATGAAGACAGAGAGAGAAAGAGAGAAAGAGAGAGAGAGAGATAGAGGCTGTGTGCATTGTTGCCGTTTTCTGTCATGCCAGGGTGGATACAAACACACTGTCTGTTGTCTGGGATCAGAAAGTTCAGACTGTACAAAATGACAAGCAGTTTCAGGCCAAATAATCAAATATAACACAATACTACACAAACACACAAAACTATACACAAGAATAAGAAACAAGAAGAAGCCCTACTGTGATTTAAAATTTGGATTCATTGAATGATGTGTTCTTTTTACCTCCCCGGCATGATCTAAACCCTGGTATATTTTCCTGCATGGCGGATGCTGACCTCAGTGCTGCCTAAACCGGAGGTGACCTACGTGACGTCGTCCCCCGGGGTCATCGAGGCCAACTGCACGGCCCGGTCCCGCCCGCCCGCCGAGCTGGTGTGGAACGTAGAGGGGGACAACCGAACGCTGGGGCCACCTGTCTCCTCCTCCTACGAACAGGGAGACGGCACCACGTGGGTCACCAGCACCCTCCTCCTCCAATCGGGCCTGCTCGACGACCTGTCCGTCAAATGCTTGGTGCATCACAGAGGCCTGGAAACGCCCATGTCTGTGTCCCTGAACACAAACGGTGAGGGCAGTTAGACGATCGCACCCCAGTGTGGTGTTGTCTTCACATCTTCCATGTCTCACAAGGGTTCATTCTAAGTGGTTCAGTGTGCATAAGGGAGGAATGTCCCTGTACTTACTGTAAGTCGCTCTGGATAAGAGCGTCTGCTAAATGACTAAATGCATAACACTGGGTTATGTGTTCTGCATTGCAAAGCCCAAGTGGTTCTTGTTTCCGGTGGGTGTTGAGGTTCAAAGCAGTCATTCGAATCTCGGTTTCTCTTCCCAGTGGATTCTCTGCTATTTTAGTGACGTGCAATTATGGCTAGTTTGACGGATGGCGAAGCATTCTTTACCGTTTCGGCTAAATTGGCCTCTAAAATAAGAAAACTGGCAAGCTCAAACCTTGCAGCACCTGATCGCCAGATGGTTCATGTTTCTCCCTCTTTCATTCATGTACTGCCATGTGCGATTAGGATAAATGTGTAACAGTAGATGTGTGTGTGTGTGTGTGTGTGTTGCAGTGGGACCAGCTCTGGCAGTCCTCATCTCTGTGTCCTGCGTAGCAGCTCTGCTGCTGCTGTGCCTGTGCGTGTGTCTCTGCAAGTGTTTTCTCTGCCGCGACGGTGAGTAACCAATCGATAGGGGAGCCGTGGCACTGAGACTATGGACCCCCCTGTCTGACAGAGTCATGGGATACAGTATCTCCTCATGGCTCCTACGCAGAGGTCATGCTGTGACCTGGTTAGCCTGCCAATTCAGAAGTGTCTGTCACAGCAGTGACTGTTTCCAAACGTTGATAGAGAATAAACACACATGGAATCCTCTGTCTCAAAGGGCTAAGGGTAGTGTTTTCTCACTGCTTATCATGTGAGAGGACATGTAGGGTCAATTACTCTGAACTATAAGAAGGAACGGGGGACATTCAGGGTCAAATCCCATTACTAGTTATGTTATGAAATGTTATTAAATTCTCAACGTTTCTTGGCCAAACTAGCTAAAAATATGTTTTTTTTTCCTATAGACAACATTACGGGTAGATCCTTCTGGGGCTTGACATGTTGCAGCAGGACAGAGGATGTGACTGAAATGGAAAGCTTGTGGGAAAGGATGGCGATGGTGATCTTTTAGTCACGGAGGTGGGAGTTTCACAGGAAAGTGACAGAAGTCACTCCAGACCTGTGTCACATTCACTGCCAGAATTCCCGTTAACACCTTTTCCCATGACCCTCTCTGGGCATCCTGCATTTAAAGTGCCTGCGTAGGGGGAAGCAGCCTGGTGCCAGCTCACTGTGGCATGTGGATCTATGCCCCTCCACACTATGCCAGTCCCCAAGTTAAACAAGCCGCGCCACTTACAGGATGTGTTGTCAGAATAGAACAATAATGCCTTTAAAAGGACAGGAAACTGAAATGGTGAGACTTCTCTGGAAGGTTTTCATAATAATATCCATTTTATCTTTACTTCTAGGTAGTTGTAAACCACAGACATATCTACCTCTTGATACCGTCAACATTAGAATGTTTGTCCAATGGGTGCTCACAGTGAAGAAGTGTGGTGCATTGGCAGGGTGTGGCCCCATAGACTCAGACACACTACTGATAGGAATTCAGGTGGTCATTTTGCATGATAAGCTGTAGTGGTAAGCAAGAGGAGTATGTTTACCACATAGATGAGGGGTTATGTTAGAACAGAGCCTGGTCATGACATCATCCAGTTGGTCTATGAACTGTAAGTGTTGTCTGAGGGTGTTAACTTGGTTGAATCGTCTCAACTTTGCCAGATACAGTGTATCTTGTTATCTTGGGTGCGCAATTTCTTTCATACTTGTTCCAAAAACTGTACTCAGAACCTTTTTATAAGTGTTAGACTATGTTTTGTTGGTTTGCAGGCAATCAAGAAAAAGGCTTTCTGAGATCTCCTCACAGCAGCTGTTTCACTCTAAGTGACTTTGAGACCTGCAATGTTTGAATTCATAAGTACTCTACTGTGATAACATTTGATGGATGCAGTCACTGTCTTGATGTCACTTTGGCAAACATTATTGAACTGGAAAACGTTTAACAACGGCCTCTCTATCGTTTCTGGATTCCACTCTCCACTCTCCGAAAATCACTGAACAAGTGATTTGTGTTGGTTGCCCAGTGCTAGTGGAAAGGAACTCTCTCTAATCGTGTTCCCCGAGCCAGATTCACAGGAGTGGCGGAGGGAAGGAGGAGGGGGTGCATGCCCAGGCCTGACACCCTGCCCAGTGGACAACAACGGGTCTGTCAAACTGCAGCCTGGGCCTCATCACTGCCCTGGCTGACATTGTAGAGACTCCCTCTCACTAATCACATTTTGAGGTCGAAAGACATTTTGGTAGGCTTGGCTGTGGTGTTTATGCAACATGGACTGAGGATGATTTGTGGACAGAGAGCCAGCTGTGGGTCTGAGATGAAGAATGACTAGACTATCTTTGTTTGTGTGAAACTTTGTTAACTTGTTCCAAATACTTGGAATGAGCAGAATAACTTTCCTTTATGTTTGCACTTTGCAAATGTTTTCATTGAGTGACATCCAGCTGATGTGTGTTCTCCTGGGGTGTGTTGGTGCAGTAGAGTTGGGGGTTGAGAGCCTCTGTCTTCAGTGTGGATGATCAGAGTGCACCGTGGAACCACGGGTGGGTGTCTGTGGTTCTGCTTATTCAACTGGTGACTGTAATCTCTGTCTGCTTCGATCAGAGTCAAGAAATAGACCAACTTTACGGGAAAAACCTCAGTCCTCTGTGATTTGTGGGTGTGTGGGGCTGGGTCATGTGTGACCCATGTAATCATAGTAGAGTATTTTGGGGGGAGATTGTTGTCAACTTTGAGAAATGTTAAGCAATCGACTTATTTTTAATGTGTCGTGATGATTGATGCTTTGGAAAAAAACACCAAGGAGGAAGTGCCAGATAAGACATTTATTTTTGATGAAAGATTTTCCAGGGGCACCTTTAATCTGCAACACCACAGGAAGTATAGGGAGTAACCACATCCTGTCCGGCACACAAACATGTTCGGGCCCTTTGTCGCTTGGAGGGTATACCGCTGGGTGACCTTGATTGTTCAAGGAAGGGAAAGAGGTAGGGAAGAGAGATGAGAGGTAGGGAAGAGAGATGAGAGGTAGGGAAGAGAGATGAGAGGTAGGGAAGAGAGATGAGAGGTAGGGAAGAGAGATGAGAGGTAGGGAAGAGAGATGAGAGGTAGGGAAGAGAGATGAGAGGTAGGGAAGAGAGATGAGAGGTAGGGAAGAGAGATGAGAGGTAGCTAAAGTAAAAACTGGAATGTGTTGTTCATCTTAAAGCCCATATCTTCCCCAGTCACCATGTCATGTCCACACTGGAAACAATGTAGCTAAAGGAACTTCGGTCTTTTAAGAGACCCCTGGTGGTGGTCAGGGGAAGTGCTCTGTGTTACAGCACACTATCAAGGGTAGTGATGATACAGAGCATCTGTGCCCGTGTAAATGTTATTCTTTCAAACGTATCCCTAAATTCCCCATACTCCAAACTATTTTTTCTGGTATGTGTGTGTGCGTGACTGAGTGAGTGAGTGACTGAGTGAGTGAGTGAGTGTGGGTATACTTGTTTGAACAGTTCTAGCCACCACCTTTTTCCCGAAAAGTTATGATATTGTTGGCTTGAAACATTACTTTACCAAAGAACTGAATCATGGACAGGAAGAATAATAAGACCAGCTCCGCTCACATCCGCCCTGAGGTAAACCAATATGGCTACAGGGCCTATTGTCAACCAACAGAAATGGTTTTGATTTGTTGATATGTGATTCCTACGTGTTAGAATTCCCTTGCAGTCACGTCAGGAAAAGGGTGCCACTGACTAGACTTGCAGTGGGTGTGGCACGGGGAAAGGAGATTAGGTGGTTGGGTAAAGCCGGGGTTTTGCTGGGAAGCTGGGATTGATGGGCCTTTCAAGGATGTGTGGCAACTTCATCCAGCCTTAGGCATCATTCTTTTCTTTAGTAACAGTTTCTTTACTCTGATATTTGTTCCCCTCTCTTTCTCTTGCTTTCCCTCCATTTCTATCCTTTTCCTTTTTGTTCCCTTTCTCTCTTTTTCCATCTCTCTCTCTCTCTGCTCTCCACTCCCTCCCTTCAGATTGAGCCTTGACCTGGAACTATGGGGTCTGTCCCTGATGAGCGTCCAGCGCCCCCCAGTCCCAGCCTGACCTAGCTGCTCACCACCATGAGCTCCAACTCTGTTTAAAGGAAACGTGCAGCAGAAAGACAGACAGCGTTGCAGTTTGTTCCCCGCCAACACCACCATCCCCAAACAACCTTTAGAAAGCACAACTTAGCAATGTGGATATACAAAGCTAAATCCTTTTCTCCGAAAGGTAGTTTGAGGTTCTTAATCCCATGAAAGCTTGTTTGAAGCATCATTTCACAACATTGTCTATGAAGCACATTCTTTGTAATTATATAAGGCTGCTTAGTGATAAACAGTTATGTTTATTTTATTGAATGCAGATGTAATGGTGTGCATTGGATAAATTGATGGGTGAACTGTGCGTCTGTGTATGTTGTAACAGTTGAGAGATTCAAGTATATATTGAATGTTGCAGACATCAGTGTTTGCCTTCATTTCTGCTTTCATGTTACTTGTTTAAACCTAAAGATATCGTATAAAATTGTTTCCAATGAACTCTAATGCCATCAGTGTTATACTTGTAGCATAAAAAGGATGGGAGAGGATATTGTGCCACTAACGTACCTGACTGACTGTGTAAAGTAAACTACACATTACTTTTTACTATTTATATAGTATAACAGTGACACAGTGTGAAATAAAATACACATTATGTTATTATTTTGACTACACTAATGTTTTTATTTGCTGTTTGAGGTAACCAAACATGTGACAAGGTGTGATAAACGTTGCTGATTTATGAGAACGTGTTTTTTGGTTCTGTACTGTCTTTGGTTTGGCTTCATTGTCTACATTTTTCTTTCCCTCCAGTCCTGCAGACGACTAACTTTTGGCACAACTTCCTCATTAACTAGGTGCCAGCTAACTTCTTTTTGAAAACTCTGAATAGTTGCAATTTAAAGCCACAACATTAATGAGCATGTGTATGTGTGTGCTTGTCTACATAACATTTTACTGCACTGCGCTGCGCTGCACTGGAAATGAATGTGATTTTATGTCTGCTTCTTTGAGTTTTTCCCCCTTTTTAATGTGATTTGATGTAACACCCCAAAGGTATTGTAAGAGTGGGAGGTAGACCTACCTGATCTCTCCTCTGAAACTCCTCTCAGCCACCTCCCACCTCTGCCTTGTGTGATTCAACTGCTAGTGGTGACTGCTAGGCTACTGGCTTGTTGACAACCAGTCTGAAATGGTCTATGACTACCATCCATTCTGTGGGAACTTTCCAAGTTCCAAAATAGCTCAAAGTAAACACTCTCCTTGTCTGACACATACGTTTCAGGTATTTGTTAGATATGGAAAAGGGGTACTGTGGTAAATGGCTTCCAAACCAGACATGTGGTATGATCACCCTTGCAACTGTGAACCAGCCTTTTCTGCCTCAGGTTAAGTTATAATGATAAAAGAGACTACGCACCACGGAATGTTTGTCTTGGTATTGTCACTGCTTGCCTTTTCATTTACATTTTACTACTCAGAACGTAGTACAGTCATCTTCAGTGTTAATAGCTCAGTTATTGCTGCTCCCGTCAAAATGGTGGCCTTTTAACAGTACAGGTTCTCTTCTCCTACTTTTTGTCACTCATTTTAGTACGCCGCTATCAATGAGAACACGTAAGAATTTGGCACTATAACAATGACAGGAAAGCAAATACTCATTGTTATGGTGTTTGACCACTGTTATGGTTATTATAAAAGCAAATCATGTATTGTTCTCAGAGGAAGGTTTATCTGAAAGCCTCCAACACTTGCCACCAACATGATATTCATTTGAGAAGTTTGCACCTATCCATGTTCGATTTTCTTTGTGACATCATTTGCCTGTATTTTTCTCCTCTAGATGGCTCTGCACATCACCAAAGAACTTATATTGCTTCTATACTCTTTGACATCACTAAGTGCATGTTCTCCCTTTGCTCCAAACCACTAAAGCAATATGCTACGAGGTGTGCTTTAATACTGTAAGCTTTAGGTGACACTAACACTGACGCCATGTTTTTATAAATAGTCATTGGGCAAATCTGTCAAAAATGTCAAAAGTGTTACACTTTAGTAAGAACACTGAACACTGTTGTAAGAAAACGTTTGGTTCTTGTTAGTCCCCCGTACATAGCATTGAAAAATGCTAATGAAATGTGTGGGGATTTTTCACAGTTCCCTCACAAATACATTTTGTTTTTCAGAAAATGTTCCCGTTCTCTGATGTCATACACGTCATTGTACAATGTTATGTGATGTACTTCCGGGCTTATGCAATAAGTGTGACAGTGTGCGTGGGCGAGAGTGGGGGGCACACTTTCACACTTTCATAACCACAGAGTACAACCCATCTTGTCCACCATGTGAGACATGTCTAACCTCGCATTTCATGCTTGCCAAAATATCCACTTAGTTAGACACTGAACACATAAGGGTTTTGGTTTACATTCTTAATGGTTTATCTCTAACCCTACTTCCGGTATTTTAGAGCATAGACCACCACTAAACCACCATGAAACTAATAGTAGTTTTTGAGAGACTAAAAGAGCTATTTCCAATGTATGGTTTTAAAATGTCCCTTAAAGTTAAGGGCAAACAGTACTGTAGAGTACTGAAAGTTCTCATTTCCTGAAAGCAGTTTCTGGAGAAGTGAGATGTTTAGCACATGCAAAAGTCTGTACTGTACATTCAATTTACTTGTATGTCACATTTGTAATCAGACACTTTGATATATACATACATTGATTGCGATGAGTTCCATCGCCATTATCTCATCAGTTAACTTAATAGTAGTTTGTTTTGTCATTGTTAGTAAGGAAGTAACACATGCAAACATAAGCCTTAAAATATCACTAGTATGACCACACCAACGGAAACAACATTAGACTTGCAGACAGCGTGTACTTTCATCGACCACTTTGAAATAAATATTGGGCCCCTAAGTCTGCCGCAGCTGAAATTAGCGTTATGAAATAACTCATAACGATGTAACACCCAGGCAAGTCCGGTAGATATGTGGTTAGCCTCCTTTGCTGTAAATTACCGTAACGCAGCTGTAGATATAGTAAGTAATCTAGAGCACCTTTGGCTTACTGTTTGCAGTTCAGGTGTTTGTGCACTGGTCTGAGATCAGTACATTCACAATATACATAAATTAACATGATCATATTTATCTTCTACATATTGTACATTCACTTTTGTTCACATAAACATGTGTGCACTCAGACGTCGATGAGACTCTCAAAGTTTCAAACAGGATATGTGGCTGTAAGTGCACATGTGGGTTAGGGTTTGTGCAAGGCAGGATCACATCCCAGCATAACCAACAAAGCAGCCAAAAAAACTGTCTTCGTAAAACTCCAACACCTCAGTAAAACCATGGGGGCTTTTCATTAGTCAGACAGCTCTCACTTCTGAGGAGAAACAGGAGGATTAACAGAAACAAGTTCGTCACAGTTTTACAGATGTTGCTGATAGTGCTGTTTGTTGGAACTGGGAATGTCATTAACCACCCGACATCATACGTACACAAATGAACAAAAAAATCTCAAAGGAACCCCGAATGTACAAAGACATCTACCGCAAACTGTGCAACATAAAGTAAAGAAAGTCCTGTGCATCGGAGGGAGTTAAGTCAGTGGCTCAGCATGTTGTGTTGGCCAGGTGTTCAGTGTACACGGATGGCTGCGTACTCAGAGCACTCCTCCTGGGGCCTCTGGGGCCGGCCTGAGGCCCCAGGAAGAGCCTGGTGGTCGAGTGCAGCGTACAGAAGACTCTCTTCATCTCTCTCCGTTTCGCCTGGCTTCCCGTTGCCCTGGTCTCTGTCCTCTGGTAAGGCCTTGGGATTCACAGCGGGCCGGCTGGGAGGTGCATGGGCGCGGGGGGGTCTCCTGGAGGGTGCGTTGTCGTAGATGGTGGGTACGGGCTGACGGGGGCTTGCTCTGGGGTAGGGCTGGGGGCTGATGTCAGGCAATGCTTGTTGTGTCATTGGTATAGCCGTGTACTGCAAATAGATTAACATCGCTTAGAAAATATTATACAAAGATGGAAATTGTGGCCAAAGACCACTCTTTTACACAAAAGACTGGCCTTCTTACTTGATTTTCTGTTGGATCAGTGTTCTTTGGTCGACCTGGAACACAGGTAACTATTTAACATAATGCAAATATACTGAAACAAAATGTAAAAATATGTTTTTCCGAGCAATCCTATTCATCCTAGATATGAAAACATTATGATGATGAGATTTTTACCTCGACTTCTTCGCATCAATAAGATGGATGTAGTCATCACCACGACAACAAGCCCTAAAATCCCCACCGCAGGGTAGATGTAAGGCAAAAGCCACTCTAATTCAGGATTTGGATGCGGAGAGCTGGCTGTAAAAAGAAAAAAGAAAATAATTTTTGCCTTCACGCATGTTGGTTAACAGCTTTGAGTTGAATGTACATGTTTCATAGGCTTTTTCAGACAATAATTGTCTGAAAATATATGGAAATATTGTAGAATTACTGTGGTTCATAGATATACAGTCTCCCTGTATATGCATAGATATGTCTTTCCGCCACAGTGTGACTACAAGCAAGCACACATTTCTCTGGCTTACTTGTTTCATTCTTCTCATACACAACTGTGGAGATGTCTGCTCTCTCTGAAATACATCAATTTGTACCCAGTTACAGGGAGGTGTGGTGCTGATTAGATTAGATTCATGCTGTTAGAACCAGATGAGAAGGAAACTCTGCTTACCTGAGACACTGATCTTGATGTTATGACTCATGTCAGATCTATATTGACACCTATATTGACCTGCATCGTTTGTAGATACATCTTTCAAATTCAGAACTGAGATCCCTGTGTTGCCTGTCACATTCTGCCAGTGGGTTTCAGTCCGAGCAGATCGATTTAAAGGACTGCAGTTATCTGAATCATCCAGTTTACACCATGAGATCACTGGTTGTGAGTCACTGCAGAAGTGAACGGGACACTCAATCCTCAGGTCCTCTCCAGATGAAGCGCTCATAACTGTATTCCGATGTACTCTAATCTCTTGCCAACAATCAGCTTCTTGTGCTAGAGAGAATAAAATGAAAACAATGAACATGATAAGGATACTAGGATGGTTGTTGACCAAGCAGGTGATTTTGTTCTTTTAATTCAAATTGATTAATAATGTATGGCTAAACTGTTAGTCAGGTAGTCTACACCATCAACAGAAATGATGACATTGAACCTTCTCATTCGGAGAATAATAAATTATATACAATAAAAACATGAATCTCTTGAATGTACAGTGGAATAAGACTAAGAGTGAAACTAAGGACTTGGAACGAGGTGATTTTGACAGAAGAAAGAATGCGTTATATTTTCCCCTCAGTAAAAGCATCCATGCAAAAAACATGCATTAAACCCTGATTAGGTCGTTTTTCCTCCTTCTGAGTGGGAGTGAAATTTGCATGAGACAGAGAAAATAGCCCTGTAGGAAACTAAGAAGTATGCAGCATCACCTGTACTATTAGCAATCTGGTCTAACGGCAAACATCATGTGATCCTCGCACTATGCAGCACTACACATGATCTGATCACTAAGGGATTGGCATCCCAAAGACATGCATGTCTAATGGTGTGAATAAAGTTGACCAATATGCTGTATCTATCCACTGATCTTGGGTGGTTTGGCGAGACATGGGCTACCCTGAACCACACAGGAAAACCACATGGCTATATTAGAGACCTGTATTAGTTCAAAGTGCCATATGTCGAGACTGTCATAATGAATGGCATTATTTATACAAAACAAAACGTTCAACTTGTGAATCAAAATTAACGGAAAATATCACTGTGCTTTGCAATTAGATAACAAGGTATAATTATTTTGAGAAATACTGTAAGAAAGACAATTATATTGACAGGACGAATACGTTTGGAAAATCGTTTCATTTTTGCAGGTAGTTTATTTCCCTGTTCTTATATTTACCTAAATTATATCTAGGCTATGTATCTGTCCAGGGGTGGAGGATGTCAGTATACAGTATGTAACCTAATGCATGCTAGTCCTGACATCTAAGAATGCCTTTACCATCTAAAATATGATTCCCTCTGATGACGACATTTTGTTTTTAGACTATGTGAAGGTGACACAATTGGCTGGAGTAAAACTATTGCAATGCCGAGTGAAAGTTGTGTACAGACATAGGCCTACTTATACAACGTGTGTATGTGAGTGTGTGTAGAGAGAGAGAGTGTTGGTTAACTCACTGTAGATGGTCCAGGGGAACAGATGCACAGCCAGGAGGATTAACAGAGGGGGCTTGGTCCAAAGCTTGCAGGGCCTCATGATATCTTCTAGTCCGCAGGTCTGGTTCCATTAAAAGATGTTAGCCTAATAAGAGTCCAGGTGTGTTAAGGAGACAGCCTCAGCAAAACCATGAATGACACCTTCCTTAAAATCCTTGCAGAAAAACTGTAGTATGTGAATCTTAGTTCTACTTTTTCTGAGTGTCACTACTTCCCCAAGTGACACACCTCATGTGTGGTTCCATACCTTAAGTTCACTTCCTCTCTCCCCACTCTCAACTTTCCCCTTGCCTCACAATCACCAAGCATCATACCTCTTGTGGTCTATCAGATATTCAATCTCTTGCATCAAAACGAGACATAAAGGTTACAGTCTTATCTAGAGAATTTAGGACGAATGAGGAAAAACAGCAATGTCTAAAATAGGCAATATTATTTATTGGGCAAGTTACCAATCTCATTGCTTGCCTATTTATGTTGGGCTACTATTTGTCACAGTAATCACCAGGGGCCCCAGAAGCAACGAACTTGAACTGCAGTAATATACACAGTAAATAAAATAAATAAAAAGGTTTAATGTTGTTTTGTCCGTGATGCAATACTGTAATGGAAAGCTGATACAACAGCGCCCCTGTGAGAAATGTGAAGTTCAAGTGTTTCTGACGAAAAACACATTCCTAAAACACGGCAACAGTGTTTCACCGATGACGTTCACCACAATAAGTTTGACGAACCGAAAATGGCGGAGTACTTGGCGTCCATTTTCGGTACAGAGAAAGACAAGTACGTTTTATTATTATCTATTTCAAGTAACCATGTAAACCGATAAGCCATTTAGGTTCACTGTGATCACTTAATCATAGATTTTTATTTTTGGGTCCCATGGACGTGTCTTCTTCGCTCTTTGGGCAGCTGATTAGCTGCCATTGCTAATGGCATGCTAGCCAGCTACTAGTAACGCGTTACAGCCAGCAACTGCAATGCTGCTGTCAGCCAGCGACACAATGTGGCATGTTCGCCAACCTTTTATATCCCTTATAAGTTGCGCCAAGTTTCTCAAATATTTGTCCTGGTATGCTTCCTAAGGTAGTTATATTGTCGGTAGTCGCACAAATGCACACTCTCTTTTCCGCACATCTCTTCTTTTAGGGTCAATTGTTCATTCTATTTCAAAATTGGAGCGTGCAGGCATGGAGACCGCTGCTCTAGGTTGCACAACAAACCAACTTTCAGCCAGGTAAGCGCCCCTTATCATAAATGGCTAGTATAGTCCCAACTCATATAGGTAGTATGGCTTACAGTTTTCCATAGGAAGGTTTATTATATCTACCTATGTATCAGTTCTTATTTTAATGCATTTATCGCCATTCAAAGTTTGCAAACTGGCATTCCTGGTTAACTATCTTACTTGCTAGAAAGCTGTGCCAGTTGCGCGTGTCTGTGTGTTAAAAAATAAGTAACTTTGTAGGATCACTCGACAGGAATCAGGATTTCATGAACCTCATGTATTTGTCTTTGTGTAACAGCGTCTGCTGAAGGATTCAGTACATAATTCGTATTTCAGAGTTTTTGCTGGGGACAATGCAGCTAGTTTTTGTTAACCCTGTGTTTTGTTCTTTTTCAGAGATACTGCACGTTATGTTGAATAAAACATAGGATTTGTTTTGCTTTGAGTTAGATTGTGACAATCAAAAGCATTTGATTATGAAACATATCTACAAGCATTTTGGCATTTAACAGAATGCACCAAAACCTCATGTATCCAGAACAATTATGTTCCTCCAAGTCTCCAACTGGATTGCAGAACACATGGACACACTTGACACCCATCCTTTACTGGGGGACATCTTTTGGGAATGAAGAGACTGGCTAGTTAGTTCTCAGTGCTGTTCAACATCTTAGACACTTAGTAGTAGGGTTGTTAAAGGCAGCTGCATAGGTGTTAGCTTTATCTCTCCAAACTAAAAACAGCTCACGGATAGTTGTCAAGAATAATAATTAAATAAAAAAAGGCATTTCAATTCAGTTTTAAAATGCTAGGTATTCGCAATAGTAACTCTTCATTGAAAAACTATGCACAGGGAGCTAAATCTCACTAAGGAAGTTGATCTGATCATGTTTTTATTCTTCCCTCTGCAGACCATCTTGATTCAAAACATCTACCGTAACCCCCAAAACACAGCACAGACGGCCGACGCCTCTCGCTGTAAGTCCAACAGATTTGTCAGCCTCAGAGGTGCAGAAATCCCTCCTGCTTTCCCCATCCCATCCCCAAAATATAGGTCATGTTGCAGCTCAGCAGTGAGGGATTGCCTCAGCGCTGTTAGCAAGAAAGCCAACTTTTACCTCTCACACACTGGAACGAGTTTACTTTCAGATTTTAAAGTAGATTGCGCCTAGCCTCCATGGAAAAAAATAATAATACAAAAAAATACAATCTTTAGATCTTTGACAATGGTTTATCACATGCCCAGGACTAGCTTTCACAGTTTAATTACATTTCCTTAGTCTAAGACTGACACCATTCAGTCTTAGTTTTATACAACCTCTCATCCCTTTCCTCTAAAGGTAGGCCTCACCCATAAACTGGAAAACATCCATTTATACCTTGTAATCCAGACTTGTCCGATGTGATCTGTAGCATACGACCGGCCTCGTTCGGACAGTAGGTACAAGTAGTGCTCAGTGTAGTCGGATGTCTTCCTTTAGTGTGAACAGTCGCTAGGGTTGAGCTCTCTCTAGCAGAGCTGACGCATAGCCTCTCACCCAGGTAGGTACCACTGTGAGTATGGCTGTGGCACTCCTCTGCTACACTCTGCTGATTTCCACTTCTGTTTCCTGACAGGGATATCAGAACCAGTCGATACAAACCATGTGGCCGTGGCCTATTTTCAAGATAACCACCCTCACAAATGACGTCCATTTGGATTTATGGTCACGGATGTAGTTCAGACCTCACTGAGATGCTTGTGATTGCAGCTTCCTGTGACTTTGCGGCAGTATTTACTTGTAGTTTTCTCCACAGTGTCCGGTCTCTTGCAGCGACTTCCTCCATCGACGATCACCCAATGCCCTTTTTCCTTCACAGCAGAGCTCTGTAGTTCAAGAGGGGGATGACTGCCGTAGGACAGGTCGCAGCCTACGAAGCCAGACTGTTAACACGCACACCCGTAGCTGACGCAAATGTGTCCCCTCGTTTTAGGACTGTGACTTTCCAGGGTCCCTACCAATAATCGAATCTTACCTTCTCTCCCCCCCACCCTCCCTCTCATTTCTGCTTGACTTGTATCACATGCGTTTGCGTTTTGTATTTCAGACCATTGCCCTCTTGAACATTTACCGTAACCCTCAAAACTCTGCCCAGTCTGCCGATGGTTTACACTGTAAGTTCCCCCTCATACACAGGACCTTGCGGCATTGACTGCTCGTATTGTATTGCTCCATGCACATACCCAACCACACAGAATTGTCTCCCCCTTGCCAGGCAACCAAATTGCCAAGTTCAGAAGGCGTACTCTAGACATTTAGAGGCAGAACCCTTGTTTCTGAAGCTCCACCATTGCCCTGTGTTTTGATTTGATGGGACAAATGTGTACGTTTTTGATGATTCTTTTAATAACCTTAAAGACCTCTATTGAATTTGGCCAGATTCAGTGTATGTTATTGTGGTCGTTTTAATATGCTGGATTCACAGTATAAATTGCCGTATAGTGATATTGCCTAATGGCACAAGAACATAGTTTTGGCTGAGGTCCTCTTCTCGATGTTTAGCAGATGGAAAGCAGATGTGCTCAAATGGACCTAGGTTCTTTCAGTGGATTCGATTGCCTTTCTCATGATCAGTTAGCTTATATTAACAAACATACATACTCTTCACCTGCTAATAACTGTTACATCGCTAAAGATGAACTGTAGCAAAACCACTAGGGGTAGACAATGTTACATATGTGAACATGTTTCATGCAGATTAGACTTTTCAGCAGTGTTGTACTGTTGCTGGATGTAGTTGATTGTGTAAGTGTGGATGTCAGTCAGTAATGCGTCACACAAGCAATCTGGTGCTGCGTCAAACCGACGCTAAAGCCCCTTTTTCACATTTAAAAAATGAAAGTAAAACATAAGGGGACAACAGAAGCTCAGCGGAGCATTGTGGCGTCATTGTCCCACATTGCTCATACACAAGGTGTGAGGATACTTGGTAAATGTAGTCCTATATCAGTGTTTTGATCTGTTTCCTGTTTTCAGGTGCTGTCAGCGATGTGGAGATGCAAGAGCACTACGACGAGTTCTTTGAGGTGAGTGACCTCTGTGACACCTCCCCGAAACCAGATCAAAGGCCCTGTCACCACCAGCTTTCATTTCTGGATGTTTGGTCTAAATCTAAATATAATCCCTCTAAAATGTAGTAGAACTCTTTTTTTTTTTCTTCCTGTATGAACGGTCTTCTCTCTTTCTCCTGGTCCCCGCAGGAGGTCTTCACGGAGATGGAGGAGAAGTACGGCGAGGTGGAGGAGATGAACGTGTGCGACAACCTGGGTGACCACCTAGTGGGGAACGTCTATGTGAAGGTGGCTGTTGGGGGGGACTGCTGTGTTTAGAAGCCCATGCGATGACCCATATGTGACCCCTCTGGTTGTGACTAGTGCGTGTTGCGCGTGCTCTCGTGTACACATGCAGTTCTGCCGGGAAGAGGACGCCGAGAAAGCGGTGATGGACCTGAACAACCGCTGGTTCAACGGTCAGCCCATCCACGCAGAGCTGTCCCCCGTCACCGACTTCCGAGAAGCCTGCTGTCGCCAGTATGAAATGGGGTCAGTGTTCCATCATTCACACCCCCACCCCTGTCATTCTGACATTTACCTGATGGTTATAAAGTAGACTCGGGCGTAAGGTGTTTGAGCATAGCATGAGAATGTTCAAAGTGAACGAGGGTGGGAAAAAAACCGTGCCGCTTCAAGGACGGCAGCTGGCTACGAGAGAGCTTTTCACACGCCCGTCAGTTTGAACCCTTTACAACGTCTGTTGTTCACAGAGAGTGCACGCGGGGTGGCTTCTGCAACTTCATGCACCTAAAACCCATATCACGAGAGCTCCGTAGGGAGTTGTATGGACGCCGCAGGAAAAGGTACAGAATTTCTGGAGATTTCTTTCGTTTTGGGCCTGAACGACTACGTTGTCCAGTAGTATTTCGCAGCTGTCCAACCATAATGGCTATTGCACTTAGTACAGAAGTCATTAGTGCCAGGCTTTCATCCCAGCCTTGGTAGTTCATTTGTCTCCATTTTTCCCCCATCAGGCACCGCTCCAGCTCGCGTTCGCAAGACAGGCGCTCCCGGTCCAGAGACCGTGGTGGTGGTGGTCGTGGTGGTGGTGGTGGTGGTGGACGGGACCGTGCAAGACGGAGGTCAAGGGACAGAGAACGTTCTGGAAGATTCTAAATTTAAAGCCAAGATCCGTCCCATCTATCCCTTCACTCCTCTCTCTCTTCATCCTCCCAGTCCCATCTATCCCTTCACTCCTCTCTCTCTTCATCCTCCCAGTCCCATCCCTGTGATGAAAATTGTTAAATGTTGCAGCCCGATTTTCTTTTATTTCCTTTTTTTTTTAAAGACAGGTGTGTTTCTTTCTTAATAAAACATCTTTGTAGTGATTTCAGTATTTGGTCCCATCTCTTTTTGCTATGTTGTCCGAGTTAGTTGCTGCTTTTTGATATACAACTGGCTAATACATTCCTCCAGAGATTTTTAGATTATCAAAGTTATGCCAGCATAGTTAGGGCTTGTTTAAATTCCACTGTTATGTTAAATTAATAAAGGGATATGTGCTCTTTCATCAAAAAAGAGTCATGATGAAATGTTATGCTTTTAGTTCATAAGTAAGTGTAAGTGTTTTATGCGTCCAGTTTTCAGTCAATGATCTGTTACCTAATGTGGGCATTCCAGCAACGTTGTAAACCAGAAGAAGTTCATATTGACATAATTGGGTTTGTTTTCACAAACTTCTGCACTGACTTCTCCTCTCCTTTGGTTGGATAGGAAGAACCAATAGACGCCCATGCCGTAGCCAATCAGAGCGCTGCCGAAACCTAACGTATTCTCTAGCTAATTGGCCCATCGTTGTTTTAATCTTGTCAAAGTTTGCGACAAATTTTCGTCCTTTTAACGTCCGGTTACTCTGTGGACCACAGCTCTAGTCACCGGGGCTCAGTCGCACATTTAGGTAAGTAATTTTAACAACAGGATGATTTCCGCGTCTTCTATTCTTATAAGATATTTTTCTAGTAGTAGTAAAAAGGCAATTATAAAAGTTGATTGTGTCAAAGTGTAGTGCGTTCATTTACCAAAACAGAAACAATATAATTGTAAAGTGGACAAATCAAGCCTACGTACAACGTTGTCACTTCTGTAGCCCATGTGATTTTCCTGCAAGTTGCTTCAAGTTCTTGACAGCTAACCGTTTCTCTTTGGTCCAATAAAACGATGCTTGATACCCTGGCAGATTAATGCTGTTCCTCATGGATACATTTTCTTTATATTTATTCACTTCTCCTTCAGCATGTCAGAAACAGTCTAATTTAGGCTACAGTTTAAAAGTCCTGCTGCTCTCTCCCAGTCAGTGATTGAACCTTTCACTGGCGTGCATGCGCATTAGTTCATTTGTGGTTGTGTTGTAGCTAATTGAGTCCTATCACAAACAGTTTATGCCAGTCTTGGCTTGGTATTACTAAACACTTGTTTGCACTTCTCAAATCAAGCCACTAATGTGCAAGGATAGTATTTCTGCTCTGTGTGGAAAGAGGCTCCAGCTGCTTAGTCTTGTACACTATATTCATCAGGGGTCATCTCATGTCAGCTCAAGCATAAGATTGCAACCAAATGGAATGAATCATCTGCTGGGATAGCACATGGCCATTTACGCTATGGGAGAAGTCAACTTGTTGAGGCAGAGTATTGACTAGAGTCACTATAGCCAGCCACAGTGCGTGTGTAACGATACCAACAGCAGCCACTCCCAGAATTCCATTCAGCTTCTTGGAAAGCGACCTTTCTGGCGTCCATATTCACGACGGCTCCTTGTTTGACCTTTCTCCGTGGCGTCCAAATGTTTTACGTCCATTTGAGTGCTTCAAGTTACTCCTTCCTTAATATAGTGTATGTGTAGCTCAGTGTGTGTGTGTGTGTGCGCGCTCCTGTTAAATCATGTTGACTGCTGATGATGTTGAGGGGTTTCATATAGCCTTATTAATAACTTTATTGCAAACCGATGATTGGGCAGAGAGGAGCTTTTGGGACAATGAAAATGAATGTTTGGCCCATTGTTTTGAATGTTTGTATTTTAAGTTTGTCATTTTGAATTAAATTGCTTCAAACAAAAACAATGGCTAATTGGAAAGATTACCGATCACTTCACTGTTAACTGATAATCTATCCTTTTCGTCTTTCACCTTCCTTCCACCAGATAACCATGCCTTCAATTCCCTCCTCCAAAGAAAGCACCCTGCCGACTCCCGCTGGCCCTGGGTGTCCTCATGCTGCCAAGCTGCGAGCCCACACCAATGGTGATGTTAAGGGTGTCAAAGTCCTGGACGGCCCCTTCTCTCTGTCCTCCATGGCTGAGGTAGGGGACGGGGAACTGCCCGTCCAGCTGAACTTGGGAAAGGCAGCTGGCGAGAGGAAGTGGATCCGCCCCGACCTTCCCAGCAAGTGCACCTGGAGGCTGGGGGTGTCGCACGCCGATTCCCCCCATACCCACCCACCAAAGTACGACTGGACTACCCACCCCCATATGTGTTTACCTTTGGTTTTATCTCTCGTGAACTGAAATGCACTTTTGACACAACACACTGTTGATTTGCCCTTCAAATGAACATCCATAATATTTTAGATAAGAGAACCGTAAAATGTGTTGTGTGGAAAAATACATTGTTCATTTATGACTTTGACGTTAGCTCTGTGCTGAGAGTTGACTGTGTAATGTCCCCCTTTCCCTCGGCCCCCCTGCCAGGACTGACCCCCCCAGTATCCTCCCAGACATACTGCGCAGGATCGGAGACACCCCCCTGGTGCGCATCAACAAGATCCCCAAAACCTTTGGCCTCAAATGTGAAATCCGTGAGTTCCTCATGATGGTAACCGATCAGATGGCCCTAACTGTGTTTTATTTGGATGATAGGAGTAGAACTGTGAGACGTCAGCACTGTTTCTAAGGGAGTGAGGTGGACACTCAGATGGGGATAGCTTGAGACGGTGCCTATTTCCAGGGCAAACTACTGTGACTCGCTTGCTCTTTTCTCTCAGAAAGTTAGAAGGAAATCCCACAATGATAAAAGCTTGCCTTGACCCAAAGGGCTTGTATGGACTCAGACAGAAGCCTTATTGCTTAACCCTCAAATGTCTCGATCTAGTAGTCATACTACAGAGCTGTTACACATGGGCTAGCATGACTGAGTCGTGATTTGAACGGCTTTGGATTAACTAGCTCTAGGAATTCATGTGAAATGGATTTCACTCAAAAACGTTTTTTAATTGGCATTGAAGTGGATTTTGGAGGCCAAACGATATTGTGTATGGTACCATGTATAGGCCTAATTGATTTTGGAGCTGGACCGGGTAGTTAAAGCTTAATTAAAGGATATTTTGGTGAAAAAATATTTTATAATCCTATTTGGAGGATTATTTAAGGGGGAAAATTTGGCAGTAATAGTTGTTTGGGGTAGCAGACAGTTTCTCACCAGTAACATGTGAAAGAAACATAGCTTTACTAGTATATTTAGGACAAGACCTAATACAGCATATGTATTCCTAACGTAGTACGCCTGCTGGTGTGTTTGTGTCCGTGCGCACAGTGGCCAAGTGCGAGTACTTCAACGCGGGCGGCAGTGTGAAGGACAGGATCAGTCTCCGCATGGTGGAGGATGCGGAGAGGGCGGGCCTCCTTAAACCTGGAGACACCATCATAGAGCCCACCTCTGGGAACACGGGTAACTAGGACTGTGTGTGTGTGTGTGTTAGGTATGTGTGTTTGTGTACGTGTGTGTGTATATTTCTATGTGTATGTTTATACACCCTTAGTAAATGTGTGATTTCTCAGCTATTTCAGTGCTCTCTAACTGTGTGTGTGTGTGTGTGTGTGTGTGTGTCAGGGATCGGCCTGGCCCTGGCCTCTGCTGTGAAAGGTTACCGCTGCATCATCGTCATGCCTGAGAAGATGAGCATGGAAAAGGTGACGTCTGTCTCATGACAAATAGGACTCCCTAGTGTAAATGTCCTGCTTTGAAATGGTGTACTAGTAGACAGTTTATCATTTTGGAGTGTGTGTGTGTGTGTGTGTGTGTGTGTGTCGGTACACAGGTGGATGTTCTGCGAGCCCTCGGGGCCGAGATCGTCCGGACGCCCACGAGCGCCCGCTTCGACTCGCCCGAGTCGCACGTGGGCGTGGCTTGGCGTCTGAAAAACGAGATCCCCAACTCGCACATCCTGGACCAGTACCGCAATCCCAGCAACCCCCTGGCCCACTACGACACCACCGCCGAGGAGATCCTGGAGCAGTGTGATGGTGAGGCGTTCGCTTTGCAGAAGGGGAACCTTTTTCATGGTTTTGAATGTGTCCGAGCTCATTGCGTTTCTTTCCCGGGTCTACAACCCGCCAGGCAAGGTGGACATGTTGGTGGCAGGTGCTGGCACAGGGGGCACCATCACTGGCATCGCCCGCAAACTGAAGGAGCGATGCCCCAACATCAAGGTGAGGCCCCTAATCCGGAATGTTCCATACATTTCGATATACACAAGGTGTTTTTTCCTTTTTCCAAGCATCTGAGCGTGTGAATGTGTATGCGTAGATCATAGGTGTGGACCCTGAGGGCTCCATTCTGGCCGAACCAGACAAGCTCAACAAGACCGATAAGACCCATTACGAGGTGGAGGGCATCGGATACGACTTCATCCCCACCGTGCTGGACAGATCTGTACGTGGCCGATACTGGCAGACACGCGCTCTCTCCTTCACCTCACTCTCTCACACACTCACTCACTCACTCACATCCTGTCTCACCCTCACCCTCACTCACATCCTGTCTCACCCTCGCTCACATCCTGTCTCACCCTCGCTCACATCCTGTCTCACCCTCACTCACATCCTGTCTCACCCTCACTCACATCCTGTCTCACCCTCACTCACATCCTGTCTCACCCTCACTCACATCCTGTCTCACCCTCACTCACATCCTGTCTCACCCTCACTCACTCGCTTCTTCTCACGCACTCACTCATTCACTCTCTCACCCACTCAAAACACACCGCCTGCGACTTTTATCCAGAGACACAGTGTACCTGGAGAGCACCTGTTACCTGTCCAAACACAACACGATCCCCGTTCACAGTGTGTGTTTGCCTCAGGTGGTGGACAGCTGGTACAAGTCCAACGACGAGGACTCCTTCAACATGTCCCGCATGCTCATCAGAGACGAGGGGCTGCTGTGTGGTACGCTCTCCTCCCCCTCTCCTCCTCCTTCTCCTCCCCTGTCCTTGACCCGGGCTTTAACACAACACCTGGTTTAGCCTGATTTTGGTCACATAAACATGAATTCAAAGGTGAAAAGGAGTTTGTTTCTGGAGGAGGAGGAGGAGGAGGAGGAGGAGGAGTGGTGTTTGACCCGTCTCTGTTCCCGTGCCCCAGGGGGCAGCTCGGGCACAGCCATGGCCGCGGCGGTCAGGATGGCCAGGGAGCTGAAGGAGGGCCAGCGCTGTGTGGTCATCCTGCCCGACTCCATCCGCAACTACATGTGAGGAACAGTGTGTTTGTTTGTGTGTTGTGTGTGTGTGTGTTTGTTTGTGTGTGTGTGTGTGTGTGTGTTTGTTTGTGTGTGTTTGTTTGCATGTGTTTGTTTGCATGTGTGTGTGTGGGTCAGAAATTGCTTCGTGGTGCAATGAGAATTACGACATGACAAATACTCACACTGGGGTCCCACTCGTTTAAGCGGACTCCCTGTGGCCTTGTTTGGTATTGCAGCTGTTGCGTCAGATCTCGGGTCTCGACTGATCTGCAGCCCCATTAGTCTATGAGATGATGCATTTACCAGTGTCATGTCCTCTGCACTTCATTCTTAGGTCCAAGTTCCTGAGTGACAAGTGGATGTTCCAGAAGGGCTTCCTGAGGGAGGAGCACATCATGGTGTCCAAACCCTGGTGTGTATGTGTGTGTGCGCATGTGTGTGTGCGCATGTGTGTGTCCACAGAGAATGTGTTTATCCTCTAAAAAGTGTGTGACAAATGTAGTAATGCATCATGATTGAAGTACCACGTGTGTGTGTGTTTCATTCCCAGGTGGTGGAACCTGAAACTGCAGGGTCTGAACCTGTCGGCCCCCCTGACCGTCCTTCCCACGGTCACCTGTCAGAAGACCATCAAGATCCTGAAGGAGAAGGCGTTCGACCAGGCCCCTGTGGTGGACGAGGCTGGGTAGGGTGCTCGCGATCAGGGATCACGTGTGGGACGTGCTCGGGACTTGTTTTTGTATTTTATGTATCCAGTGGAGTTCAACTGGGACTTGTGTACTTTGGCATGGGTGTGTGTTCATTGTACGATGACATGGGCAAACTGTTTGTGGGTGTGTGTGTGTGTGTGTTTGCAGTTTGATCCTGGGCATGGTGACCCTTGGGAACATGCTGGCCTCTGTCCTGGCTGGGAAGGTAAATCCCTCCGACCCTGTCAGCAAGGTGCTCTACAAGCAGTTTAAACAGGTCGGTCACTTGAAGCGTCATAAGTCCTGGTGTGTGTGTGTGTGGGTGTACGCATGTTTTTAATCTTTCTCCCTCTCTTCAGATTCGTCTGAATGACAACCTGGGGAAGTTGTCCAGGATCCTGGAGACTGACCACTTTGCCCTGGTGGTGCACGAACAGATCCAGTGTGAGTCTCTCTCTCTCTCTCTCTCTCTCTCTCTCTCTCTCTCTCGCTCGAAGGCATGAGTGAATTCTCCATCCAGAGTACATAAACATCTCCTCTATTTAAACTGGAGTGTTCCAGGGACATGTGTGCGTGTGGCTGTGTGTGCTGTTGTGTAATAGCAGGTCACTGTGCAAGTATACATGGTGAAACATCCGCATTAGAGTTCTATAGTCCAATAGTATTAGGTTGATCTAAGCAGAGAGTGGCCAGGTTCCATTCCCCACCCTCCATGTAGTCCAGTAATGGCCAGAGGAGGCAACTCAGCAAACAATCACACACACACACCCTTGTTTGTTTGTCTCCACATTGGCTCCAGCCAGCAGTAAGAAATGTTATGCAACGGGCCGACACAATATTGCGTCATCTCTGCATGGCTGAGCGGGTATGATGTCGGATGCCTGTAATGCCTCAAACGTGACGTCACACCAGGCCGGCTTGGTTTCAGCGTCCCGAGGCAAGTGTGGCGCATCTCTCCTCCACCACCGCCCTTCAGCCTCTCCCTCCTTCCTTCCTCCCACAGACCTGACGGACGGCTCCCCCAGTCTGAAGCAGATGGTGTTCGGCGTGGTGACCGCCATCGACCTGCTCAACTTCGTCACAGCCCAGGAGAAGAGGGAGAGGTCCATGTCGGAGTGCGCCGAAGAACTGTGAGGTGGCGCGCGTACTGCCACAGGACACACTCAGACACACTCAGACACACTCAGACACTCGCAGACACTCGCAGACACTCGCAGACACTCACAGACACACTCAGACACTCACAGACACTCGCAGACACTCACAGACACACTCAGACACACTCAGACACTCACAGACACTCACAGACACACTCAGACACACTCAGACACACTCAGACACACTCAGACACTCTCAGACACTCTCAGACACACTCAGACACACTCAGACACACTCAGACACTCACAGACACTCACAGACACACAGGCTGTAGTGCTGTTATTGGCAGTGCCAAATAGAGGGTAACACCGATGTCATTTGCTTTCCTGTCTTAGTTGTCCTTTCTCTTAGTTAATCTTTGATTCCCGTAACAATAATGTTATTGTTATGTAGGGATTATAAGAATACAGCTTTATACAGAGAAGGCTTATCCAATAGGAATCTTAGCTTTGGTTATTAAAAAAGCTTGACTGTAGTTTACATAATAGAGTATGTTATGCTGCTTTTAACTGTGAATTGGAATAATTTAGCCATTTTCTGTCTGTATTCTCTTATTTACATGAGATTTGCATCGTATTCACCATATAGCCATATGGTATAAGTTACAATACACCTAATGAGTTTGAAGAACAAACCTCGAAAACTTCTATCTTGTTAACATTAACTGACTTCAACATGAACATCTATAGATCTTTTTGGATGAAGTTATCGGATTGTGATCTGTAGGACTAAATGGTGCAAGGGTATTGAGATCATGTAGGTTGTCCTGTATTGAATGCTGAATGTATCGCACAGAAAAGTCTTATAATTCACTGTCAATAAATGTATATTATTGTGGGATCATTAAATTATTTTAAATTTACGTTTTCTTTGTGTGTATGTTTTGTTTATTGATGCTGGTATTGTATGACTCTGTACTTTGTTAGCCTTGCTCTATGAGATATTTCAGATAGGCGTAACCAGGTCTGTGCAAACTATCTATGCCCACATGAAGGTCTCTTTTATATTATGGAATCGTTGTAATTTGGGTCTTGCAGCAGTTACACGTGATTGCCACAAGGGGGATGATAAGAGCCTGGCAACAGATGAACTTCAACACAATATACAGTATTTTTTGTTGGAGGCTGGCATATTCTTTAGAATTAATAGGGCACTACTTAAGGCCTGCTTTGACTTGAATGAGTATAAAATGTTTGAATCTGTTGTTAAGACATTCACTGTTGTAATTAAGTATTTAGTCTGCTGTAACATGAGCGTAGAGCCCTGAAATGCCTTTGAACCACCCATTCACCAGACGGTACAGTAGACATGAAAGGACTTGAATGCCCTGCTGCTCCGGGGTCTCTCCATCCTATAGAATCATAGAAACATTGGTCCTCAAGTCCTCATGAAACAAACATAGCTGACAAACACAGGCCCTACCCGGTCGGTCCCTGCCCTCAGTGAGCACCCTGGTGTCGTAGGCCTGCGCAAACTCCTCTATTGTCCACCTCATTGAGAAAAAAAACTCTGCCCCCAAACATGCTGACAGGGCTCAAATCCAGCCAGGGCCTAACCCCTTCAACGTCCGGCCCCCTGTTTTACCCCCCCCCTGCCCCTCCAAAAGCCCTCTACCAGCCCCACAATGCCCCCTAAGCGCTGGCTTGCCCCTGGCCAGGCTGGTTGGTCTTGGCACTGGGGTCTGCGGGCTGGAAAAGGGCCTTGCTGGTACTTTGGGTAAGCCTCTGTGCTGGGGTGGGTGAAAGCCTGGTGGGATTAAGCTAATGCAGCGGTGAACGGCCACGGCGGGAAGTCACCGTGAGCGGGATCAGAGCCATGGGAACTGGTGGTGCGCTGGGCGTGGTGCAGACTGGTTGGGTGCGGGCTCCTTTTCCATGAATGCAGCATACCTCGTTATAGATACAGACTAAGCTAGATCATGTCCCGTGAAGGAATCATGCACAGCATCTACTACATAGTGCATACAACCTCTACTAAATAACCAAGGTCCCTGATGTTTCAACCGTTCACCCTCAAGTCGACTCTGCTCAGTTTTCGGTGTTGTTTCTCTCACTGCCACCCACTTCCCCTTCACACGTTGCTCGACCTGCTGTTGTCACGGTAAACCGCACCTCAAAGCCCTGTCCCCAACAGTGTAACTAAACCTATCTTCCATCGAACCACAACAACACCGTCACGTCATAATGGCACCCTGCAGGCTGTGCTTGTTTGTACACGATCCTGCATTGTTAAACACCTGTCCACCCTCTGTCCTGACCTCCTCTCTCTCTCTCTCTCTCTCTCTCTCTCTCTGTCTCTCTCTCTCCGTACGTCCTCCACTGTCTTCATCCCGCTCATCAGCGCGGTTTGTTTTGGCAGACCCTCGGTGTCCGGTGGCCGCTGGCACGGGGTCCCGCTGCGCCCCTGCCTCCTGCCGGGGGGCCAGCGTGCGTGGCGAGAGGGTCAGCGTGCACCCCGAGGATTCTGCTGACTGGGCCCATCCCACCATGAGATAATGCCATTCCAGAGAGATCTACTCTAAAGCCCCTTTTTCTGCCCCTCAGGTATATAAAGAGAGGGCGGCTGCAGGGGAGAGGACACACGCCACTTGGGACCTCCGCTCACGGCCTTCACCTCTCCTCCTCTGTCTGCGCCACCTTCGCCACACGCCTCCCTCCTCGCACCGAGCCAGACGCCGTGCCGACCCGCCATCCAGCAGCCCAGCTAGAACCTGCCTGAGCCCCAGCCCAGCTAGACCCAAGCCAAGTCAGACACTATGGATATTGCCATCCAGCACCCTTGGTTCAGACGCGCTATGGGCTCCCTCTACCCCGCCCGCCTCTTCGACCAGTTTTTCGGGGAGGGAATGTTCGACTATGACCTCTTCCCCTACACCGCCTCCACCATCAGCCCCTACTACAGACAGTCGCTCTTCCGCAACTTCATGGATTCCTCCAACTCTGGCATGTCTGAGGTAATGCTCTTCATGTAGCTCCGCCTTCTCCGTCCTACACACTAGAATAGGCCTTTGGCACTCTCAGGGAGAGGGAAAGATTGAGAAGATGCAGTGCATTTGGCTTGTACATTTTAAATTCAGATTCAGTTGAAGGAAATGTATGTTTTTACCTTGTTTTTAAGGTTGCTCAAACTAGTCTCAGATTTGACTGTTGTGACTACAGTTGGAGGAGATGAAAGTTGACAAACTGAGGGGTATACATTCAAGCAGGTCTGCAGCCATTTTGTACTAAAATATAACAGAACAGAATAAAATGTACTTGTCCATCCAGGATGGAAACAATATGGGGAATCATCTGGTAGTGGGTTTTCATGCTAGCCTCGGTGTATAGTTAATCGAAGTGAACCAAACTGTCACTAAACAGCAAAGCTATAATATCAAACAGCAGTGACAGCAAATAGCAAACAGCCAGCAATCATTTCATCTCTTTGACATGTCCCAGCAGTAGGATGCAAACAGTGGAAACCTGCAGTTAATCACAAGCTAACTTTTATATGAGCAGCTACAACACAAAGCTTTCTGTTTGTCCATTTGAATGTCGGCATTTTGTTGGCTGTGCAACAGATCCACACCCAATCTCTCCTGCCCACCATGACATTTGCCCTTTCTCCCTTTTGCCCTTTCTCCCACTCTTTCATATCCTCTCTCCATCTCCATCTCGGTTTCCCAGGTGAGGTCTGACAGAGACAAGTTCAGCGTCCACCTGGACGTCAAGCACTTCTCCCCAGATGAGCTCAACGTGAAGATCACCGACGACTACGTGGAGATCCAAGGCAAGCACGGAGAAAGACAGGTGAGTGCCACCCTTTAGTGCGTGTGTGTTTGCGTGTGTGTGTTAGAGACACACAGAGAGAGGAAGAGATAGACAAAGAGCGAGAGAGGGTATTGCTAGACAGCTGTCAGTTACAGACATGGTTTGGCAGCAGCTGATGTAACAGAAGCAGCAGGCAGTGTCAACACTGTTGGTAGTCAAGTCAGTGAACAGGCCCCAGGGCTAACCATCCCCCAGTCCAACTATTGGACATACACATGCAATGACAAGTTTATTTTAAAATCCCAAAATATTTCTTCTATTAGACATTTTTTACACATGACATGTATTTTAACCTGTGGTCCTGTACATTTTCTTAACCTTCTCACAAAACATATATCTGGAAAATGCTTGTGGCAGTCTAGTCTTGAGCCAACAGGAGACAATTTATCAGGTAATTTCATTTGCCAAGCCCTAAATGCAAAGGCTATTTTAATGATGCTGAAGTACTTTATTGGTAAGGTTTTTGGCTTCATATCAATGTAGGCCATTTGTTCCTGGTTTTAGTTTATTTTAACGTACCATGTTCCTCATGGGACAAGGAGTGCAAGATGCATTGATGAAAACAATAGCGATTTGGGATTTTTCTTGCGTCATCTGTGCGTCATTACCCGAAAGATTCCGAGAAGTCAGAGTTTATTTGTTTGGCCTACAAATAATCTAGGCTAATCTACGTATATGAAATTCAATATGCCTCCCAAAACAAACACAGCTGAAAACGAAAGAATAGAAGTGTGAGGGATCTGTTGAAACATATATGACACCTCGAGCCGGACGCAAAATCCCTGCCCACCATCTCTCTCCTTGAAAACCTTCCGGTCTCTTCCCTCCTTCACAGGATGACCATGGCTACATCTCTCGCGAGTTCCACCGCCGCTACCGCCTCCCCTCCAACGTGGACCAATCAGCGATCACTTGCACGCTGACCACCGATGGCCTCCTGTCCCTGAACGGCCCAAAGGTCAGCGGGGGCAACGAGTCTGGCCGCGGTGACCGCAACATCCCAGTCACCCGTGACGATAAGCCTAACGCTGCCCCATCCTCCTAAGTGGACGCCAGCCGGCGACCAGGTGGAACCATCGAGGGCACGGGGGGTGGCAAAGGGCACATGCGGGGGCTTCTCTTCCAAACAAAGCAGCCATGCGGCTGGGGCCTGGCATGGGGATGCACACCCTCCCTACCCCCCCCCCCCCCCTCCAAGGCTCCACTCTACTCCCTTCCTCTCTCCACCTCCCTCTTCCCCTGACCCCCGCCCCTAAAGGATATCAGTGTATTTGTAGCCTAATATATTCTCCTTCTTTAGATGATTCTAGAACATTATGATAATATTAATATTCTTGTTATAATTATGATGATTCACTTCCCATGAGGATGGATAAGAGAGAGGGGTGGTTGGGGGGGGGGGGTGGGGCGGGTACCTTTTAAGGGTTGAACAGAGGATTACATGACCCTTTCTACCTCCTCTGTCAACACATGAGCTGTCACAACACCATGGGTAGTTTTCCAAGTGCCAAGTGTTTCCCCACGTGGCCACTCTGCTTGCCCTACTCCCCATATTACAGTGCTCTTCTGAGCATATTTGGACGAGAGAAAGAGAAGAGGGGCAAGATAGTTGGGGTACAGTTCAGACCATGGTCCTAGACTTACCCACCCACCTGGCTTTTTCCATTCCTCTGTCAATTTTTCCAAACCCTTCTCTTTTGTCATTGAATATTTCCTGTCCTATAGTGTTAGCCCTGTCCAACTGATATCTGACCATCACCCAAGAAGTCTACTAAAAGGTATACACAATAAAGTTGTACAATTAACAAAAAGGCAACCTCTGTCTCCGCAGCATCTCTCTGACTTCGAGTCCTCTACTAACTTAGGCTAAATATGACATTTTATTCTAACAGAGACTGTTCGTTGCAGCACCACATTGTCTACAACACCTCTCAATGATGTATAAGAAAGAAAAGTTAGGTTAGGAGGAGGAAAGGAAAAAGTGAGAAAGAAGACACCAAGACTTGGGGTGGGGGGGGGTGGGGGGACAGTGAGGAGGACGCTAAGGAGGGCTGGAGAGAGAGAGGGATCAACTCCCCAGGGTTCAGCAGTGCATTGAATGACGCACACACGCAGAGCGCTGGAATGCTTAACGTGGTTCGGGTTACACAGCGGATCGTATCAGTTTTATTGTGGTATGCGATACACGCTACTTAATACCTAGACTGACAGCTCAATTAACTAATTGACTGCAACAATTATTACATGCCTGTGGGCGGTATGTGAAATACAGTAACAAACATACACAAAAAAACATTCAAGTTGTTTAGTTAATTTATTTAAATAAATAGATTCAACTCTAACACATGCATATCCAGACAGTACATGCGTACAATACAAAGTATTACACTTATTTACTAGTAATACAGTTGATTGAACAGCATACTGCAAACATAGAAAATAACCTACAAAACTGTATCCAAAAAGCAGTTCTGAAAGTAATACTTTGTTTGCGAACTCTGCTACTATGATTGCACGCTGGTACAAAAGGCACGAGGGTATGGTTCAAACAACCCGACACAATACGTCAACCAGTAGGACTATCGGGTCAGAGAAGCCATCTCATGGTTGTTAATCCCCGGGAAGAACCCCCATGGTTTCTGAGTGGCCCAGTGCTATGGGCCATGCGCAGGCTCCAGTCTGCCTAAGGCGGTGGGGAAAAGAGGCT
The DNA here is from genome assembly GCA_023658055.1 of Thaleichthys pacificus. NCBI lineage: Eukaryota > Metazoa > Chordata > Actinopteri > Osmeriformes > Osmeridae > Thaleichthys > Thaleichthys pacificus. The sequence goes on from CM042873.1 coordinate 9,149,237, forward strand.
GGGGCTGCAGGAGGCTCTGGGTGTAGGTGTAGGGATGCAGGCTGGCCCGAGGCCTCCTCTCGGCCTGGGCTAGAGGATGCTGGGTCTGGGGCAGGGTGAGACCCTCCGCCCGCGGGCCCTGGTGGATGTGGAGACTCGTCTTCAAGAGCTGAGCGGTGGACGCCACCATGGCCAGAGAGGAGGAGGAGGAAGAGGAGGAAGAGGATAAATCCAAGGGTTGCTCTGAGCATGGGTGGAAGCGGGACGGGGGGGGCAGGGGGGGGGAGGGATGGCGGGGGAAGTCTGCTAAAGGCACGGGGGTCTGTAGAATGTAGGACGGCGGGCGTGGGTGGGGGAAGTCGAAAGAAGGAGGCGGAGGAGGGTGAGGCGGAGGGGCGAGGGGAGAGGCGGCGTGAGGGTGAGGGAGGAACAGAACGGGCGGCTGAGGGGAGGCGCTGGGGAGAAAGTGATGCAGCGGGATCTGGACGACTCTGCTGGCAGAACGGGAGAGAAGAAGAGTCAGAAGGAACCGGCCCCTGGGTCCGACTCGGTCTAGGACGGCTGACACGGAGACGCTTCTGGCCTCACCTGTGCTGGAGCAGGGCTTCCTCCCTGAGAGGGGCGGAGGGCGCACAGTGGGGCAGCCCTTGGTTCACCCAGGGACTGGTCGGGGGCATCCACACCTGACGCCCGGGACTTTTGAACCTGTTCAATCCCAGGAGACCCTTCGCTCGGGCCTCCGCCCTCAGCTGCTGGCGGAAAGCCCTCAGACCTAGGGGGGAGTGGGAGAGGTCAGAGGTCCGACTCTGAAAGAGCGGTTGAATCCAGCCCTCACAAATCTGGTCTTCTGTCTGCCGGAGACGGCCGGACAGTGTGCCGGTTTGCAGTGGTGGGGAGAGAGACGTAGGGAGCAGCCTTGTACCTTGTGTGAGGGAGGTGTCAGAGGCCCTGCGGCCCTCCTGGAACCTCGGCAGAGGGAGGCTGTCCCGGGCCTGGACCCACACCTGGGCCTGAGGAGGGGGCAGTGGGCCGGATGACTCTGTGGGGCTGAGGGCTCCGGGGGCCAAGGACACGGCAGGAGCTTTGATGGAGGTTGTCGGCGGGGAGCAGCCATTGTAGGAGGAAGAGGAGGACGAGGAGGAGGAGGAGAAGAAGGAGGACGTCTCGCAGCTTTCTAAAGAACCCTCGCCGGATGAGTCCACCAGAACATCTGGAACTGACACATGTTCATTGTGGTTAGGTTAACAGACATGCTTGAACACACAGGTGTGTTGTGATATGGACCGACGTGTGCATAGTACTTCTTGAGTGATTTAAGGAATGCGTGTTTTTACCCGTGCGTGTGTGTGTGTGTCTTCTCTCTACTCACAGTGGGGTGGAATGCGCTTGTTGCTAGCGAGGACTTCCGCCAGGGTGTGTCTACGGGAGGGGTTTAGAGACACGGGGAGGACCTTCTGATGGCCTCCACTTTCCTCCTCCTCGTCCTCCTCCAGCTCCTCCCCCGGGTCTCCGTGCTGGGCCTCGTCCATGCTGGTCTGCAGCAGGCTGCCGTGGGCGGGGCTTGGGACGAAGCCCGCCTCCTCCACGGCCAAGGACGGCCTCCGGCCGCGCAGTTCCTCCATCTTCTCCAGCAGGAGGCAGTAAATCGCAGAGAAGTGGTTGTAGCTGCTTCTCTGAAGAGACTTATAGGATAAGGAGTGGAGAGAATGATTAGATTATAGTACCTGACTTTGAAGAGTCCTTACCAGATGGCTCATACACTTCACACTTCTTGCCATTAACGGATTGCAAAGTAGACTTTCCAAAACAACAAATAACCAACTCTTGACTTCGTAAAGGGACACATTTACTGGTTATCTTCGTACGTCATCCAAACCTCCCACCTCTCACCTCCACGGTCCTCTGCTTGTCGATGCCCATGGTCTGCATGACTCCCAGGACAGACTCGCTGTACTCCCCTACAAAGGGCTCCCTCTCCGGGGCCAGGGGCCAGTGGAGGGCCAAGGGGGCCGCGGTGGGGTCTGCCTGCAGCCAGCGGTGCTGCTTGATCTGGGCCACGGTGATGCGCTTGGACGGGTCCAAACACAACATCCTCCTCACCAGGCTCTCACAGTCTAAGGGAGGGGAAAGGACACAGGGACTAGAATCAATCAGTCATCCACCATCACAATGGTGGGGTTAATGATTAATTGATTCAGAATTAATAGTGGTTATAAACATTGGTTATTGTAACATGATCATACGGATGGTATTATATGGTATTTTATGCAAGCAGCATCATTTATTCATCAGCATGGATGGTGATCTCATGTTCCACATACCCTGGGACATAAAGAAGGGGATTCGGAAGCGCCCCTCGGTGACCTTCTGTCTGAGCATGTGCAGGCTCGGGGCGTCAAAGGGCAGGGCGCCACACACCAGGACGTACAGCACCACCCCCAGACTCTGACGAGCAAGGAGAAGAGCACAGGTGAGCACCCCCGCACACATCCAGCAACCTTCACCCTCCGTTCCTCTGGGTATAGGCCCGGCAAGCTGCGGCTCGGCCCCCAGAGTGAGAGCTCTTCCCGAGGGGGTCAGGGAATGCACGGGGCGGCAGCGAGTGGCGTCGGGTGTGGTTCCTCACCCAGATGTCCAGAGAAGGCCCCTCGTATTCCCTCCCTTCGAACACCTCCGGAGCCGCGTACGGGGGGCTTCCACACCACGTGCTCAGGGGTTCCCCCTCGCTGAAGAAGTTCCCGAAACCAAAGTCTACATGCAGGAACAGAGAGAACATTAGAGATTTGTAAAAAAAAACAAAAAAACTTTGTCATATGGGGGAAACGGTGTGAAACGGTGCATGATCGTTCTATAGCATCGTTCTTTGAGATGTTCCTCCAAACTCTTCTTTTCTGATTAGTGGATAGTCCAACATTGTCTCTGGATACCTGCTAGTTTGATATCCAGGTTGGAGTCCAGTAGGAGATTCTCTGCCTTGAGGTCACGGTGAACAATGTGGTTCTTATGGCAGTAATCCACCGCTGTGAGGATCTGCCAGAACTTCCTCCGAGCTTCGCCTTCACTTAACCGCCCAGACGAAGCCAGATAATCTACATGTGGTATGTGGATATTGAGAAACATGTGGAATGTTATACATGAGGAAACTCGTGGTCTTATAAACATTTGGTCATAAGAATGACACAACTCTCCACTTACCAAACATCTCTCCATTTTTGGCATACTCCATCACCATGTACAACATGTCTTTAGATTCCATTACCTTCAAATTAAAGAAATATATTTTAACAAGACAGGGATTTCAGGGATCATTTGCTTAACTCTTGTGTAACCTTCGGTTCATTGCGACCCTTCAGTCATTGTGACCCACCGTCGTGTTGCGACAACTTTACCCAATACAAAAATAAAGTGAAGCATTTTCTTTTAACCGTCGCGCTGTCTCAGACCCCCCACAGCGCGAAGGTTAAACAAAAATGCTTCACTTTGTTTTTGTATTGGGTAAAGTTGTCGCAACACGACGATGGCGATGGGTCATTGTGAACCTTGACCCGAAGGCAGCACAAGGGTTAAGGCCATATTTGGAGCGGAATAGTTAAAAAGATTCATCAGGCATCGTCATTTTCCACCCTAAAACCCCCTCGAGACTCAGTAACTCAGAGGAGGAGGGATAATGTCTGGGAATGAAGTCGCAACGCAATAAAAAAAAAAACTGCATAACCTTCTTAAACAAATAGAAAGAGGAACTGAGAGGAGGAGAGGGAGATGACCTATACCTGGTAAAGCTTGATGATATGAGGGTGGTTCATCAGTTTCATGAGTTGAACCTCTCTGTATATCTTCTCCAGGTCTGAAGGGTCTAGTGTGGTTTTGTCAATAATTTTTATGGCCACCTTAAGTCGCAGACAACAAAACGACATCAAACAATGCCTTTTATTAAGTAAGTTATGATGATTGAATCCATCAGGCTACTGTCTATACTGGAAACAGCAATGTCGTAAATAAAAGTTACGCACCTGAGTTTTTGTGACTTTGTGACATGCCAGTTTGACAATTGCAAAATTTCCTTTGCCTAACGGTCCTGATGATTTCATAGAAACCGACCTGCAGCGCCTTGCCGGGGGGTGAGCTTGGAGGTGACTCCGCCGATAAAATCACCATGGTGAAAAGATTCGAAGAAATCAACTAATATTAATAGAATATGTTTCAAATAAAAAAAATATTTGTAATCAAATATATTTATCCTAAGCAGACAACTCATCCAACTGCATCTTGAGAGAAGAAAATGAATGGGCTACCTTCACAACAAATCTTCCAGTTTCCAGAACATATGCGCGCACCTGTTATATTCCTCCTGTGTCCATCCTTACAGTGCCTATTTTGCAAACATGGGATCAGAATGAATATCCGTCCTCTGGAAACAAAGCTCGTTCAAAAGGCTCCTTGGAGCCCTGCCAATATGAAACCCACTCCGTTAACGTCACTCTGGCGTCAGAGGCAGAGCTCCGGGCGGTGCGCAAGGTCAGCTCAGCTCAGCTGTGGCACAACCGCTTGATGGAGTCTGAGTTGCCAAGAAACTGATCAACGACTCGTGGCTGAGTCGCGGGATATGTAGCTCAAGGCTGGTAACAGTTGTTCAAAGTCCCACGTGGATTTCAGTCTGTTGCACCACAACATGTTGAGATGTCGACAATGTCTGGACCAGTCCAGTCTAAGTTGTAGCCAGTACATCATATTTCAGAAATATGTTTTTTGTTTCTGACTTGACTGTAAAGTCAAGACCCAACTTTGGTGCTGTTTGACACTTCATTAGCCATTTCAAAAGACAGTGCAAACACCTGGTCACATGGACCGGAATATTCTCCTGTGTTTATATGCTATTTATATCAGGGTGTGGCTTAAACCCACGAGACTGTATCCTAGACTGTCAGCAGTGCAGACTGGCAAAGCACGTGCAGTGAAAGCTTACCCCAAGTTTCATCTCTTCACTCTCCTAGACTTATCCACTTACCACTTATGACTCACCTAAAGACTCGCCCATTTGTTCCTCTCACCTGAGTGTGAGTGATGAGATTAAGGCGTCTAAGAAGATATCTTGATATAAATAGGAGGGAGACTGTTTACCTTGGACGGTATGTCACCGATTCCCATTTACACTTCGAATCGAAAATCTGCTTTAATGGTAGTGAAAACATTTGAACCCAAATGTAACATGAACGGAACTTCATTCCTTAGCAGATGAAAGAGAGAACACCAGAAGCTGCTTGTAAACTAATAAAGCCCCTATGGAACTTAGGACATACGGCCACAGTCACAGTGCTAACATAAACATACCACACGTACAGTCCAAACTGGAAGCAAATGACCTTGGTGTCGCGAGACCCTCCCATGAAACAAACACAAACAACATGGAACAGTTCCTTTGTGGCAGTTCGACAGTAAGAACAGAGCCATTTCCCTAATGACTTGCCAAGCATTCAAGAACAACAGTCCTCAGACAAGCCTCAAGGCCCTGACAGGGGTAATGTCTTCCCCAGGCAAGGAGGGGAAAGGGCAGGCTCGGCTTTTCCCATGACCAGTCCACCATGGGAAAAGCTCATTAAGGTTTGCCCGCGGATCGCATAGAACGGCTGACCGCCTTCGTGCGAGTGGGACGTGCGCGGCTTTGTTTATGCTCGGTCCGACTCGGAGGTGCTGAGCTCCGGCGGGGAGCCGTCCCAGAGGGAGCCCAGATCGTCCAGGGTTTCCTGCGCTGTCTGCCTGAGGGCCGGGTGGCGGCTGGAGGCCAGCTGGCGGATGCGGGCTAGAGGGAGAGGGTCCTGTAGCCCTGGGCGCATCAGGGCCACAACCTCCGCCTCCAGCAGCAGAGACTGGAGCAGGCGCAGGGAGTGGAGACAGACGTCTTGGTCACCGTCTCAGAGAGAAAAACACCAAAAGGGAGGGAGAGAAATAGAGAGAGAGGGCGAGAGATGGAGGGAGGGGGGGGGGGAAAGAATTGGAGAGAGAGAAAGCGTTCTTAATCCCCCTGACCACACTTGAGTACTGATTGCTAACATCAGAGGGCAGAGGTCGGATACTCGGAGTGGAAGCTGGCTTGGCATCGAACACATAAACACACGTTCCCCAGTATCCACGTGTCCGGATACATGAACGCACGCACTCTCATCACCAACTTACGGAAGCCGCCATGTACGCACAAACCAAATAAAATGAAAAAGAAACACAGCTATTTTATCATCGTAAATGTCAACGTTAAGCCCATCTCTTCCTGCTCTGGTCCAGCCCCTTACCTTCCAGAAGGGTCCAGATGAGAGGGAGAAGTCCTGGGCTCTCGCTGATGTACTTCAGTCCCTTCACACTGATACTGACGTTGTATAAAGCCATTAGCATCAACCTGTATCGCAATACCAGAAGAATTGGCACAGTTTCAATCCCAGAGGAGATACACTGGCCCCTGGTGTCCATTTACAAGGAACTACAATAACCACAAGCCACCTGCAGAATGACGACACAAACAACTGTAGTCAGGAAACTACAGTAACCATCTGTATCCACCCGTAGTACCATTACAGTGACTAGTCAAATGGTTGACTCATAAATGCTTTATGTAACTCTCACACTTTTAGCTTGGGGAACACCCCAGTCTTCATAAGCTCCAGTAGCTGCATCAGAGTGTCTAACAGGACGTGGGCTGAGCTAGACAGGAAGTCCCGCCCACACGTTACAGCTGCCACATCTTGAACGAGGTGGATGGAAATTAAACAGGTTATGAAAGGAGCAACACTTCATAGACAGTAATCGTTACAATCAGTTGATACCATCCTTCTCTGCAATTGTGGGCCAGTCTAGAAAAACTCACTGGTGATGACTCCAGCCAAGGCCATGACAAACTGCTGCTCATGGGAGTTCAAGTCCTGCTTTTCATTCACAACCTCCCCGTCCATAGACTTTACAAAGCTCTCCAGAGTCTGACCTGCTAGGGTCAGGAAGGACTCCAGCTTACCCTGTGACCCACAGACACACACACAGTTCACATGTTTCCCATTCAGTGAAGAGGAGTCCGGGGTGGCTAGCCCCGGGGTGTAAGCCACTGTGAAAATCAAGACAACGTTGACAGAGGGAGCGCAGGCTGATGAATCGTTGAGAGAACGGGAGGGACTGTGGCTCACATCGGCTAGGATGTCTTTGACAGCGTCCTCCTTGCTGGAGGCACTCCACAGCAGGGTGCAGGCGGAGGCCCCGAGCCCTGTGCAGAACTCAGCCTGTTGCTGGAGCTGCTCCCGGCCCTCCCACAGCTGCTCCCTCAGAACCAGCTTCTCCTGGTGACACACGCACGCACACACACACAAATATGCACACAAGCCCTAACACGGACCAAAAAAAACTCCCGACTTTGACACAAGATCTCTCCTCTAACACCTTAGTGCATGCCCACCGTGGAGAGGTTTTGTCACTCACCTCCCTCTCTTTCTGGCACTCACTCTGAGCTGCATCCAGTCTTGAACGGAGATGCAAGCACTCTTGCTTCAGCTGTTCTTGATCCAGGGCAAGTTGATTTGTCACTACAGCACCCAAACAGAACGGTCTCACTTGATCTCATTATTATTTTCTTGGCTGTATAAGATAACGTATCATTTATGCATTTTCTAAGGACAAGGATGTTATTTATTGCCAAATTAGAGCAGGCGTTATAGTTATAGCAAGTTAGATTGGCTTACTTGTTTGTGCAGTACGGGATCTATGCATCATTTCTACCAGATCCCCATTAACTTTGGGCAGGAACTCACGGAGCTGCATGACTTCCGTGGTCAACATCTCCAACTCTCTTTTCCTTACTATAACAAAACTATCACGACTGTCATCCTGTAACAAAGTGGTGTAATACAAGTTTTGTGCTGAGCTGAAAGCATGAATAATGAACCTTGCATGCCGCCTGGTGGACAAACTCGGAGAGAGGGCGTAATCCTCTCAGTCTCGTACCGTTAGCTAGCTACTGACTAGGCCTACAGCCTACATTCAATGCGAGTTTTCCGCCAGCTAGCGACACACAAGTTTCTTCTGAGTGACAATATAACTTCTACTCACACAGACTCATATTGTAAGGTTCCCTCAATCTGTATTTATTTTGAAAACGTGACAGATATAATTATTTAGCTAGCTATCTATTACAGGACTGCAGATCATGTTCATTGAGGTGATGGGTAACCTACTGTACCTTGTTAGCTGGGGACCTCCAAAACTTACAGTACCAAGAAACATGTAGACAAATTATTAGTGACAAATATAACTGAATTATTAGGATACCTTTCCCAGTTTGCTCGTTGAGTCCACCGTTTGAATCATCGTGTATTTAGCCCCACACTGAATGTTGTCTAAGGTAGGCTACAGAACTTTCTCCTGTCGACGCAATATCTTGGGTGTTACTTGGTCCAGCACCAAGTAACACTCTCTTGCCAAGAGATGGTCTTAATGCCATAGACTACTGCCATGAGAGACATTTACATTTTGTCGTGTATTTTTGGAGCATTAAGTTGACTTACTGGGTATTGTAAAATCTGAATGCACTGCGGGCTGTAGGGAGGGACAAAGGAAATACGTGTTAACCTCAGAACACATTGTGCGACCGTGAACACACTTGAAATTAAATACGATTTGAGCCAGGAGGTGTGTGGTAGTGTGTTCAATTACATGCGCATATTTCATAAAATGTTACTGTCATCTGCTTGTGTGCTTTTAGCCATACTTTAAAATAAGAAGCAAATAAATCAGAAACAAATTGGTACCATATGCCTGACTGTAGATTTAATGTCATAAAAAAACTCTTAACGGGGCCTGATTGAACTTGCATTTGTAGGCTACATCAAGCGACATGCGATCCAATCCGTGATTCCACAACGCTATTTCATTCTCGCCTAAGTTGAGTAGGAGCGCATATCTTTCCCTTCCTCTCCTTTGTGTACCGTGCGCACGTTACCGGTGAAGGAACATCACTCTCAGGAGCGCGGAAGGAGTTGCATCTTGTCTGTGATAGCTACGTTGAAACGACATCTCTCATTTCACTTGCAGCTGTGTTCTTCGATTCTGAAACATGTCTGTTGGGATCGAGTCTGGATTTTCGAACGACGAGGTGCTCAATATTCGTTTCCCTCTTCACCGGGCGTGCAGGGATGGAGACGTCGGTGCTTTGTGCTCACTTCTCCAGTGCACCACAAACCAAGCTGACCTAATAGCGGAGGACTCTTTCTATGGATGGACTCCCATTCATTGGGCTGCGCATTTTGGGAAGGTAAACTGCCTTTGTAGTATTCGTTAATTATGGATTGAGACCCACCGAAGGCGATGAATCGTGCCATTTTGAGTTAGCTTGCAACCATTCACCGTTATCGTGCCTAGCACTCGCTAAATAATCAAAATGCCACCGATAAGCCAATCTAGTCTATCGTGTGCTACTTCTGTACAGTAGGCTAATATATACACTGTCTGCGATGTCATTACAAGTGGAAAAAAGAACATGCGTAGTTCGGCACAATACAATGAAAACGCAACGCTGACTAACGTTAAACTACAAGCATGCTGTGTCTTGTAACATCTGTTTAAACTAGCAACAGCAGTTGATTTATAAAGTAAACTGTTGTTTTGCTAGAGTCTGTTACTCTAAACAAAAAATGTTCTTTCATTTTTTGATGGCGTCGCATAGCTTTTCATTGGCTTACTCTTGACCAATGATCATCAAAGCGCCAAAGTCGTAACAGTCAAACGGTTTAAACTGTGGAATGACCTACGGGCTAAGAAAATAAAAACATGTTTAACCCACACACGGGGTGTTTTATTTTGGTATTTAAATTGTACACATTTCTGGTTAAAGTGTAATTTCAAGATGTAAGGATCATGATGCCAAGTGGGGCAACCTGCTCATTAAAGATAATTGGCATGGCACTAAATGACCTAATTAATGCAAGGTAGTAGTTGTTAATTCCCCATTACCTTAATTGTTTTGGAACGTGGAGTAATAGTTTCTAACGGATGAGTGGAGGATTGGTACTGACTTTGAACTGGAGTCTTTTGGGTATTCAGGGAGCCTGGGGGGGAACCTTAAAAAAAAAAAAAAGCAGGAAAGAATTGGCAGAAAAGAGCCAGCCCCTTTACATCTGCTGACTGTGGTTTTTTTCTCCCACCCAACGGCTGCAGCTGCCTTGTGTGGGATTCAAGCACTCCAGAGGAGCTGTGTGTTTATTTTGCAAGGTTTTGTCTATTGAAGGTTCCACAGGTTTTTGAAGTGGGAAGTGATTTAAGGCTGAGTGAAGGAGAGATGACAAATCATTAGTTACTATGGTGTTCAAAAGGCAACACCAGAGCCTTGTTCACAGTCAAAGAATGGCCAACTATATTATTATTATTATTATTATTACTGAGACACTTTGAATATACACCGTAGAGAAAAAAGCAAGTCAGCTAGCTAACTCGGTCTTAAACTGTTTTTGGAATGTTGCATAAACTACGAACACACCTTTTTCGAGGGACATGCAGCTGGCAGACAAAAGGTCTACCTAGACAAGTTTATCTTTTAGGGAGGGGCCAAAGTTAATGTTTCTGTGAATGCTGGGAAAACAAGTTTCCCGCCAAAACAACTCTGTGCTGACTACACCCAAGTCTTTGGCCTTGGCTGGACCTGAGGGGGAAAATGTGATAAGTGTGACTACTGTGATGTGAAAAGGCAATTTAGAAAAGATGGATATAATTGGTCTGAGTTCCATGTTCATTTTAAAACCACACTTATACATTAGGTGTGTGTGGTATGAGTGAAGCAGAGGTTTATAAAGTGAAACTTAACTGATGTCCGTCAGAGAAGGAGTGAAGTTGATCATTAATGCGTAGCCTAATGGAAACTACTCCACAAGAAAACGAGCATGCGTGGTTGGTCAAGTCATGTGGTCCATGTAATGATTATTCCCCCCTGCCCCCGCGCTCTCTCCCCTTCTCCGTCCACTTTCTCCCTCACGCAGCTGGAGTGTGTGATGCGTCTGGTGCAGGTGGGCTGCGAGGTGAACGCCATGACGACAAGGTTCGCCCAGACTCCCGCCCACATCGCTGCGTTCGGGGGCCACCCGGAGTGTGTGTTGTGGCTGCTACAGGCCGGGGCCGACATCAACAGACAGGTGGGTCTCAACCCTCCACCCTGCTGGCTCCACAGACCACCACTGACCACCTGCCTACCAGACCGACCGCGAACAGCACAACGTGCATCCTTCCATGCTGCAGAACAAATTGCCCCTAAGGGGGACAAATAAAAGGTTGCTAAACAAAAGGAAACCTCAGCGCTCCCAAGACCTGTGCTTCACAAGGCCCTGATATGTCGTTCACAACATGAACTGAGATATCGCCTACTAGACAGCCCTTCCTCCCACTCAGCAGTTCTTTACTAGCGCTCTCTCCCAGGCCACGTAGACAAGCTTGATCCTATTACGGGATCAGGTTTGTCTCTCTCTGACGGCGTGCGCCGTAGGATGCTCTACACCCCCCTGACCCCGGAGACCCAGACCCTCTATCATCCTTACACGCTGGTCAGCTTAAGCAGCAGCATGTAGGAGGCAGGCTACGTCACGGACTGGGGCTGGAGGACGAGCAGGGGCCACCTCCCCTCTCCAGAGTGCGGGGGGGGGGGCGGGGGGCAGCCTAGCCTATCTGTGCTGCCATGACGGCGTAAGTGCACCTAGAGGCTGTGGGCCAGAGAGGCTCAGCCGGGGAAATCAGATTAGGAGGTCACGATTGCGTAATTCCCGGGTCCATCCTGTCCACCATCTCTCTCAGCCTTTCCCTCGCATTCTCTATCACACACTCTCTCTCTCCCTCTTTCATTCTCTCTGCGACGCTTTGATATTTAGACTTTCTTAATGTTTTTAGATAATTTTTTTTCGGTGAGACAGACAATCTTAAATGGGCTGCTCTGAAGTTGATTAACCTCCTATTAATAAAGTCTGTTCCAGGCAGCGACTCCAATGGGGTGTAATTTGTCTGACCGAGTCAAGACAGGCGTAGGCTGAAGACAGCTGAACTTGGCCCAGTAATCCCTATCTGTCTGATGACATGCACAAGGGGGTGGTGAAGCTACGGGGCGGCGTCACGGCACTGCCCTAAAAAACGGGCACAACGGGGCAGATGCACTTTCCTCCACATCCGCGAATCGGATCACCGACAGTGAAAAACGCGCCGTCTGACCTACATTCCACCAGAGCGGTAGCTGAAGTTGTGCCCGCAGGGAGGTTTGCTGGGCGAGAGTGCTGATGTGCTCCTTGGCCCCAGGGGGCGCTATTAAACGGGGGGGGGGGGGGGGGGGGGATGAAAAGTTCAGCCCCGGTCCCGGTGGCCCAGTGCCCGTCGTGTCTGTCTTGGAGCAGACAGATCTTAACATTGCATCTCTGTCAACCCTGCCCCCTGAGACCGTTGTCTGCAGCTGTGCCCATCTTGAAAGGTTTACCGCTTAGATGAAGCCGTTCATGGGACTGCTGCTTATAACTCGATCTTGTGTTTCTGTAGACGTGATGCCTTTTTTCTCTGTTTTGCACCCAGGACTATGTGGGTGAGACTCCTATCCACAAGGCAGCCCGAGCGGGTAGTATGGAGTGCATCAACGCCCTCTTAATACAGGCTGCTAAACCTGAGTAAGTCCCCTTCTGCACACCTTCCACCACACCTAACCTGTACACGAAATAAAGCTTTGTTACCACGGAAACAATGTTATTGTGAAGAAGGGGAAACTCCACCAGATGATTTCAGAGCCACATTTCGTCCTCAGGGCGTATCGAAACGTGAATGTGGCGGTTCTGTAGATAAGTTTTCTGTTTAGTCTTTGGTTTCTACCGTATTGTGTAGAAATGACATGCACACCCAGTACTGTTCGTTAAAGATGGACAAACATTGTCCGGGTAAAGGGAAAAGTGCCTGATATTTGGCCCACATCAGTTCACAAGTAGTTATTTTTCATCAAGGTTCTTTAAAGTGATAGCAATATTGGGCAATATATAGGGCAATATTGAACCTTTTTTTTAAGTAATCTGCCCTTTTGTCATTTAATTCTGAATGAGCCAGATGGACTCATTATGCCGGGGGGGATTTGCCCTTGGTCAAGCCATAAGCTTGTTTGTATTGGGGTCTCCAAATCCTACTGTATATATGTTATTCAAATAGCCTAGCTAAATTGCATACCTACCCTTTTTTTTTTTACGCCACACTTGAATATGTTGTTGGGGTTCCTCCTTTAATAAATCTGCTTCCGTGGTGACTAATTTTGTATGTATTGATATAATTAATTGGATGGTTATAATGTAATGCTAATTTTACGATAACAATTCATGTTTGGCAAGGTATGGGGCAAATGCACATTTCCTCTTAATTGAATCGTAACCCCTGGCCGTAGCTTCTTGCTCCAAGGTTAGTAGACTATTGTTTATCAGCAGGCTAATAAGGGTTAACGGAATAGTGTTGTTTGTTGGTGAGATGTAGTAAATGTAATCAGTCACAGATGGCCATAGTCCTTAAGCATTGCAAGTTAAGTCTGTCCTGCCAATAATACTCCCACAAATGTGGATATTATTCAATATAATTATGGAAAGATTTGTACCAAGATTTTAGGGGACTTCAACATGTAATGGTCCTAGTAGAAATGTTCACTATTCAACTGTTTGGCTTGATGTCCCATGATTTTTAATCACTTCGCTAGTCATTTCAGATCTAATTAACGCAGTCACCCAGTTAGTCTGCCTGCTTTTGTTTTAGTGTCCCAATGATTACTCATTTGATTAGCAGGTGCAGCAGATCTCAGGCCTTACCAATAGTTGGCACAGCAATGTAATGATTGGTTGTGCCACTAGTGACCATCTGCCTTATCACATTGAATCCCTGCACTGTTGTCTGTGCACCTGCCGGCTTCAGAGGACATTGTCCCTTGACTTCTAATGAACTGGACTCCTACTGTATTGAGAGCCCATTATCACATGTTGCATTATGATTTAACGCCTCATATTCATCCATCCAACATTTTAAAATGTGGAAATGTGCATTTGGTCAATGCTTTTTCCCCAAAAGGGAGTGTGTTAAGTATTAGTCATGTTGTTATGCCTTGATAGTATTGTTAGTCTGTCTAACAACATTTGCTTGTATGGTGTGATGCTTCTTCTTCCTGACAGCTCCAGACATGGCATGTTAGCTCTTACCTTAGAAGTAGAAACAAAGGATTAGGGGATGATTTGGCAGGGAAGCTTATATTTTGTTTTGCCCTGCAGTAAAATTCCAATTAAAGATGCCTTCTTTTAAAGTGCCCATAAGAAACAAGGTAACTTTTGGAAAGAGCGTCTTCAGCTATTTAATTCTGTGTCAGTTCGCTTTGTTAATGTTTTACAAAGAGTACCAATGGCTCTCCAATACCTACTTAGCCCCTCCTTTTTCTCAGACTTGCCAGTCCTAATGTGGACCAACCAGGACACATTTTGGCACAGAGTTTATGTATAATTAGTTTTTTCCTGTTTTGAAGACGATTCCTTTTTGAGTCTTTACAGACATTTAAATTCCAATTTACTGATCGAATTGGTAGATTTGTTTATTTTTTTCAAAGCAACAAAACGCATTTAAACCCTTGAATAGGATAAATCATGTTTAAATATTGTTAGAACTGTAAGGAAGTAGACCCTTCCAAGTATAAAAAACAAAGATTTTAGATTTCTCTTAAATCAGTTGAACATGGTTAAGCAACGATTGGATGATTTTCAAACAGCTTGGTCACCTCCCTATCGTTCCCTTGCTCATCCCAACCAGTTATTCATCCGTGAAACCTCAACTTTGCTCCAGAGAGGGCAGGAAGTTATTTTGTGTATTAATGGACAGAAGACTGAAGAACATTCCCCTTTTGATCTTGTGAACGTTCTATGCTCGCATCTTTGAAGACTGATCCAACAGCTGACCAGCACCCGACAAGGAGAACGCATGGCTGCCAGCATTCATTTTCCTGCCAAGATAATATTGAAGGAAAAACCACAATTGCATTTCTTTTCAAAATTTGACATCTTCTCTGCTGCCTTGTTTTGTGTCGCACCTCAAGCAAAAAGCAATCAGCTTTCACCTTTAGCTTTTTTTTAATGCTACTTATGTGAATGTTGTCCCTAAAATTGTGTATGAAGCAATCATCTTTCTCACAGCCTTGATTGGTTATATTTTAGAACAAATATCCAAAAATCATTTTTGTCTTTGGCCATAACTATCTACAGTAGCAACATGGCTTTACTTGAACGTCTCCTCTTGAGTGTGGTTGTCCATGGATCCATGTTTTTAAACTGTAGAGCATCTCTTTGAACCCGGTTTGTGGTTGATTTCTCTTGTCTTCCTTTCTTGCCCATATCCATGGGTCTGAAACATTCCAGAACACCAAGATTTATTGGGATTTCTTATTTGGCTCTTTTTGGCCTTTACAATGTCAGTTTTTACATATTTGAGGAAATAAGGAGCGGACTTTTTGACCCGCGCACTTGATCATCAAATACCGCTTCAAACCGCCTTTTTAAACAACAATTCTTTGTCGATTCCATTCCTTATATAGCTTAGAACCATTGTCTTTTCTGTCCAGTCTACTCTGGTTTACAAAAGGCTAGTGGTGAATCAGGAACAATCACGCTTTTGCTGTAACCGTGAAGATAAAACAATTTAAGAGAAATCTAATTGTAAGTGCTTTGTGATATGGGTCAACATGTTGGCATCAAATGCTGTCAATTTATGGCAAAACATTATTATAAGCTTCCAGCCTCAAATCGGTGATGGCACAAGTGTCATACAACAGTCAGGGGAAGGGAAACGTGTTGCCAGGACAGAATATTGTACATTCAGTGAGAGGTGTCTCAAGCTAACCATAATTCTTAAATGTCTCTGTTTATGTCAGACATATATACTGTTTAGAATGTTTTAACTTAGATCTGTATTTTAAATGATATTTACTACCTTTTCTCTAATGAAAAGGCCATCCTAAGAATTTTATGCAAAATTGTCCTGTCACAAAAAACAAAACCCCTACACGTTTCGATGTTTTACAGCTATTGAATTTGAACATGACTTGATTTTTTCAAGTAATCCCAGAAAGGGGGAGCATTCCAAATAGGCACTGCAGAATCTGCCACAAGTGATTCAGCGAACATCTTACAGTTGTGGCAATGAGTGTTCTCACTATCGCTTCCTACAGTATCTACACACTGGCAAACTGGCGAGGTATTTCTTGCAGTGATTGGTTTTAATGCTAGGAGAGCAGTCATGATAGTCTGTCTAGACCTGCATGCTTTGCTTATACCTAATTTTTTTTAATCTCATCTACTTCAGATACTAGCTAACTAACCTTTAGGATTTTAGCTCAAACTCAGGACTAGGGCTGCAGGAATAGGGCAGTTTTAGTTTCATAGCAGTAGATGGTCAGGTTAGAATATTGTTTTTATGGGGTTTCCTCGCATAAAGCATATCAGGAATGAAGGGGAAGGGGGGGGGTAATTATCATATGTTTCCACAAACAAGATCTGTCCTTGATGTCTGTTGTGAAAATCTGTTGGTAATTTAACTTTTAAATGAGATTCTCATGGGTCTTACTCTCATTGTCAGACAAGATGCCTTTAAAGATTAAAGATAAAACAAAATTACTTATCAATTTACTTTTGAAATTGTACTGGATCTGTATTCTATAAGATGTTAAACACATCCCTATTAATAGACAGGAAATTACCGGTTACAGTTATTTTGGCGTATATATTACATGTATAAACAAGGATATATTATGACCTTAACCTATTGATGGGATTTTTCAAGGGTTATAAGGACAAACGGTTAGCACTTCATGCTTATTGCTAGTATCAGAATTTAAGATGTAAAGACCCCACAAAACTATTTAGGTGTCCTTTTCAATAACCTGTTTTCCCCAAGAATACTGTATTACAATATATTGTACTCAATTATTTTAGTATTTTGCCACTGCACTGAGATGCTACTCAATAGCACATTGTTTCCTAGATGTTTTTAATCCATCTAGGTAGATCATTACTAGATGCATGTTTTCCTACTCGTATAACCTCAGGATGGATTTGTACGTGTGTCTATTAGCTGCAAAGTACTTGTGTTGTCTGACGATGAGAAGGGTTGCCTTTATTAACTCGCTTGTTTGTTTTTCCCAATTTACGAGACAGTTCAGATCCTGTTTGGAAACATATTCTTTTTTCTAAAATAGGGGGCACTGTGGGAATAGGTGTACTGAAGTATTCTGTTGATTTTATTTATTTTATAATGATTCTTCCCATGAAATTAAATGCTATGACCTAATACATGCAGCTGTTTATGATTTTTGTATTCTTTTGAGCGTTGTTTCATAGACTAGACATTTAGAAAAGAGTCTAGAGTAGAGTCCATGAATCCATGAATGATCAATTTCTAAAAGTACAATTTCTGACTACAATTGTCATGCAAAGTTGGTGTGGTGTCTATACGATTAGTGTTAAAACCAATAGTAACATATTGTATTCTTCCATTCCATGACCTAGCAATGTACAAACATGCATGTTGTGATTTGGGGGAAAGATACCCAGATTCGTTTTTGAATATGTATATTTTCGGAGGTTCCCAGTAATACCAACAGTCTGACAGCTCTTACAGCCATGAAATAAATCTTCCTCTAAGAACCAGATGTTCTGCCCGCGGCTCACGTTGAAGGCCAAACCCTCCTGGACACCAAACAAATCTGAGACTTACCATCTGTGGAAACAGTACTGTGTCTTTGCTCTTTTTTTAAACATCGCCGTGTAGTAGAGCCAAAGAACCTTTGTGTAGTCAGACAAGCAAATGTAGTATATTTACATTTAGTCATTTAGCAGACGCTCTTATCCAGAGCGACTTACAGTAAGTACAGGGACATTCCCCCCGAGGCAAGTAGGGTGAAGTGCCTTGCCCAAGGACACAACGTCACATGGCACAGCCGGAATCGAACCGGTAACCTTCAGATTACTAGCCCGACTCCCTAACCGCTCAGCCACCTGACTCCCTATTTGACAGAACTTCAGTGTTAGAGCACTTATTTCTATGTCTACATATTTTAGAATCATTCCTGTGTTTGCGTTAGCCTGTGTTTTGTGGCATGCATCCAACTGAGAGTGACTAATAGGACATTTACTGTTCTGATAAACATGGCATCGCTCCTTTTGGCTATTATTCAAAAGTACTGCAGGTCATGGTGAAACCAGGCCTATGTAACTCTAGAGTTGCTCATTCATGGATTCAGAGATTTGTTCGGTTCACACTGCAATGGGAGATGATCGAGCTCAAATGGAAGAAACGATTGTTAATTATGAAGAATGGCTTCATTTATTGCTACACTTTGTTCTTTCACATTACGCGTCATACTACTTTGATGTGGACAGCACGTCTACAGGCGATGACGGTACTTTCTGCACACCAGTCCTTTCAGTTTGCACATTATGCTTGAAAGACAGGAGCAACATGATGAACTCTTTTAATGGATTTGTCCTCCGTTTCTTTGTGGTTCCAACCCTCAACAGTCATGAAGATCTGACGGTGTGCTTTCTGAACGTTCTTCTCAACTTTGAAGGAGAGATATTATTTTTAGTCGCATACCTGCTGGATTTGGAAGATTGTGACTTGGTTCTCCGGATTAGTTCTTGTCAGCCAAAAAGTAAATCAATTTTAGTAAGAAACATTATAGAGGAGTCTAGTTTAGAGAGGCCAGATTTTAAGTGCCCATTAACATTTTAGCAGGCTTAGCGGTCTATATAACAGTCCATTATGGTACACAGAGAACTGATCTGACCCTCATCTGTACTCGTCTTTTCTCTTACCGCAAATGTGCTGCCTACTTGTGGGAAACTTCCACACTCGTCTCCAGTGCAGACAAAGAATGAACACACAAGACAAAGCATTAAGAAAGGTTTTAGTCTCACATCCTTGAAGATTGCCCAAAAGGATCAAGTCCCTTTTTTTGACAAGTGGGACTACTTTCTCCTTGAATTATGAAAATTCATGAAAACCCTTTCCTTGTCCTTGTCAACGTCTTTGGTGCCTTAAAAACACATCCTAATGTGACAACGGTGTTTTAGGAATTGAATCTTTCTGAGTATTGACTCTTCTGATGTGTGGCTTCTGATCATCTCCCATTGCAGTGTTTACCTTCACGTGAAGAGATTTATCCAGTTTAGACATTTTAGTTTCATGATGTCGTAGAATAAATCGTAGTCTTGCACGCAGTGAGGACATCGGTTAGAATGAGACTGTCGGCAGAGTAGATTGGCAGAGTTAAAGATTTATTTTCTTGTGACTTGTCTTGTGCGAGCTAACGCCAGGGTTAGCTTTGCTGAGGGTGTCTTCTCTCACCGCACAGCTTGAGGAACGCTAGCGGCCTGACGGCGGCAGACCTGGCCCATGCCCAGGGCTTCCGGGAGTGTGCCCAGCTCCTCTCTAATGCCCAAAACCATGTCAACCAGCTGAATGGTTTCCATGCCAATGGGGCTGTCAATGGTAACAGTCAAGGTCGGGGCCTTCTCAACGGGATGGCCAATAGAAAGAGGCTGCTGGATGACATGGAGTGCAACCACACCAAGAAAGCCAGAACCGACGGTAAATGTGTTTTTGCGGGCATTTTATCATTCCGATTTAGTCTAGAAGGACTACCGTTTGATTTGATATTTTTTGTCTCGATATTTCCGCAGGTGTGCTCCCACCAATGAGGATGCTGAATGCTTGCGGCGTGGAGATGGAGAGCATGCACGTCGAGTCTGCCCGGGAGGCCGTGTCAGGTGGGACTGGCCACGATGCATGTGGGCCCGTGTGCACAGGACCCCAGCAGGACTGGGGGCCCAGGGAGATCTCCTCCTCCTCCACCTCCACTGGCCCCAGAGAGGCTCACACATCCACCCAGCCCACCACTGTGCAGTTCCCCTTCCGCTGTACTAACTCCTATGCTTACCTGTAACGGCCTTTCTCTGAAACCCTGCTACACGTTCTTAATTGTGGGCCTGGGTGTATTAAGGATTTGGTGATTTTAAAGATATGAGCCAGGCGGGACTGGTCTCTTGACGTCACACTTCGTTGAGTCTATATTGGTTTATAATATATAATGTTTTTTCTCAACTAATGCCTACTTGTCATGTTCTGCTCACCATACAGTGTTGATATGCATTTATGGCACGTTCATGTTCAAGATGTATTCATACCCTGGCCAGTCATGCATATTTCTGCATGGATTTAGTTGGAATTGAAATATGGAACCGGATGCACTCTTACCCTTTCAGTTACTACGGATGCCCTTACTGGACTTAAAATTCAATTTTTAAGTGATTTCCTATTTGATAACCCTGCATGATGCAGTTTACACCACACGTTTTGACAGTGACACGTGTCCCTTGCTTTTGGATTTTGTTTTTGCACACCCGTCCCTTTTCATCCACCTGTTGGTCATTTCCCAGTGTACTCCTCTGTTTGGAATGCTGATTGGAACCACGTCCGTGTGGTGTCGTGTTTTTGGACCAACCTTATTGGTCCCTGTGGTGGACTTGGATGAGATTTCCTCTGTAACCGGCCCCTGTTGCCATGCTCCAGGTGTGACAGTGGCGTTAGTGTTTGAAAGCATGTGTCCATTAATACCCATAATCTTGACAGATTGCATGGCAGCCAGGCATGGCGTATTTCAGAAAAGCCATGGAATTTTCATTCCATGGCTGCATCGTTTTAGACATGTTTTGGCCAAAGATAATGTGTTACGGTTATGTTGGGTTGTGAGAACCATGGTGCTCCAGATTTTATTGAATTTTGTGTGTTTTTTTTAAGGGCAAACTTCCCCTGTCCTGACAATGATTGTAAATCCTAAAGGAAGCTATCATAACTCATTTGATTGCACTGTAAAGTTGACTATTTACGTCAAAAACTGTAGCAGTTTATTTAACATGCATGACTATGCAAATGCTTGCATAAATTGCTTAATGTAGTTATTTCCTTAAGGGGATCTGGCAGAAGGGATTGCAGTATTATACAGTGTCTCTTTTTGATATTAGGCTAGCTTTTCTGCTCTTCCACTGTATTTGACAGTGGCCAGGCCAGTAGTACATTTTATGACCAACAATCAACTTTGTATTTATAAACTAAATCAAATTTAAGTCAGTGTTTCAGCTCGACTCTGTTAGTTTTATAGTGTGCTTACATTTGCTGATTCTGGCAGCTTCCTTAATAATTTATTCCTGTATATCGATCCATTAAAGTATATCACCCCTTGTACAAATCTAGTTTGGTTTGGAGTGTTTTTGTGAGTGTGTGCCGTATGTGCACCTGTACAGTAGTATGTTTATATGAGACAAATGGAGCATTGGCAGATATAGATCCAAATATAATTACTTTACAGTGTTGTAATTAACCTCTGAGATGAGGTGTGCTGAACGATGATGAAGTGTGTCTAAAACTGCTCAGGTGTTTTCTCTGGAGTCTGATTCAGATTCAAAGGCGGCTCACTGACCCCAACCATAATGGGTCTTTGGCATGCCAATGTAGTGTGGCTTCCCTCTAGTGGCTAAAGGCTGTAAAACCAAAGTACTCTCGAGTTGAATCAACTACTGTTCATCACTAAAACATTCCAGGCAGGTGAACTTCAACCACCTCTGGATGGACAAGAGCAATCACAAAGATTCAAAAGTCATTGGCATCAACTAGAAAAAGGTATTGGTACAATGGGACATGTTGACGCATAACAAACTAAACCATTTCATGATGATCACACAAGGATGGTGTGGGCAAAACAAAATCCAGATTTGAGGCGATGTCATCTGTAGCGTGCACACACACACCTGGTGTTTGGGGATATCTTGCCATGAACCTGCCAGGCCAAATCCTTCTCTTCTCTTGTCCATATCTCCTGTCTTATACCATCACATGTCTGTGTGACGCATATCTTTTTTCAAACGGCAGATGACCCCAAAACCACCGCTCTGAGGAACAAGCATGGCCTCTCAAACGGGACCTCCACCAATGGCCACTGCGCTACCAACGGCGTCTCCACCAATGGTTTCAACACTCCTTGGGGATTGGTGGCTGCTCTCTCCACTGGGAACGGGCTGTGCCCCAGGCAGCCCGGCCAGGGGCCGGGGGCCGAGGAGCCCAGGCGTCGCTCGGCCGACATGTGCGGCTCCCTGCACCAGTCTGGCAGCCCCAGCAGCTGTGTCTCCCACAGACCCTCCTGGGGCGTCATGGCCTCCGACCCGGGGGAAACCTTGCACTACGGGCACTACCACGGTTTCGGGGACACGGCGGAAGATCTGACCGACACGAGCAGCCGGCTGGAGCACAGCACCAGCGTGCGGGCTGAGCAGCGCTATGACCAGGCGGTGCTGAGCACCATGCACCTCTACCACGGGTCTTAAGAGGGTGAGCCCTGCAGGCAGTCCGTCCACCTACGTGTCCTGGTGGCACCTTTTGTGCCCTACGCCGTCCGCCTTAAACCCAATGGTGATCTTGGTATTGCACTGAGAGGTAAAGAGAATGTCCAGACAGATCATAGGTGTGTTAACATGTCTACCAAAGGGACAAAAAAAAGCAGTTTTTCTTTTGTATTTGACAATGAAATCCTTATTTTAATATTCAACATTTTGTGTTGTAAAACAAAATACTGTATGTGGTTGTAGTAATATTATTAGTTTGTGTGTGATAATGCATTTAATGCATTTAGTTTTTCAAAGGTGCTGGTTATTAGAATGATTAATGCCAGATGTGTTAAAACGAAAGGGATATAACTTATGTTTGGAATCTAGTTAGATTGTGCCAATACTACAGATTAGTATACTGCCTATTTAGTATTATATGGCACTGCTTGTGATGGAAATCATTTTGTTTGTACAATACTTTTTCTTACCTTTTCTCATGTTTTTCTTTAAACCTTAGAGCAGAAAATATGTAAAACAGTATTTGTCAAACTGACTTGAAACAATCTCTGACATTTAGGTTTGTTTATTTTTCATCACCATTAAAAGGGTATTGAACCTAATGGAGTGTTTCACGTTTGTTACACTGCTTTTGCATTTTGGCAAGGTTGCAAGAGTCTCAGATATGTAATCTAGAGATAAATATGTGCTTATTCAGACTCCAGGAGTGTAGACATGCGAATGTTTCTCAAGGGCAAGTTTTCAGTGATATGCATTCTGTATTATAAACTAACGTTTTTTGTCCTTGCAAATATTCCATTAAATTCGGCATGGAATGTTATATTTGATCACTTCTGCATCTCTTCGTCCACCTCCTGCACCCTGCTCACGTGTCCATTCACTCGTGCGTCACCTGCGCAACTATTCCGTCTCGCCTCACGTTACCATGGCCCCGCCTCCAAATGTTCCATTTTACACATGAAACTAGGGGGGTTACACTGAACTGTATTAGGAAACATATAACATATATTATATTATCAGACAGCGTACCTCCATATATTATTTGTTTAAATATTATTTCAATGTACTAGCCTAGATAAAACCATGAATACAATATTTTTCGAAATTGTACCTTTATAGACTACTTACATTGGCCTCCTATTTCCCATATTTGGTATAACCCTTAATTCCAGTTAGGTCAGACGTACAGAGCATAATTATTTTGCTCTCAGGAAGAAAGGGCTGTAGTTTAGCAAGCAATTACAAGTGGTACTGTTATTTAACTTAACGTAAATGCGTTTGGGTATTTAAGCGTTTGCTGACACAGGAAACTTAAATCTACAGTGATGTCTACCCCTGCAAGAAGGCGACTCATGAGAGATTTCAAAAGGTAAATTGACTGCGAATATGTCGAGGGAATTTGGTTGTTTACTTAAAGCTGTCGTTCGGTCGTAGCCTATGCTCTGCAATGAAAAGTGATATTCGGTGACCTTACAACAGTTGCCCCCAGTGTACATCATGTAGTTTTCCTATCCTGCAGACTGCAAGAGGACCCCCCGGCTGGCGTGAGTGGTGCACCTTCAGAGAACAATATAATGGTGTGGAATGCAGTCATATTTGGGTGAGCAAATTTAGACAGTTGGACTCTAATTTCTGTGTTATTTAGAGCTGGCTTTTGTGTCATGGAAACACTCGTGTGATAGGCTTAATTGAAGCTCAAGCCGGTCCTACCAGATGGCCACTTGCTTGAATAACGACATTCTATCATATTCTTACTGTCTGCATGTCTCACCCATTTTGCTTTACAACAGGTTTATGAACCCTTTAAATGATATACAATTAAAAATAAAATCACACCTTCACTCGTCCTTAATAGCTTCTCAGACAAAACTTGTATCTGTCATTACAGGCCTGAAGGAACTCCATTTGAAGATGGTAAGTAACTACTAATTGCACCTTTATTTGTTGTTTGCCTGGTGGCTGGCTGAGCATTTATTAACCGAATAATCATCTTTTTTTGTCAACCACAGGCACATTCAAACTTACAGTAGAGTTTACTGAAGAGTATCCCAACAAACCACCAACTGTACGATTTGTTTCAAAGATGTTCCATCCTAATGGTTTGTACTGCTTATGCTCATACATAAATAATCCCACTATTTTGCTTTTGTGCATTAAGTCCATACCCCTACTTAATTATTGGGTAATAATCTCTCCCATAGTTTATGCAGATGGAAGTATTTGCTTAGATAT
The DNA here is from genome assembly GCA_023658055.1 of Thaleichthys pacificus. Lineage (NCBI taxonomy): Eukaryota > Metazoa > Chordata > Actinopteri > Osmeriformes > Osmeridae > Thaleichthys > Thaleichthys pacificus. Next base: position 9,173,887 of record CM042873.1, read on the forward strand.
TCTTCAAAACCGCTGGAGTCCAACCTATGATGTGTCATCGATTCTCACCTCTATACAGGTACATTTGGAATTATTTGATCAAAAATCAGCAATTAATGTGTCAACAATAATAAAAGTAGTAGTAATGCATGTAGGGCATATGTATCGGATGTTCCGTTGAAAATGGCACAAGGGAAATCCACCCGCATACCCTTCCTTCTAAATTTACCCCCTCTCGTTCTTGCCCTGTCTTCCTGGTCTCTAAAGTCTCTTCTAGATGAACCGAACCCAAACAGTCCGGCCAACAGCCAGGCTGCCCAGCTGTACCAGGAGAACAAGCGGGAGTATGAGAAGAGAGTTTCAGCCATAGTGGAGCAGAGCTGGAGGGACAGTTGACCTCTGCGATGGAACGAAACCTTTGTCCAAAGAACACGGAATGTTGTGTGATTTAGAGTAGAGTGATTGGTGAAGCATCTTCTATTTTGTGTCTTTTGCCTACACCAATATACAACTTTCAAGCACTTTAATGGTTTGCTCTACTAAGAAGGGGTCCTGACAGATTTTGTTCATCAACCCTCAGATATGTTTTAACCTGTCCACCATCCAAATACATAATGGTTGAGTAGATCAATAATTATTCACTTTTTAATAATTGACAATAAGAGACATTACAGTTCATTGGTATCCTACTCTGGAATCAGATATGATTTACATGGAAACCTTTGCCAGCCATGCCATGTCATGCCTCTTTTTGAAGCATGCCTGTGTGAATGCCTTCCAATGTGTTTGCGTGTCTGTCTCTCAAATATGTATATAACTCCTCATACTAAGTCATGTGCAGAAGACATGCACAGGATGTTCAAATGTCATTTTTTTCAGCACTTGTAATTAAAGGCTACCTTTATTAGTAAAAAATGACATGATTGTGTATTGTTTTATTGTGTCCAATGAAAGCTACATACGTTTGTCACAGTGAAGTCTGGATAGGTTCATAGGCACCGGAATCATTTGATCAAATTGTGGGAAACCATGTGACTCACACTAATTATGGATATAAAACCTGTGCACTCTATCCAATCCTAAAGCACTAAAAGAATAGTACAAAGGGGAAAGAAAACTCGGCTACTCTGTGCACCAAAACGGAAGTTCCCCATCATAATGTCTGCACATTGCGCACGCGCGATAGTTGTGTCATCCTGACGCAATACTGACGCACGGATGTTGTGGAGCTCATGTACAAGAAGAAATTCATTTTTGTTGTTGTTGCGTGACTGTGTTTTTAAATGCTAATTACATCAATGAATACATTAATGCAACATGTATCTATTATGGCACAATGGGCGGTGTTGAGGCATTGCGCGGATTGACCAGGACACATTCAAGCAGCTGAAGAGCTAGTCGTGTCCCCGGTATCTTTGTGGCCAAAGGGCAAACTCACTGTTCAGCATTGGTAAACTATAACCATTTTGCACTCAACAATGAAGATGTGGCCTGCAAGAACTTTAAAGCCATTATTGTGGAAAATAAAAGGCGCGTATTGTTTAGCAACTGTCTCCCTCACCCCGCCACCAACAAGCACATTAGCCTACAGATGTAATGCATCCTGTGCAGGAATAAGAAAGTCATGGACAAAACCCACTGGATTCGACACCGGCTTGACAACCTACAACAGTCTCACCAAACAGAAAGAGCCACTTATCCTGGCACAGGAAGGAATTGCTACTTGGTATGGAAGACATGGTTTTTGGGGACATTCTGTTGCATTTAAATAATGACATTGATCAAGCTTGTACTGTGTTCTCTTTCACTGTAGGTATAGTTGTGGACCCACAGTCTATGATCACGCACATCTGGGTCATGCATGGTAACCCACAATTTCGTCTCATTGTCGAGCATCAATATTAAACTAAAGACATTCAGCAGTTGATTTGACTTCCCTTTCTTTTCCTGTCGTAGCTCGTATGTAAGATTTGACATATTGCAGAGGATTCTATCCAAGGTATTTGGAATCACTGTCATCCATGCAATGGTCATCACTGACATTGATGATAAAATCATAAGAAGGAGTTTGGAGGTAAGCCGACGATGTACTTTTCGGTCATCATTCAGTCAACAATCATTTTGCAATGTTAGTTTATCACAATTTGTCATTACAGGAGAACATATCCCCAACGGTCCTGGCCAGAATATATGAGGAGGACTTTAAAAATGACATGTTGGCTTTGAAGGTGTGTGAGTATGAATTGTGAGGTGTCTTTGCTGTCTCCTGTGTGTTTCAGTATGAACTGAAACAGCCGTGACTGTATGTAGTGTGAAAAAGAGTGAACATCTGTTGCATATTTAACTTGTCCGTTTTTTTCCTTTTCTTTTTGAGGTGATCCCTCCTGCAGTGTACTTGAGGGTGACTGAAAATGTACCTCAGATTGTGGCTTACATTGAACAAATCATCCAAAACGGACATGCATATTCCACAAAACAGGGTAATTACGCGACATTCAATGATACCTGTTTCACATGGTGCCATTATGAACTATCTTTAGAAGTAGGTACTATATGTTTGATTGTTTGTTCCTTCAGGTGATGTGTATTTTGACATCCAGTCCATCAGAGATCGCTATGGCAAGCTTACCGGTTCTGGAGATGCTACTACAGAGCCTGGTAAATGTTTCTGGTTTGCGTAGGGGCTGTTTCGTGGGTTCTGGTTGCTCCCAACTGCTCAGTAGACTAAATGCTGTTCTTTAAGACCATAGACGGGGCAGCTGAGAAACAGAAGTACATGTTTAACATGCTGTATGCATGTTATCTTGGATTGTCTTTGAATGGATCTTCAAGAGACCGTTTTTTTCCCCTCCAGGAGAATCAGAGAAACGTGATGCTCGGGACTTTGCACTGTGGAAGAGCTCTAAGCCTCAGGAACCGTTCTGGACGTCTCCCTGGGGCAACGGAAGACCAGGCTGGCATATCGAATGCTCCACTGTTGCCAGGTCTGAACACTGGTTGTACAGTTTGGTCCCTCTGGTTTTTTTTGTTTATTGATGTTTTTGTGCTTATATGCTATAGACTGTACAAAACAATGCATTTCATGAGTTTTATTTTGGATGCTTTTCAGCTCTGTGTTTGGGAATCAGCTGGATATCCACTCTGGGGGCATTGACCTGGCCTTCCCTCACCACGAGAATGAGATTGCTCAGTGTGAGGCCTACCACCAGTGTGACCAGTGGGGGAATTACTTCCTACATTCAGGTGGGCCCCACGTGTCAAATGACATGAATAATGCATCGTGAACTCCCTCATTAGGAGGTTGTGGCTGAATCTCTGTTCTTTTGTTTTTACTCACAGGACATTTACATTTGAAAGGCAGCACGGAGAAAATGTCCAAGTCCCTAAAGAACTACATCACTATTAAGGTGACCAGTTGTTTGATAACTCTGTAAATCATTAGTGTTTGAAATGTGTAATAATAACGTATTTACAGATTTGTATTTACAGACTCTGTCGTCTCAATTTTCTATTTGTTGGTGTCTATTTGAAAGCAAACCATTTTGTTTCCTTTCTCTCCTCACGTTAAATCATATTAGGATTTCCTGCAGTTCTACTCTGCCAATGAGTTCCGTATGTTCTGTCTGCTGACTAAATACAGATCAGGTAAGAAGCATGTCTGAAGTGTTGCATATCTGTACGTTTCCATCAAACTGCGATGTGGTTCAACTTAGTCTTCTCATCCATCTCTACAGCTATCGACTACAGCGATGCCAGCATGATTGAAGCCAGAAGTTCCCTGGCAACCATCGCCACTTTTACCCACGATGCCCAGGCCTACATGAGGGGCCAGCTGCAGTGCCAAGCCTGTACAAGAGGGATCACTATTTGAGAGGTTGGAATACTTTCCTGAATGGATATGCCTACATTCAGTGGTTACCACCTCTTTGACACTCTTACCTCTCACAAGACTACCTCCCTTTGGCCCTCAAGCAAAAACATAATCTCCACTCCCTGGGTTTTGTGTTTCATAGGCTAGAGGAAACCAAAGCAAGTGTTCGGAAGGCATTGGCTGATGACTTTGATACACCGAGAGCAATTGGTGCCATTATGAACCTGGTGTACCATGGCAACCGGCACTTGCAACCCATCACTAAGGTACCCTCCAATGGAAATGTTTGTTCTTTCTAAACAAAGAGAGTGGGTGTGGAAATGAAAAGCTAAAAATGCATCACTAGCCAAATAGTCTTGGACTAAAGGTTTTGTCTCTGTAAGTTCAGTGGCGTGCTGTGTGATTTCACCCACATATATCCATTGTAAAATGTATAATGAATATTAAAATGAATATGTCCTTTGGCTGGCCAGCCTGATGGTTCACCTAGGAGTCCAGCGGTGTTTGGGGCAATGCTGTCCTACATCAGGGAAGTCTTCGAGGTGCTGGGGGTTGACCTGCTGGATAGAAAGGTCAGAGGTTAAAGAATATATCATTTGAAAGATGGCCCTCAGTCAACACAAAGATGTTCTTATGGATTGAGGTGTTTTTTGGCCTTGACTGGTTTAACTGTCGTTCCTACCTCATTCTCAGGAGAGCCAAATTGAAGACTCTTCTGGAACCCTCCAGAATGTAGTGGAGCAGCTGGCTCGTTTCCGTAGTGAGGTCAGGGTCTTTGCCCTGGCTCCTGTGGAATCAGCCCCTGGAGAACCCGTCCCAGCCAGGCCGAAACCGCGCCCAGACAGACTCCCTCTCCTTCAAGCCTGCGATGTGCTGCGCAAAGACCTTGCACCCTTAGGGGTGCTCATAAAGGTGTGTGTGGGGGATAACTCACGTATGTTTAGTCACACGTGGCCTGAGAGTGTCGTACTTGTAGCAATACCTTAGGCATCCATCGTCAACAAGCTTCTATGTATTTGTGATGGCCTTTTTTATTTACTTATTGTCTTGCATTTTCCGGGGCTGAATTTGCCTGTCTGATAATCCCAGACGGATCTCGTTTTGAATGTTTTTAGGACCGAGGGACCAACTCCACATGGGAGATAACTCAAACGAGATCTGCGGATCAAGACAAGTAGCGTTTCCGGCCCGACGTGCTTCAGCTGGAGGGACCTGGCCCACATCAGGACGGCTGAGGAACGGCCCTGGAGATCCATGTTGTCATGCGGACCGTGTCATACGCTGGCCAGACTCCATGGGTGGTTCTGTCTGAAGGCCCGGAATCATCCAGAGTTAGTCCTGCAGGGGTGCGATTAGTCCACTAGGTGGTAGTCTACTGTCAACTGCCGGCTGTGACTGAACCCTGGGGGGGTGAGGTTAATGTAGGTGCACTTTGACACAAGGTACTCTTGAGTTCTAATTCCATTGGAATGTCATTGGGAAGGACCTCTACAATAGTTTGCCAACAGTATTAGAACTGAGGACGTGGACTGAAATGAACCTCTGAAGTGGCTTGGTTGTTGCACAGCCAAAACAATTGTGGAATTATATTTTGCATTTATAGGAGGTTATCATTGCCACTAAAATATCTATCCAATTTGGGGGATGTTTGATTTGGTGTGATTGACAGTTCCTCTATACCTATAGTGAATTATTAGTAAGCTCTCAGGTAAGCATGTCACTGTGATGTGCAATGTAAAGCTCCTCAGTGCATCTTACAAATACATTTAATTTAGTCAGTAACTATGCCATGGATCTAATGTGTTTGTTTAAGTGTGTCGTTTAGGCTTGTTGAGCTTGTTAACTGCGTAGTCCATTCCCAGTCTTGAAGTCAGGATTCCTCTCTGGTTTAACAGAACCAGAATCCTTGCTCTAATCTGTCCAGCTCCACTAATATCATGGAACCGTAGATGATGTTGTCAGGTTAGCGTAATTAAGTCACAGGCCACATTTGTGTTATAAATGTATGCTGTCTATAGAAATTGCCAGAACAATGGAGGATTGAATCATGACCTTGCTGCCATGGCGCAGTTTGTAGCCCACAGAGAGGGTCGGACTGGCCGTCGGGAGAGTCGGGAGATTTCCCGAACGGCCGGTCAAACGGCCACGGCATAATGCAAAAAAATAAATATGTATAATAATAATACACGGCCGTGGGCCAGTCTGCGTTTCAAAGTCACGGGCAGTTTTTTCATTCCCAGTCCAGACCTGCCCACAGACGTCTGTTCTTGTGAACCATGCTAGGAATCGTGTTCCTGAAGGGCATCTACTCCTTTTCCTGGAACTGTCAGCACCGGTTACATCTTCTCATACGTTTAAATGTATTGGATTGGTGTAAGTAGAGGGTAGAGGGTAAATCCCCTTTCTTGACACCTACAGTAGGTGAAAGTGGAGGTGGGGGTGGGGGAGGTCAACAAACATGTTAGAGCACAGAAGGGGTTCCAAAGACGGCCGTCAGACTTATAGCAGCTTGCATCCACCTGGGCCCCCTACAGCCTACAGCCTACAGCCCTGCACTGCGCTCAAACAACTGTCGTCTTTTCTTCATCCACCGAGAACTGTTTTTTTTTTAATCAGAAGAAACAGGGAGAGTGGAATTTGACTGTCCAGCTAAAGGAAAGGTTTGGACAGGCTTTGATACTGTTCAAAGTGATTAAGAAGACGACAAAATGGTGTCCTTGGAAAACCCTATAAGCGTGACCTTCTAGTGCGGCATAGATCCGCATTTGTTTACAGCCGGCCAAAGCCGATTTGTGGTGTGGATCTGGCAACCTGGCATGCCCTAAGCCGACCACTAAAGAAGACTTTCCTCGTTCTTCCCTTAGCCGTTGATCTGAGACGCTCCAGCCAGCCAGGGGGTTACTTAGGGTCAGATTTAACACTTAGGCTGTTTCTCATTTGCAAAATGACACCTTCAGGACGGCAGTCCTCTGACAGACCTATTGATGATGTGTTGTATTTTTTGCATCGGGAGGGTCTTGCAACATACTGGAGTGGTCTGTGCCAATGCTCATGCATAATATGCACGCGTGTACAGATCGGGCATGTGGAGGCACACCACACACATTAGCGTGCATGCCTGCCTGCCCGTTCACGCACACAGCTTCGCACACGCAGAGGAAGGGGCTGAGGCTCTGTTGTGATAAACGAGGGCTGGCGTGCTCTGTCCCAGTGCGTGCGTTTCTCGGCTCCGTCGGGTCTTAGCGCAGCAACCACCCCCCCCCCCCCCCCCCCCCCCTTTCACCTCCTCACCCCTCTGTGCCCCCCCCCTGCACCCAGTTCTGTCACGCAGACGCCAGCACTGAGCTGCAGGCAGGGGAAGCCGAAGCAAGTTCCCAGAATGCCAGTGAACAGGAAGCCGTGCGAGGGGCTGAAGGAGCGAGCAGGGTCCGCCGGGCCTTTCCACATACAGCATGGCGATTCTAGACGCACGTCATCAAAAAATCACGCTTGCGCACGCACGCACACACACACACACGCGCGGATAGAACAGCCTGCGGAATGGCCCATGGGGGAATTCTTTGATGGGACTGCAGGATTAAAGAGTGACATCCTGCTCTCTCCAGATGTTGGCTTAACCCTTGTGTTATCTTCGGGTCCTTCTGACCCATCAGTCATTGTGACCCACCGTCGTATTGCGACAACTTTACCGCATACAAAAACAAAGTGAAGCATTTTCTTTTAACCGTTGGGCTGTCTCAGACCCCCCACATTGCAACGGTTAAAACAAAATGATTTGTATTTGTTTTTGTATTGGGTAAAATTGGGTAAACACAACGATGGTTCGTTATGAACCTTTGGGTCATGTGACCCGAAGGCAGACCAGGGTTAACAGTATCCCAGTGCACATCTGTCCTATACAGCACAAGGAAGCCCAGAGAACAGGGAGAGGGATTCCTTCTAATCAGGACTGCGTATTAAACTGTACATGTGCGCGTGTTTGTAATCCCTCGTAAATTCAGTATCGAGGTGAATCCATGTACAGTAAGTCTATAGACGCATACAAAGACGGTGCCTAGATTTGGCCACTGCTTTGATATGCATAGAAAGTCCAAAACGTAGAGACCAGAAAGACTACTTGAAGGAGAGCAATCAACGGGGAAGGGCGGGAGAAGGGCATCCTTCGTAAGGATCCACAGGAACCGATTTCACACTAGATGCTGGTAAAGCCAACATACTGCAGAATCCCATAGGAAATCTCTTTCTGCCCTTTAAAAACGGACTGACGGTCCAGAAGGACTGATTAATCTGTCACGGTCCGCCAGGGCCTATTATTTCAAGCTTCATTTCAAGTGTTCTGGAACTGATCAGTGCTGGAGCCATTCCACCTTGACACACGTGACCACAAGAGAGTAGTTCCTCTGATCAAGCTGAATCTCAATCTTCACTTCATATCTGTTCATGGACAATGTGCACCGTGTTTACGGAAGCCCCAGCCCTCCTGAATCAGGACAGGTGCCTTTGCCAAGAACAGCCGAAGGCATTAGCAGAACCCCTTGGCGAGGTAGGAGGCACAGCCTTAAAGAGGAGCCGTGCCGGCTTGTGTTGACCTCTGGCAGCACCAGGCTGTGAGGTGATACCTGCAGAGAGCAGACTGACTGTCTGGCCCAGAATATCCCCTCACATCTGCTACTCAATGAGTCTTCCAGCTCGAAGGATACATAGTATGCTGTAATCCTAGGCAGTGGTACTTTTTCAAAGTTCCAATTGGGTGCGTCATACAGTAAATATTGGAGTAAATCTGTGTAACGTCAGCCCATCCAGAACACACATCAGCCCACCCCCCTCCCTCGTTCATCCTTTTTGTTCTCGACCCTCCAGGGTTGATGATTTGATCAACAAACAGCAGATAGGTCACCACAGTCATTCATAATACCATTTAAAAAAGCACAGATACTGTTAATGAGAGCTGAAGCTGCATATGGCATCTACGCACACACACACACACACACACATTCACACACACCAGCTGGATACCTGACATCAGTAACACTAACAACACTCGACGGGGGGAGTTTGCCAGTCTCACCAAGCAGCCTCTTAATGTGGGGGATGCACGCAGGCTAATTGGCAATTTAATTATCCACGTGTCGGGAGAGAGTAACTGTGACTAATGCTGTCATTACAGTGAGTCACTTTTGCAGTGACCCTGTCATGCTGTGTCCAAGCTGCACCGTGTCTTGGCTTTGAGTCCCAATGAGTGTGCCGTTATATGACAGGAAATGAGACAGCTTGAGGATACAGCTTCATAAAACTCATGTATTTATGACTGGAAGTTATCATACGGATGAATACCCACATGATCTAAGCGGTGTGTTCTAGACGGTTCCTGTACGGCCACCCATGTTGAGTTCAACCTGCCGGACTCTTATCATTAAGTACTTTGACCTCCTCTTTGTACATCTTGGATTGAAGTCACAGTAGAGCACTGTTGAGCTAACTCAGGGTGCTGTTGTATCAAGTTGTTGATGTTGTTGCGCTATTCTGGGCTAATCCAAACACACACACATACACTAAGGGACAGACACGACACCCAGACTGGGGCCAGCAAATCTAAGTCGCCTTTTTTGGAAACAGTCATCCATTGCTTTTATCTGTTAAAGATCATTAGTTCAAGGAGACTCAGTAAAAATAAACCTATTACAGCATTGCAAACAAACAAAGAGGGTGCCAGCAAGTCTAAATCGGCCTTACAAGGAATCGGACCAAGTTGACCCACAATGCAATAGATTTCATTAACGATTTTGTGGAAAGATGGACCGGACTAAATTTGTTTTTTTTTACCCAGAGATGATGATGAGGCTTCCAGTTTCTGTCACATTGGGCCTATTTCATTGAACTACTGTATTTACGACAATAGTGTTTTCACTGCCACTGCTATGCCATTACTTTTAATTAATGGAAGGTGACAGACAAACTATAAAAGTTGAATTACATAAAAGAATGATTTTGAATGAGCCCATGATTTTGGAATAAGTGGTCCCATTAAAGCACTTCAGTTTCGTAATGAAGTGTCTGACCCCTGATTAGGGAGCTATTACTGTAACTGCTGTTAGTACTGTTTGTGGCACTACTGGTTGTGTAAGGAAATAGGTCATGTACTGTATATCTTGAACCACAGAATGCGCAGACAGTCTGACTATTTGGTCTTAACCCATGAGCTCCAAAGCTTTGTATGTGAATATGTGTGTGCATTCGAATGTGCTGAATGTCTGGCCGCACGCACACACACACGCACGCGCACGCACACACACACACACACACACACACACACACAGACACACACACACACACACAGACACACACACACGCACACACACAGACACACACGCACGCACACACACACACACAGACACACACACACACACACACAACCTGTTTGGATGTTTTCTTGTTCGGCTGTCTGTGTGGGCTGTTCTGTGAACCAATCCCTTCGTTTCTTTGTTATTCACTTGTCTTTGTCTGGCCACTAACAAGAAACTGTGATCCTCTTTTACTTGATCATGATCTGTTATCAAAACAACCTCAACCTCAACCAGCCAAACCTCCTGTGCCACCAAACAATAGAGTCAACACCACTTATGCGTAACACATATACAGTAGATAACTGAAGAAAGAGGATTAACTAGGACCATTACATCCAGACACCACCGCAAAACATTGACACAAACATTTAGCTAAGTGGTATGAAAACCATTAAGGAGGCTTTGATTGTGATCCTTATCATATTCAGATGAAAACACCACCAGGTTCCCTCCTGGTTACCACCTACCGCTAACAAAACATCTGATTTCCTTGTGTGTTTAAACAGCTGTCACTGTAACAGTCAGATAGCTAAGTCAGATAGGTCTCATTAAGGTGGACAGCAGTCACACTAAAGTAGATCATATTTATGCCTTTTCGCTGACGGTCATGAGATTTCCCTGGGGTTTACCTTGGCGACACAGCACATACATCTTAATCACACGCACATGGAAAGTGCAATTAGTCACAGCAACCTGGCAGACCGCATCATCGCGTGGATCGAGGTATTGTGAAGCGCTGTTGAGAACAGACAATTCTTTCTCCTCCACAGCTGTGAGATTTCCGAACCCACTCCTCCAACACAATCATGGGAAAAAGGTTGAAAACCACAACTGAACACATTAGGAACTCATTATCTCACGAAAGCCAAGGGATGAAGAGAAGACTGGATGAAAAACAAGTCCAAAAAGAAAGTGGAAGTGTTGGTGGCGAGCAGGATTAGGAGGGTAAATGAGCACATAGGTGGTGTGGTGTCCAGAACAGCATGTACAGTACTGTACTGTACAGTAAACATGAATGCTTTATGTCCTCACAGGGCCTGTGTGAGTCAGCAGCTCCTACCAGAACATTCCGCACCCCTAACATAGGGTAAGAGCGGTCTCCTGAGTCCTGATAGAGGTTTCCATTCCTTCACATGTTCACTTACGCTAAAGTAAATGTTTTTGGTTCTAATTTGATAAAGATTGTAGGCCATTGTAGATGCTAGGTTGGTGAGCAATGATATGTGTTTTTGAGCATGTTGGCTTTGTGACCCTAAGTAGGCCTACCTACATGTGGTCAAATTAACTCCAGATACAAAAACATCAAATGCAAAACACAAAATGGCAAACATGTTTTAATGTTTGCTCCAGGTCAAAGCTTCCCTTGGTGAGTAGCAGTATTGTCCTCAAGGCAATGGCAAGGTACTTATGTTTTTGCATCAGATTAGAGGTGACAGTAATACTGAGAACACATGTTGTGATCAAGCTTAACTACCAGAATTAACACTTGAACAAAACAAAAAAAATAGGCAGTGGTAAAACGTCATAGGGATCACAAGCACTCTGATAAACAATAACAGTGGTGAACAATACTGATTAGACACCATCAGGGATTAATTGTAATCTTCTGAGTGTGTGTGTGTGTGTGTAATTGTAATCTTCTGTGAGTGTGAGCATGTGTGTGTATATAAGCACACACTGAATGAAGACGGTAGGCAGATGAGAAAATAGGCAGATCTTCATTTAAGAACAGGAACCATTGTAGAACCGAATCCCAATTCTCACCCATTACACCCATTTGAATCCATCGTGGCACCTCCAATTGAAATATCTAATCTTCTTTCGGGAAAAGATTATAAATCCAATCTGGGGAGTTGGCCATGGTCATCACACATACACTGGTTGGCCACTGTGGATGAGCTTGGTCTCTGATCTCAGGGGACAGAGACCAGGCTGAGATCAACAGTTGAATTAACGCCACAATTACCAGGATTATCTGTCAACCAGATGTCACCACCCCTGCTCAGTGTAAGGGACGCCGCTTAGACCATTAATAAATAGCACAGTGGCAAGCAAAGAGAGGTGTTATTGTGTGGGACATGACCCCAGCAAAAAATGTGCTTGTTTGCTTAGTCCACAGTCATTGGGGGAGGAGGGGGTGGTGTGTTTGTGCTTATGTGTTGGAGGGTGTTTTGGGGTGGAAGATGTTGCCCATTTTATGATCTGACAAAGCAGCATTCAGGAGATAATTGATCAAACCAAAGAATAGTGCTCCTGCTGTGTTTTTGTTGTTGTTGATCGAGCTGGCGTGTGAATGAGAGAACCAGACGGTGGCAGCATTTCGGATGTTTAGTTTGTTCATATATGCGTTGCACCATCATACTGCTAGCCGTGTCTACCTATCGGGTATTTATGTTGTTAACCAGATAACAAATATTTTCTGAAATTTGAACAATGTTTTCACACTGTCACAAAGTGCGCTGTACAAACCATGTATGTGACACTGCATTCTAAGGATCGTGTCATGTACTGTAAACGTACAACACACTAATTGTATATGTAAAACAACAATTAGGGTTTACTAATTAAATGGCAAATCCAGTGCTGCTACTGGACAAGGATAGCTTACTTCTGCAATTAAAAATAAACTAGAACGCGTTATGCAATGAGTGTTGACACTTTTCTTGCTGAATGTAACGGAATGCCTGCGCACTTTGCTGCCAGAAACACGCAGTTAATTAAACAGGTTAGAAATTCTCAGCGCTTGCTTGAAGGTTAATAATGGAGGCGTTTTCCACGAAGGCTTTCAATGTTCAAAGTATTACACTTAATTGTTAACGTTCCCCCTCAACAACAATCATGGTGTATTGATTTGGTAAAATAAAACAAATTATTAAATGAAAACAAGACAAAAACAATAAGGGTCCTAATCATAATAAAAATATCTGGAAACTATTATTTGCTGTTTCACTTAATTCCATAGGCTACTTCTGTAGATTAATAATTTGTGAGATGGGGATGGTTCCTAGTAGGAGGCGGGATCAACAGGGGGAGGGACTTACTTTCTGTGTGACAGAACAGATCCTATTCTACTATGTCAGTTGATTCCACCAATGAGTCCAATGAGCTGAGAGAATTCAACAGGATTGACAGGCACGCCCCTTCAAGCTTGCGCCGTCTTTTATGACTGTGTATTTTCCTTCAATTTTTTTTTGAGCCGAGCTGGGTGTAATAACGTCACATGTTGTTTTTCTCTCCAGTGCAGTAACTGTACAGAGTGCTGTTACTCGCTGCTTTACGATTGCAGACAGCGGACCGAAATACTGGTGTCGGGAATGGATTAGAAAACGGATTTAGGCTGCTGCTTCGTAGTTCCTTGCTTTGGAAATATCGTACAAGAACTTCTTTAGAAGTACATAACAAGCGACAGAATGGCAAGTCCACAAACGACGGGAGGACACCTGTTATCGAATATAACTAATAGCAGTAATACTATCAAGAAATATGGATACCTAAAGAAACAGAAACATGGGCACAGGCGTTTCTTCGTGTTAAGAGAGCCAAGCGAAGGGTTTTCTGCACGGCTGGAATATTATGAGAGTGAGAAGAAATGGAGAAACAAGTCTGCTCCTAAACGACTGATAACTCTGGATTCTTGTCTGTGCGTAAACAAGCGCGCGGACGCAAAGCACAAACACCTAATCGCCCTTTACACCAAGGACGAATACTTTGCCGTGGCGGCTGAAAACGAACAGGAGCAAGAGGACTGGTATATAGTTTTAACAGATTTAATCACAGAGGGGAAAGTGTATGACAGCCCTGCGTCCACGTCCTCTCTAGTGGGATTCGAGGAGGCCAACTACGGTATGATTACGCCCGCAACCGCCACTTACAAGGAGGTATGGCAAGTCAATTTGAAATCTAAAGGGCTGGGTCAAAGCAAAAATTTGACAGGCGTCTACAGGCTATGTTTATCCAGTCGGACAATCAGCTTCGTGAAACTGAACTCGGAGACTGCGGCTGTCAGTTTGCAGCTAATGAATATTCGTAGATGCGGCCACTCAGATAGCTTCTTCTTCATCGAAGTGGGTAGGTCGGCGGTCACTGGCCCAGGCGAGCTTTGGATGCAAGCGGATGATTCCGTGGTTGCGCAAAACATCCACGAGACCATTTTGGAGGCAATGAAAGCCATGAAAGAGCTCTCGGAATTCAGACCACGGAGTAAAAGTCAATCCGCCAGCACCAACCCAATATCAGTGCCCACACGACGCAACTTAAACAACTTGCCCCCTAGTCAGACAGGGCTGGTGAGGAGGTCAAGAACGGATAGCATTGCAGCCACCTCTCCTGTCAGAAAGTTCACCTCCTGTCGGATAAGAACGGCCAGTGAGGGAGACGGCAGCATGACCAGACCAGTCTCCATGTCCATATCCATGAGTGGAAGCCCCACCAGTACCAGTTCTGGCCAGAACCATCTGAGTCGATCTCACACCCTCAGCAGTGGCCGGACATGCAGAATGTTGGAGTCGGCCTCCAACCTCCAACACAGCAGGTCCATGCCCGTGTCCAATTCTCCGCCCTCGGTCTGCAGCCCCATCAGCCTCTCTACCAGAGGCGGAAACATCTCCACCCCAGACCCGGTCCAGCGGCCCTTCAGCTGCAGCGCCTCCATGTCGGGCTCCCTCAGCGATGCAGGCTTCATGCTTTGTGAAGAGTACGGGTCCAGCCCATGCGACACCAAGTACCTTCCCATCACGCGGAGCGACACACCGGACTCTCTCTCCAGCACCCCCCCTTCCCGGGAGGCCAATGACCCGTGTGGCTACATGATGATGGACAGGCCCAATGGCGGCAGGCGCGTCGGCGGCGGGGACTTCCTGGCGTCCGACAAAGCCTACAGGAAGAGGACGTACTCGCTGACCACGCCGCGTCAGCAGAGGGTCCCGGCACAGCTGTCCTCCGCCTCGCTGGACGAATACACGCTGATGAGGGCGGCTCACGCCGACCACAATCCCCAATCCGCCTCCCCGAAAGTGTCTTACCCCGAGGACTACGGCGACGTCGAGATCGGCTCCTCGTCGAGGAGCTCCAGTAGCAACCTGGGAGATGACGGCTACATGCCCATGACACCGGGTGTGGCGCCGCCAGGCGGCAAGGCCGACAACTACATGCCCATGAGCCCCATGTGTGTTTCGGCCCCCAAGCAGATCATCAACCCCAGGGTGCACTCGCAGTCCTCCTCCGGGGGAGGCTACAGGACCAACTCTCCCAGCGGAAGCTCTCTGGAAGACAGTGGCTACATGAGGATGTGGTGCGGCTCCAAGTCCTCCACCGAGAGCCTGGACAGCCGCTTGCCGAATGGCGAATACATGAACATGTCACCCGGCAACCCGCACCCTCTTCAGACCCCGCCCGACTACTTCCTGGGCCTGCTTCCTGGAGAGCCGGCCGCGAAGCCCACTTACTCCGCCAGCTCGCTGCCCCGGCCGTCAAAAGCGCAGGCCTCCAAGACTGAGGAGAGCGCCCAGTATGTTCTGATGAGTCCCCAGAGCCAGAGGCCGGTGGTGGGGGAGTCTGACTACTACTCTGTGATGGGCAGTGCAGCTCAGGTGGCAGCTAACAACCCTTCAGTTCCTTCCCCCGTCAGGCAGATCAGAGTGGAGAACCTGCCGCATCGGGGGAGGATTGGGAGACCCAACAGGCTGTCTCTGGACACTTTCCGTACCCTGCCCAGCATGAACGAGCACCCACTGCCCGGGGAACCCAGGAGCCCAGGAGAATACATCAACATAGACTTCAGTGGGAGCAAGTACTCCCCACCCTCAGCCTCAACTGAGAGCCAGTGTTCATCCCTGGGGTCCAGTGGCAGTAGGAGAAGGTCTCCTCTCTCGGATTACATGAATGTGGAGCTTGGCTCCCACTCACCCAAGACGGAGCACACCCCTGTGGGACGGTTGGACACACAGCCAGAGCCCTCCATGTGCCCCCACCCAGAGGAGACGGGAGAGTACCATGTCAGTGGGAAGAGAGGTCAAGAGTGCCCCACCGACAAAGTCAAAGATGACTACACGGAGATGACATTTGGCATGGCCAACACACCTCCACAGCTCCTCCCTCAGATGCCAGCAAGGTATGGAGATATCCGTCATGTCATTGTAACGCAGTAGTCATAGCATTGCAATTATATATAGCACACACACACACACAGTTGTATAGGCTGGATATAAACTGTTTATATAAGGACTGATGTATCATCTGACATTATTTTGCTCCATCTCTCAGCCCCAGTGTTCGGGAAAAGAGACCATCCCTGGAAGAGCAGGATGTCCCAGGTATGGGGGTGTTCCTGCTGGAGGCTGGCCCCACAATGGACCCAGACCGATCTGCCAAGGTGATCCGGGCCGACCCCCAGGGTCGCCGGAGGCACAGCTCCGAAACGTTCTCCTCCACCGCCACCGTCACGCCCGTGTTTCCCTCCTTCGCCCACGAGGTCAAGCGCCACAGCTCGGTGGAGAACATCTCGTCCCGGAGCAGCGACGGCTCAGACGAGGAGTGCTCTGGCAGCCCCATGAGCAGGAAGACCTCGGCGGGCTACCAGAGCGGACTCAACTACATCGCCTTGAACCTACTGGAGAACAGGGACATGGAGCCGTGCGAGGACCTGGTCGGCTTCAAACCCACCAGCAGCTGCAAGGGAGGCATCCATGGATTACATGCCACACCGTATGTCTGCTTGGGATTCAAGGAGGCGGCAACCACTGCCAAAGGTGAGTGTGGCGTGTGTTTGTGATAGTGGCTTGAGTTACCAAGCCATAAAATGGCTGAGGTAGAATACACAAATGGTTACAAATAAGCCATCATTTATTAAATGTGTGCAGAAGTAAAGGTGGGTGAAAATGTGCATATTATTATCAGGGTCAGCTCAATTGTATACATTTATTTTTTATGTAGATTGATGTGTACAAACGATATGTGCTGTGCGTGATGATGATGGTAGACTATGCATATATGGTTTAAATAACATACTGCAGTAAGCTACTGCGAACTTGGTTAGGAGAGCTAGATTTGAAACATGAATGACCAGTGCTGCAGTTCAGAGCTGGATTTGCATCTGCCACGTGCAGATAGAAAGCAGTTTCTTCCCCGCACGAAAAAAAAAGAAGAAAAAACATCTTTCGTAATATGAAGGTGCACGGGCATGTTGATGTAATTAGCTGAAGTGGCTTTGCACCGTTCGTACTGTGCGGAAATATATCGTTTTGTTTACTTCCAAGTTGCCTACAGTACAGTAGGTGGTTCCCAATTCCAGGGAATTTGAAACGTGACCAGCGTGACGAACGTTATACTTTGCAAGCAGCGAAGTAAACAAGCTACTGCGTAGGCACCATGACACCGCAGGATAGGCAGCGTCGTTGGGTTTGAGCCAAGCGAGCGCAGTTTCCATTCAATAACACGTTCAGAACGTTTTTGAAACAAAACAACCTTTAGGGAATTTTAAAAACGTGAGAGGTTTATTTTAAAAAGGGCATATTTAAATAAAACGGCATAATATGACATAAATGCATGCTTTAGTTGAACTAAAAAACAAAACAAAAACATGATACTATACCTCACAAGTAGGCTATTTACTTTGAATTACATTATATTAATTATAGGCCTAGTAGTCAGCACGGATTGTATTCCAAGATTTGCAAATCAAGATTTGCAAATCAAGATTTGCATTCAAGCTTAAACAGCTTTGTTTGAAACAACACATTTTTTATTAAGTTGACTGTGTGTCATGTTGCATGTATCCAGAAACGCTACATGTAAATCCTTTCAAATCTCTTTATGATAAAGGATAAAGCTCATTTTGCCCGGAATGAGCTTCAAGTTTACCAGAGCTGGAACATCTTGTTAGTTTTACAATGACACATATCCCCAGGCAGTTCCCATCAATGACTTGTTTTCCAAACTTTGAAAGCAAGTAGGCTAGGCAAAAAAGAAAGAAAAGTGCAATGGCCCTAAGCACGTATCACAAATCATTGTGGCCCCGACTCTACCCTCTGGTCCATCTCACTGTCCCGGGGTCAATATTTTATCCCGGAATAGCCTCTGTGGTTGCCAAAAAAACAAAGTGTCGTGTTCATGGGGTTGGACATTGACTCGTTGAACCATGTAAACATTAAGCTTGGGCAGACATGTTGACAGTAAGGTGAGGTTTCACCCTCTCCCTGTGTTGTTATCGGCCCAGTATGTCTGCGTGGGTGCATGCATGTGTGCAATGTGGACATGTGAGGCCCCGCACATGTGTTTGTGCTTGCAGGCAGCGAGTTTTCATGTCCCTGTTGAACTAGAGGTTGAAAAAAAAAAGAGAGAGAGAGAGAGAGAGAGATCAGGTAATGATGAAGCGTCCGGGTCAGGAATTCCTGGCAGTGTGTAAAAGTTGCTGCGAGAGGTGAATACTTGCTTGTTTTTGTCAGCTATCAGCTTAGGGCCGCTGAATAGGATTGTGGGGGCTTTTCTCTTTCTGGGAGGCCCGTTGGAGAAAAACAGTTCAACATACACGCGGACTCTGGCACGTACACGGTTTGCCTGACCGTTGCTTGTATGGAGGCGGGGGAGGGGGGGAGGATGGGGGGGAGGGGGAGGGGGTCTCCCTCCAGCCCCCCAGCGTGTGAACAGAAGCCCCAGATTTGGGCACGGACGCGTTCTCTTTTCTTCCGCTATCTAGAGGGTCTGTGTGGGAGCGAGGACGAGTGTGGGTACGATGTGTGGGAGACGGCACGTGCACTCCACTGCGTGTCCGCTTCATTAGGCGGTTCACACAGCAGAAAGAAGATGGAGTGAGAGAGGCAGAGAGATGGCCCTGAGCCTTCAATGCTCACGGGAGGACGAGGAGGGGCCAGTGCTGGGGGGGGGGGGGGGAGCCTGGTGAAAGCCCAGTGCTTTTTAAAAAGCAACAAACAAACCAACCGAGAGGCCCCCGGCCAAGGTGCATTCCGGAAGGGCTTGGGAAAATAGAGCTGTTTGGTCGTTTCTTGAACATTCTGTCCGCCTACCAAGGCACCCCAACGAAGGGGTCAAAGTGTGTGGTTGTATTTTCGGTAACTTACTTATTGCCTGATATGGTGTTTATCTGGAAGCCTTATCCCCAGTTGGGCCATGCGTGGGCACTGTATGGGAAGAGTAGACACAGCAGACCTATGGGTACAAAGTACCAGCTCCTTAGCAATCAACACCCCCCCCACCCCCACCAACCTCCCGAAATACCATCCTGGCTGTGTTCAGAAAAACAGAAGCAGCCTTCATACAGACTCTCAGACTTCTCGGCAAATGAAGATGCAAAGAAGTGAAAGTGCCTTCCGGAAAGTCCGAGGTTGTTGTTTAGTTGTTTTTTTCCTTCGTCTGCCGTTAGCGCCCTGAGTAAATGAATAGCCTGGTGGTGTTTGTTTACCTAAAGGTCCTTAGCCTTCTCCGAGCACGTGGGCACCAGTGTTTACCTGAGATGTGACTAACCCCCGATGCTAATACGAACCCTTCCCTAAGGCCATCACACTGTCTGGTCCTCCCAGGTGGATGTTCTGTTCAGAGATTAGCTGGCAGTCAGGACATGCTGCTCCGTCTATTCCATTCATTCACAGATCCCTTTATGTGATCATGTCTGCCGTCCTCGCTCATAATTCTCCCTCCTCCCCCTCGCCCTCGTCTCTGCCCCCTCCCGCCCCTCGTCTCTCCATCCATCCCTCCCTCGCTTCCTCTCCCTCCTCCTGGTTGACGTCAGGTGCCGAGGCCCTAATGGCAGCAGGTGGTCGGTTTGGAAACGGAGTCAACATACTCAAGAGTGTTTATGTATTGACGGTGCCAAGGAGGGGTGGGGGGGGCCTCCTTGAGAGGAGGGAGGAGTGCTGCTCCCGCTACTCCTCCTGCTGCTGCTTCCGGAAGGATCCGGAGCTCTGCTCTGCTCCTCCTCGAGTCGTGGCAGATGGTCGGCTCTGCACCTGCCACCTCTGTGTGTGCTGCACCGCCTCACCCCCCACATCCAACACCCAGCGCTACCCCCTACCAGTGAGCAGGCATCCCCAGGCCAGGCCAGACCCCGGCCCAGCCAGGCCCAGCACCTTCCCTTGGTGGTGGGCTCCTACGACGGCTTCTCGTGACGGCCCCTCAACCACTCTTCTGGGGCTAGGAGTCGGGGTACGGCGGTGGAGAGGGAAGGAGGGGGAAGAAAGTTGATGCAGAAGGTTAGGGACAGGAGGATAGGGAGGGAGTATTTGTGCGTGTGTGTGTATAGCCTAAAGCTTATGGCCTGCACTCGGGTGTCCGTGACTGCCGCTGGTATCCTCTCAGCTCATCTACGATGTGTCACACCACGGTCGTCAACATCCCCCTCGTCGTCATCGTGGGTGCAGATCGCTAGCGGCCTCTCGCAGCAGCGCACGCACAAGCGTAGGGCACGCGAGGAACGCAGCAGGCCTCGGCCGGCAGGCCCCGGCCGGCAGGCCCGGCAGGGGCCGGAGCCCGCTCCACCCATGCGTTCTGTTTTGTTTGGTCTGAGAAAGAGAAAGAGGCGATCCGGTTTCATTACAGCCCAACAGGCCCCCCCCCCTTCCTCTCTATCTGGAAACAAAAGTCCAGGAGCATGCTCAGGAAGATCCCGTTTCATGATCAGAGACGATTGTTGAGAGGTAGATGGGAATCTGAGAAGCGTGTCTATCTCTCCATCTCGAAACGAAAACAAGTTTTCATTTCTATTTCTCTTTCTTTTCCGAAGTCCACGCCGGCGCTCGCCTTTGAGTCGTTCGCTCCCTTCCGAAACCTTGCTAATTCTTCCCGCTTTTTTTCTTCCACGCACAGGCTTTCAGACTGTCACCCTTGTGTCTGGGCACACAAGCACGCTCACACACACACAGGTAGTGTCAGAGTTTCCATGTAGCCCTGCTGCCGACAGTGTGACACACACACACACACATAGCCCAAAGTAGGCCGGGATGTTCCGGCACCAGATAACCTCGTCGCCGATTAGATTACTCACACGGTGGGAGGGATTAGATGTTGGCCAGACACTCGTAGAGGGAGAGGTGAATGAAAGGGCCATTCTCTCTCACCCTCCCCCCCCCCATTCCAACACACAACACTCACTAAAACACACACATCAACAGATACTGATTTGGCACGCCAGTTAGATTCAGATTTCAGGCTAAATTCCAATTTCCACAGTAACAGACCAGAGAGAGAGAGAGAGAGAGACAGAGAGAGAGAGAGAGAGAGAGAGAGGGAGAGAGAGTCAGATAGACCCCAGGCCTGATTCTACATGCATGGGCCTGACTCCCCTGACTCCATCATCAGGTCAGCCCAAGCCACAGCCACAGTCCCCATCTCTTAAGCCCTCACCACTGGGCGGATTCCTGGAATGCCCAGATGGCAGTGAGCACCACATCTGGGTGAACTTTATCCAGCGCATGCAGCACTCTCGGGCAAAAACCTGCCTGCCCCCCCCCCCCCCCCTCCCCCAATAAAGATTACTACTGCTAGCCTCTATGCTGGCTGTAGCCTTAGAGAGGATGTGTCCCATTCAATGTTCTCTTTAGTTTCTCCCCCATTCTCTCTCTCTCTCACATGCAACCACCAGGGAAAGAGTCATGTGTCTCTGTTTTTCTTTTTTTTTCTTTTCTCCCCCCCCCCCCTCTCTGGTATTCAAAGCAGTGACCGGAAGATAAATGGGTATCGCTTCTCTCTCTCTCTCTCTCTCTCTCTCTCTCTCTCTCTCTCTCTCTCCGTGCTAAATATATCCTCTCCAGGAAATAAATTACTGATGAGACGGGATCAGCACCTATCACCCCTGTAGCAAGGCAGTGAAGGACTCCCTGCCTCCCTGCAGTTGCTGGGCACTGTGCAATACCCCCCTCCCCCATCTCAAGGCTTCAGGCTTCCCTGAGATTATGCAATTATTATACCGTCGAAGACCACCCTGGGGCTTGGAAAGAGCCAGTTCTTGCATAGCTCCACCCCCACGCACACACACACACACACCCTGAATGGAGCTGCAATAGGATTAGGCTAGGATAAGTCCATCTGGCTCACCAGAACTGGGACCTTTGAGCTACTGGAGGAGTGTGGTGGCCCCTGTCATGTTCAACCCCTGGCTTGTCTCACACTGTTGATTCTCCCTGGGTGTGTGTGTGTGTGTGTGTGTGTGTGTGTGTGTGTGTGTGGATCCACACCTAGATGATGACATTCTTGGCTGTGTTTGTGTTTTTGATGTTCTCTGGGAGAATCCCTCCGAGGGCATGCCGTCCTCTCGGGGGAACAGGGAGCTGAAGACTCTGTGTACCGTTGGGTTGGGAACTGGAGCAGTTGGCTCGCTGGATCGAGAGGGGTTGCTGTGTGTGTGGCTATATGCGGCCGTGGCTATGTGTGTGTGTGTGTGTGTGTCTGAAAGGAAGAGAGAGAGAGTGAGAGAGTGCATGCCTGCTACGAGCATTGAGGCCTCGGAGGGGGAGGGGGAGGGGCTTTAGTCCACCGGAGACTTCCATTCACACAGAGGCCCGATGCAAATGGCAGCACACAAACAGGAACAAAAGGTCACAGGTCAGACATTGGATACCCACACAAACACGGGCAGGGCTGAAGAGAAAGGGAGGGAGGCAGAGTGAGGTAGAGGGCAGAGCCTCAGACCCAGACACCTTTAGCTCGGCTCATGGATTTATCCGGAAAGTTTGTTATTGTGACACAAATAAACCAGTGAAAAGCCTAATCGGCATTCAGAATCACAGAGGCATTTCAGATGTTCCAACTGTCTGAAACCTTACACTGTGTGTGTGTGTGTGTGTGTGTGTGCACGCGCGCGTGTGTGCTCGTGTTACGTAGTGCATTTCAGAAAACCAATTGATCTCAAGCACCAGAATGCTATTTTTTGATTCCAAAATGAAGGCACATGCCTCTGTAGTCGCCCCTGGTTGCGGTGAAAACAAAGCCGCCCTTATCCCGGGGAGGGAGCCCCAAGCTGACCTGCTTCCTGCTCCGTTTCTCTGAAGCACAGTCACAGGAAATCACAGAGACGTGCCTGTCGTGCCTATACGACCTACCTTTAGAAAACGACAAAGCTAACGTGTCTTTCTTTCCCTGTGTCTTTCAGATTGAGTGGCAGATGGGAGCCTTTCTGAAGCTCCTATCCTCCCACCGCTGTATGGAGGACACCGGGAGCCTGCTGCTGAACTATTGACCTCTGACCCTTTGTGCCACACCCCTCTGGATAGGTCAGGCTGTGCCTCATGGATCCTTGCTACCCCCCCCCTCCCCCCCCCCTGCCCGTTGCTCCACCCTGACCCAGCCTCACCTCCTGGTGGTCAGGAATCTGAGTGCTAATGATGTCTCAGTGGCTGTGTGGATCTTATGCATTCTCCTGCGTATGCGTGTGTGTGTGTGTGTGGTGTGTTCTCACTGGCTCCTTGTGTCAGTGTCTCCTTTTCCTGATTGGGTGGGGCTGTAAGACTGTGACCTGTGTAGCCTCACCAGAACTTGGGAGGCCCAACCCAAAAATTCCTTCTTCAGATAATTTAACAACACAGTCACGAGGTACGCACATATTATTTATTGACTTAAATGGGTATTAATTTAAGTGTGTGTGTGTGTGTGTGTGTGTGTGTATGAGTCAGATGGAAGAAGAGAGAAAGACCAACTTTTTTTTTCTTTCAGCAATGCATTAATTTAACAATTTAAGTTAATTACAAAACCCATAAATATTCCCTACCTCAGAACGAGCCAGGATACAAGAGGCACACTGAGTATAATAAATATATTTAGATTAAAAGTACTATTTATTTTGGATGCTGAATGTTTCTTACGACCAACCCAAAGCCTTAACGTCTTTGCTGTCCTTGTATTTTCTATTTAAGATGTTTATTTAGACCTATATCTATATATTGTTTATCTATATCACGTGGAAAGTCAATAGGCACAGATTACCATGAGAGAGAAACAGACAAATGACATATTAGAGAATTTTATGACAGGATTTCTTAAATTAGATTTATAATTGACAAAGTATTTTATCTTAATACATTTTTGTCCCCTCAATATTTACTCTTAACTCTTCTTAAAATGATATCTTTATGCTAGTTTTGTGAAACTACAAATGAAAGGTTTTATTACAGGTAACAATACACACAGTACGTTCTAACACAGAGATACAGTATGTTCTGGATATCTGTAAGAGTTCAGCATGAATGCACCCAGGCATCTGTACTTCTATGTGTACTACATGCCCCACAATTCCTTCAGTTAAACTTCAAACCTCAGACACTCCTACCTACCTGGAACCCCAATACCCTGTTGTTTTACTCAGCACTGGGGGCATTGCTGTGATGCAATTGGACGGTACAACATCGGATGTTTCAACAGTTGGGTAGAAGCTCAGGTGTTGAGGTTGGACCTGATTGCCATGTTTGTGCTGCCGTCAGTCATTTGTATTGTAGTCCAGCCACAACACCTCCTCACAACTGTATTTTTGAACAGAATAGACACGCATGAATGTAAAGCACCTTGTGTGTAGATCACGGACATCAAGTACGAGGAACTGTATCAAAGTATGAAATGGTATATATCTACCACACATCTGTTTATTTGCAATGGCCTGAATGTGTAAATGATGTACATATTATAAAGAGGTGAACTTTAATAGGCTGTCCAATCATAATAGAGCATCTAGATTACTTATGTTGCAATTAAATCCCCAGACTGTGTTCAAACGTTTTGCTTTTGCGACCTTTTTTCTAAAAGGGTATTTGCTTTTGGATTTTAACGTATGCTTTTATTCTTCACAGTTACTGTGAATACATTTATAAAATCTAAATAGAGAAATAGTTAGTCTATTTTATGATAGTTACATCTGCCTTGTTGAAACACTTAACCCATGGCATATGCAATAGATAAACAAATAAACCCATAGTTTACAAAGTGGAACCAAATGTAATTGTGTTGATATGTTTATACATTTTTAAAGAAAGGAAACTATTTTGCTGTTTGTAAATTTCACTCTGCCAACTTCTGATGTTTTGTTTTTTTTTGCCACTGGAACATCAGTTAATTAGTTAGGATGTTTAACCATAATCTCACTCTCTGTCTGCATCTACAGTTTTCTTATTTAAGGGTTGGTATTTGAACTCTTGATTCAAAGTTGAATGTGCTGTCTTCCATTGTATATATTCCCTCAATTGCTCGTTGTGATGCTGCTCATAAGAGATGACATTTTAATTATAGTAGTACTGCTTTTTGTCTGTATTGATTATGGATGGCAACATGCAATAAATAAATATGTTTATTTGGTTCAACTGAGTCTCTGTTGTTGATGTTCCAGAGTGTTCCTTCTACCTACCAGCCAACCACTCGTCTGTGTTCCATTTTTTGGGTGAAGGATAGCTTTGAGGAGTTGATGTTCCCAAGCTTCTCCTTCTCCAATGACGTGTGTTATCTAGAAAAACAAAAAGTTCCATTTGCTAATACTTGATGTAGCAAGACTTTCCATTCAAAACAACACCATTCCCCATAATGCCCTTCAACATAGGATTCCTGCTGTCAGTTAGGATAAAGGAGGAAGTAGTTGAGGCCAGGAGCTCTCACAAACAAGAAGACATAATAGCTTCCTGAACATGAGCTGACAGAATGAAACAGTGTTAACACTCTCTCCCCCATCCTTCCTTCTCAGTGGAAAGAAGGGATATTCTAGGCTTCCTCGAATGCTGTCTGGTCCTGTTCCTATGGCCCCTGGCTCTCACACACGCCCCCATGAGTAGCACTACGAAGGGCTCAGGAAGCTTTTATTTAGCTAATTACTTCCTTCCCAGCCAAGCCTCATACAAAGGGGTTGATAAGCAGGTCAATAAATGGTCAAAACAGTCTATATTTGATTTCTAAAGCACACAAACACACATGCCTTTCTTTCTCTCTTACACACACACGCTCACACACACACACACACGCAGAAGCATGTACCCCCTTGTTGACCTGTGCCATGATGCCACCGCAGACACAGCATCAGCTGGATCAGCAGGGCTCTGCAGCCAGGCAGAAACACAAGCTTATGCAACAGCTCCTGTCATCACATCGAGGACAAAGTGTTCTGTACCCCCGCCGAGCTGTTGTATTTTTATACAGGGACTGTTTAAGGGCATATCTGTACCAAAGTGTATGGACGAGAGGACAGAGGAGAGGAGAGGAGAAGAGAGGAGAATGGAGGGGAGGAGAGGAGAGGAAGGGAGAAGGGAAGGACGTGAGGACTGGCGATGAGAGAGGCCTTCAGTGTTGTCCGTGGGAGAACTTGTGAAAGTAGTGTTTGTGTTCAATATCGAAGCCTGACAAGGACACCATGGGAGTGCTCTGGTAAATTGTTCCCCAGGCTCACTCGAACAATTCAGAAGGTTTCGGATGAATATATTGTATGAGATGACTGGCATCACGCCCGCACGCACACACTTGCATGTGTGCACACACACACACACACACACACAATCGATGTTCCTTACATAAAGGGAATTACATATGTTCCCTATATGTTGATGATATATAAATGCAATCATGTCAGTAGGGTAGGGTAGAGTATAAACAAACTCAAGTGTCCCCAGCCTTACACTGAAAAGCTCAGAACCCACATATCCACAAAGGCTTTCAGACACAACAGAAACCCTTAACTAAACAACAATAAATCAACATGCACCAAACAGAACACAACACTGCGGGCTGGAGGCAGGAGACTTGGATAGCTGGTGTGTCTCACTTTAGATACAATTTCCCCTAATTGCAGAGATCTACGTACATAGCTAGCTATTCGATCAGTCCAATTCATGTGGGTCAGTTTGAGTGGGCAATTAAAGCAAGATGGTAACACAAATGCCAGAACTGACTGACCCTACTGTACAGTCCTTTGGCTTTGCACCACTAGAGAAGTCACATGTGTACACAGGAGTTCAGAACAGAATGTACTCAGACATGCCTCTAGAATCAGTCCTACAGGGCGGAAAGCATGAAAAGACCCCTCATCACCTTGACAAACCATGCTGTTCTACTGCAGTCCTTCTTCCCACCCTCATTCAGGGACCACAAATATGTACGATATATGCGTGTCCTGTGTGTGTGGGCATGTGTGGATTATAAGAGCATGCAAGGGGTTGTTCTGGGTGTGTCTGTACTGCGGTAGTGAATGGTATTCCCTGCGATGAAAAGGTTCCTCGCGCAATATAGTTGGTTTGAATGCTGCTGGGAGGACAGGGAGGGAAGCTGGCCCCAATATTTCTGTGTGAATCCGCCTTGGGAGGGTTTCATGTGGGCTCTGTGAATGAATGGCTGCATGCAGCAGGGGCTGACCCACTTACAGCAGCGGCTCTGCTGCACGAGAGCACACGTGTGGGAGGGGCCCTGTGGAGATGGGAGCGCTGGAGAGGACCACACACACACACGCGCGTGCGCAGGCACACACACGCGCGCACGCAACCATGCTCTCACGTGTACACTCACGCGCACACACTGCCATGCACGCACACATACACACACACACAGACATGCATGAGCATACACACACATACACACACACATCTCAGGCATGCTCACACACACACACATGCATACACCCAGATGCATCCACAAAACACATACTAGACATGCATACTGTTTTATCTAATGTTGTACATGGACATGATTTTACTGAATGATCAAAATGATCCTTTAGACAGTGTTTAATCATTTTTTTATTTGAATGAAATTTACATTTTTGTTTAATCTCACAATTGTATTGCATAATCTCCCAGTGGACTTGAAGAGTGATTCAGAAGGAGAGACTAAAAACTCAGTAAATTTGGAGCAGAGCAGAGCTTTTTGGAGATCACAATTTATCATGTTCTCGACCTCGTGGGCCTTGACGACAGGGGAAATCAAATGACGAATGAACCTGAATGTCCTCCTGCCCACAGGTTCGTTCTTACGTCAAACATTCCAACTCGAAACCCAAGGCTTCTGTTCAACAGACGTGCTGAAGGTCTTTGTACGGCACAATGGGACAGTGTGTTGTGCTCTGGTCTATCATGGCCGCCGATCTATCCAGCAGCATCCAGGGAGACTTG
Organism: Thaleichthys pacificus; assembly: GCA_023658055.1. Classification (NCBI taxonomy): domain Eukaryota; kingdom Metazoa; phylum Chordata; class Actinopteri; order Osmeriformes; family Osmeridae; genus Thaleichthys; species Thaleichthys pacificus. Next base: position 9,202,152 of record CM042873.1, read on the forward strand.
TCTGCGTACGACTGACGATGGTCGGTCCGAGATACGCAGGCAAAGACCTGTTAAGGCCCATTAAAAGAAACCGGGTTGGTGAATGACTTCTGCATCAAGGTTGCACATCTTCACATTCATCTCAAGCTGTGTCGAGGTTTGGAAATAGGGCTGCTTTGTGTCTGTGAGGCTGCTCAATCCTCCTCGTTAGAGGGAACGAGCCATCTGTGACATCATGAGGGATTGTTGGCGCAACGCTAGGGCGCCGACCTATTGTCTGCAATGCCACACTTTGCCACATTTTGAAGTTGCATCAGAATACTAGGCCTCTATTGGAAAAATGCCATTTATAACGTCAAGGGCAGTTTTGAGTTTGTCTGCCAACCTAGAATTGAAAACACATTCAATCTTAGATCTGGTCTATCTTCTCCATGTCATATCCAAGACATGAATCCACAGGCCTGTAGATTCCCCCTGAAAAAAAACAATCATTACACACAGTCCATTGAAAACCTCATTAATGTCGATGTACCAGGCAATAACCTATTCAACTTAGTAGGCCTTGTCAACACAACCCTGGGGGATTCAACAGAATGGAACCCATTTCAGACAGAAGCAAGGGAATCAATTTAAATGTCTACCAGTCCTTTGTCTCTAGGCTACATGCTTTCTATCATATCGCCTAACTGCCGTCAAGCAGGGACTAACGAGCTAGACCCAGACCCTAGACCGCATCTCCCAGACAAGACAGTCTCACCTGCCATCCTCTGTGTGACAGCTGGCTTGAACCACGTGACAAGGCCTGCACACAGGCAGAATACTAATGACGGCTGGCTCGAGAATGAAGAGGGGGTTGGGGGTGGAGTGTTGCTACAGGACCTGGAGAGGCCGAAGGGGGGAGGAAAGAGGTGAAGGGAGGGGGGAAGGGGGTAAAGGACTCCCCCTCTGTCTGGGAGAAATGGTATTGTCCCAGACAGTGTGTCCCCAGGGTCAGACTCCAGCGCCAGTGGTGAATTATGGGGGATGGTTGTGCTGGGATATTGAGCGTAGCGAGGGTAACCATGCACCCCGATGTGGCGTGGAGAGGGCCTCCCGGCGAGGCCAGCCGTCTCTCTCCTCTCCCTCTCCGCTGCCGTTGTTTCTCGTTTCTCATCCCTCTCTCACCCTCCTCCGTCCGACTCTGTCCTCCCCCTTTCACCTGTTCTTTCTTTCTTTCTTTCTCACGAGGAAGGAAACGACGGGACGTGTCGAGAGGAAACCTTTGAGGGCTTTCAACACTCTGTATACAACCGCACCACAATCGCTTTCACCTCGTCATGGTAGAGGGGCACTACACGCACACGGTTCTTTTTTCGTCTTTCTTTCCATTTCCTGTCTCTCGCTTTCTCTCTGTCTCCGTCAGGCTCGGAGACAATGTGAGAGTGGTTGTACTTTTCTCTCCAATTGCGGGTTTCTTTTTAGGTGAGAGTGCAATGAAACAGCAAACAGCACACGCTTGTAAACAAGCCCGCCTGCTCCGTCACCCACCGCTCTCCCGCAGCCTCACCCACACCTCCAAATTAGGCAACAAGAAAGAGCGCCTACCGCTCATGAAAGCTTTTATAAATCAGCAAGTTGCGGCAGTTTGTGCAGTAAACTTGTTCTTTTTTGCTTTGTGCTGCTTTAGGGTTCATTTAAAAAATAAAGAATCGGATATAATTGTACTGGTTGAATAAAGACAGGAAGACAACATAGAATAGAGACTAAATAGAATAACAATATAATGAATACATTGATCAATTGTATTCTTGTGACTAAATGATTCTCTCTACAGGGCAGCCATTAGGTTTGCTAATACACAAAGGTCTTCACCGCAGAAGGCCCGAATATAGACCCCTTTTTTTCTAAATCCAATTACACTTATTATCTAATAGATCACTGTCAGAACATGTCTACTATTTCTGCATGTAACTGGTTCTCTCGCCTAGCATACTGGAGCATGTGTGTGTGTGTGATCATCTGCGTACGTGTGTGTATTCATTAGTGTGGGTGTGTGCATGTTGTGTTTAAATGGTTCCCACAAGAACAGAAGCAGAAGTGGCCCGAGGGGCTGACACGTGAGCAGGAAACCTGCCTCTCTTGCTCCGCCCCCCAAACGCACACACACGCACACACACACACACACAAACACGCACACACCTCCTGTCTCCACATTGCAGTACACCAAACTCACACACAAGCACATTTTCTTCTCCAGTGGAACAATGAACTCCCTAGGTGCAGCTTATATGCAAATACTGAACTCCAAAAAGCAGCTGTTACTCCACACAAGTGGATGGAGGGGAGGTGAAATGCCAGCGTAGCCGGCATTGACAACACCTCACATGCCGAAAAAACACTCAGTTCGCACATAGCTGATAATACCATCGGCGTTCCCGTTCCCGACGACATCACCGACTCGAAGGCTAATTCTTTATTTATTTCGACGTCTTCGCCAATCAGGGAGAGTGCCCTCCAATCTCGAAATGATCGGTCAATGAAGCTATTATGGATGATTAAAAATCATACCCAGGCTCAACATGGATGCACGAGCGTCACAGAGTGCACAGAGATAAGTGTACCTTCACATCAACGTTAACGTCTGTTTCCGTGGGGCCACGACGTACCATCGTATCCATACGTGACAACTGACCTGTTCTATACAGCAACAGCAAACAGCTTTACAGCAAAGGATTGTTGAAGGATAGAATTATTTATGACAAATAGTTTTCATACTGTACGCATTTTCAACTACTCATACACTTGTGTGTATTTTTTGGTGTGTAGGTCTGTGTGTGTGTGTGTGTGTGTGTGTGTGTGTGTGCGTGGTGGGGGGGTGGACATGTTGAAGTGGAGTCAACATGAGCTTCTTTCATTTGCTGATTCATGACAGCCGCAAGCGTGTCCAGGTAAAACAAGCTGTTTCAGACTAAAGCTGAAATGGAAATGAGTGTTTGGGCCTACGCTTCTGACGCCACAACATGACAGTTGAGCATTATTTGGACTTACAGCCTCTGCAGGTACCACTCACAGTCACAGGAAGATTTACTGCTGACCCCAAAATCAAGAGCAGGCTGTCACACACACACACACACACATAAACGCACACGACTATATATATATAATTCAGTTTTTTCCATAACCAATGTGATTTTCAGGCTGAGAACATAAAGCACGTTCTGTTTAAAGGAGTCATCTCACTCCCTTGACAGATGGACAAAAATGGAGAGATGCAATTATGTTTGGAGGAGCATTTGTCCATCGGAGGTCCCACAGCTGATAGTGAATGATTTCCCCAGTGACAGAAGTGGTTCCCTCCTCATCCAACTCCCTCACAACCACTCACTTCTTTAACAGTCTCTGTATTGTTTTGAGAAGATTCAATAGGCAGGTTGTGCAATTCTGGCACACGAGAAAGGATGCCATGCTTTTGGTTCACTAAGAAAATGTACACCCTACACAATTCCAACTCTCATCCCGGCAGTGTGTAAACAATTGGCCTCTACGTTTTTTTTATCACTGTACAATCTGCCTTCAGGTTAAAACACGGTTGTGTTTTTTCGTGTTGCCGGCTGACTCATGTTTGAGCCTCAGGACGAGTATCACCACTTCCACTGTTGTGAATATCTGTCAAGCAGCATTCCTCAGCGCACACTTTTTCATTGTTTGTGACAATAGGAATGCTCAGGCAGGGTGGAGAACGCCAGTGTAGTGGGGAACTCACGATGTCAAAACATCCCTCCGCCTACCTCCGTTCCAACATCAGAGTGTGTTTCCTAGTTATTCAAATGCTGTGGCCGTTTAACGTAATCGAAATTGGTTCGAAAATTATTTTATCGTTATCAGAACATTCCGGAAAAGACGTTTGGTTGCTGCTTTGCCCCGGGGGGTGTCACTGCGCCGAGTTGACCCCTAACCATCCTTGACCAATGAGAGGAGAGGAAAACACAGATGATTTGCGAGGCAAATGAGGATGCATAATGACTCACGCTTTGATCTTACTGCTGCTCATTTCCATTTCAAATGGGACGGTGCTATGTCATGTGGCCAACGAAAGGGACGTGAGGTGAATCGCTAATTGTTGCTGAAGAACATACTGTCGACATCAACAGCATTTAAAGTCCACGTGAAAGGAAGCGCGACTTGAAATGTTGAATCAAAATAAGATGATTAAAGATGTAAACAAGTTATTCGAGCGTTCTTACAACAGCTCGACCCTGTCCTCCCACACGCACACCCATGGCTGTATCACATGGACGTATACAACGCACACACTCACACACAGTACACACACACACACACACATGCAAACACACTTATTTTCAAGGGTCAGTGGAATAAACTGTCGGCTACTTTACTCTTTGCTTTATTAACGGATCCAGACACAGGACCATAAGATGACTCTCTTGCATGCATGTTCAGCCTTCCAAATGTATATGTTGCATGTTGACAAGGACCATATGTATGTGTTCAAATCGGGTCTGGGTGTACAGTATGTGTGCAAACATGCAGTCCTGAGATGTCATGGGCGTGTAGAATGTGACACTCCTCTAGCACCCAGGTGAATACTTTTAAGTTGCTGGAAGTTGACGACTTAACTCATGCAATGCCACGCTGTCGTTGGAGTCGAAGCCAACTTCAACCACTTGATCAACTTTCTTTGAAGTGGGAGAGCCCATTCGATAACGTCCCTGTGTGTTCTGGAGAGACATCGCCCTCTTGACCCTGGGCGGTGGCAGAGCTGCCAACTCTCACGGTTTGGCCGTGCGACACACGCATTTCCACCATTTCTCACGCTCTCACGCCACACCTTGTATATCTCACGCTGAAAAGGCAACGGCTCGCCTGGGGGTAAACTCGCCTGGGGGGGGGGGAGTGATGCTCGCGAAAGCTCACCTCGGGGGGTGGGGGGTACCGAATGCTACCAAATCTCACTCCAAGGTTTTTGGAAAAGTTGGCAGCCCTGTGATGGGCTGGGACTAGCCTGTAGCACGGGGAGAAAGTTCTTCATTGTTTTTAGAGGGTATCCAACACTGGGACACGGAGCTGTAGGCCTACATCTGTTTGCAAACATACTGATGTTTGTTCAGTGAAATGTCATGTTATGTAACCTTCCATCTATCATAAATGGCGTTCTCCTTATCCACCTGTGCTGTAAGGAAACAAGGTGAAAATCACACATTCACACCCACGCCACACACACCCACCACATCCACACACACGCACAAAGGCAAAGTCTGACGAGTCACCAAGATAGGTGTGTGTTTACCTATGTTATGTTAGTTCCGTACGCTATATTTACGTGCCAGTCGAGTTCAGCATGTCCTGAAGCGTGTTTTTTTATGAGCCATAACTGGGTTTTTATGGTCCCGCCAACAATAACAGCATAATCAGCTCACGCACGCTGAACTCTGTGAAAACAGACACCCTCAGGGGATGTTTGCTGTACAACAGCAGTCATAAAACAGATCCAGCCGACACGGATCGTCGACCCGACTTCTTTTCTCAATGCCATGCTAAGTGTTAAATATCGACTCCAGTTAGAGCCTTTTCCAACCCCCTTTCAAATGAAAAATGCATTTGGTAGAAAGTTTAGGGGTCCAGGTCATTGCTCCAGTGGCTGGAGGTGCTACCACAAGACATTTTCTTTGTTGCAAGAGGAAAAGAAAATACTAGATTAATGGACAAAACGAAAACATTGACTTATCAAACCTCTGACAAGATGAAAACCAGAATAGACACATTTCCATATAACTTCAAAATGGGGATTCATTAAAAAAAAAAGGTGAGGAACAAATAGTAATAGGCCTACAGGGTCTTTCACTGTCCTGCTCTCTCTCTCTCTCTCTCGCTCTCGCTCTCTCTCTCTCTCTCTCTCTCTCTCTCTCTCTCTCTCTCTCTCTCTCTCTCTCTCTCTCTCTCTCGCTCTCTCTCTCTCTCGCTCTCGCTCTCTCGCTCGCTCTCTCTCTCTCTCTCTCTCTCTCTCTCTCTCTCTCTCTCTCTCTCTCTCTCTCTCTCTCTCTCTCTCTCTCTCTCGTTCTCTCTCTCTCTCTCTCTCTCTCTCTCTCTCTCTCTCTCTCTCTCTCTCTCTATCTCTCGCTCTCTCTCTCTCGCTCTCTCTGCTGTATGTCTCTCTCTCTCTCTCTGCCACGCACACACACAAACAGAAATGAAGGCCATGGATGACAGTGAAATGATTTACTGCTTGTCCTAATTCCATTATCAGAGAACAGACGTGTATCTCCAGCTAAAGGTGAATCGCCTCATCACAGGTTTTTTCCCCGGCGTCACGTAAACGGAAAACAAATCGGCCACCCGATGATGTGGATGTTGTTGTTGTGGACTTCACACACGTCAAAGAGCCTCTTAAAAAACGATGATGAACCCTGGTATGTAGCTGCTTGCGTGTCCTGTCTAGCCTCATCGCCATGTTACAAGCTTTAGCTGGTGCTGGAAGTGATGACCTCACGCTGGATGACGCCAGAGGGCCCACCTATTGGCTCAGCGTCCCCCAAGCAACTCTCCGTCTCTCCCGTCTCTTTGAAAATGACCCCTGACCCCCTTTAACCCGTCCCTGTACCCAGCATGGCCCAACACAACCTACAGGACCAGCGTACTGTCCACAGAAGAGATGCCCCCCCCACACACACACACAATCCCCCCAGACTGTTTGGGTAGGTTTTCCAAGCATGGCTGAGTTTGCGTGTTCAGCTTCCCAGTAAATCACTCCTCTGACATGCCAGCGGCCAGGCTAAGGCTTAGTGGCCAGGCCAGAGTAGTCAGAGACACACATTTGGAGGGGCTTAATGGAGGGTGGTGGCACGCAAAGCCACTGTACCCAAACCTCTGATTTGGCGAGACACACTCAGCCAGAGCGAACCCCACTGAAGCGCGACGCGGCCACCGCCTCGAACCAAACGTCTGCCTCTTTCGCCTGGATGTCTGTCAGTCTCCCTCAGCCTGCTCCCCGCGCTCACTGCCACACACGCACACACACACACATGCTCACACACACACACACACACGCACCCTCTCATGCCCGTCTTCTTTACTGAGTCATCCACCCTATTCATTCTGCTGTGAGTACTGTTATGGTAAGAAATGCGCGATAGAAGTGCAGCCCATTTCTCATTGCCCATGTTGGGTGGAGAGAGGACGCTCGCTGGCCTGCATCACAGTAATGTTTGTTTACAGATGAACAGACTCCAAAAGGCTCTAGTTGGTAATTGGATTGTGGGAGCTTGCCAAGTGCCTCAGATTGGCTCCTCTGGGCCAGGGCCCGTGAAACGCTTAGGGGATGATCACGGGATAGAGGCTCAGAGGGAAAAGGGAAAAAAAACGGTCAACATACAGTGCAAAAACATCGAGAAACTCAACAACAGCAGGAACACAGGCCACTCTACTCTCTGTCTCCTCAGATTGTTGATGAGTAGACAATCACACACACCTGGCCCCCGGTTAGTCATTTGTCCAGGGTACGTTAAGCCCTGTGTTTCCCCTAGTCGTTGTGAAAACGTTTCGCCACTGCTAGTTCTGAGTCTTATCTGACCTTGAGTTATTTATCTCAATCTGTTTGCCTGCCTGTGACCCTTGCACGTCTTGAACCTTTAGCCTTGGATTGCCCCTTTGTACTGTTTGGAAGAGCTACTTTTAGACTCTGCATTCGGATCCTACCTCACTCTTCTGAGTCGTGACACGAACAAGCTATTGTTGGCCAGCGTGTTTTATCATTTGCTCAAAGTTTGGTTTATAAGGGTATCGACAGGGTGTTAACATCCCATGGTTTTGCAGCAGACAAGACGACATAACCACGTGACGCACCCTGCATGCAGGGCAAAGCAACGCCCTGAATATAAGAGCTAGCTGCTTTATAAGGTCCTTCCCTGAGTTGTCTTCAGGGCAGTGACAAACCATGCATCTCTTCCCTTGGTCCCTCCCTCGTTCTGAAGGTGAACCGCTCCAGACTTGATAGATGACCCACCCGGTGGAACGTACCAAGTCCTCCTATACTGGGGTGGAGGACAAAGAATGTTGCTTTACAGTAACAGCAGGGTCGGTGTACGGCCATGAGGGAATGTATGGACTTCAACAGTTCTAAAATGATATCAACCCCTATCATCCAATTGATGAATTGGTCCAGCCTTCATTACCTCAGTTTTTTCACCAGTGGCACTAATTCAAAGTCACTGGGTGAAATAACAGTCTTTCAGGCCCACCAATTTATTGCAGGTATATCAAAGGCAGCCCTTATTTGATTCTGTTCTGCTTTAGTTCTTGTTTACAAAAAGGTGTCTCATAGTGTCAACACAATCTCCCAGGTCAAATGAGTCCCAACCAGACCACCCCTCATAAACTGCATCCGTTACATAAGAAATACTTTGGAAGCAGAAGTGGATTTATCTTTAAAGTGGAGAGACCGCGAAACATTGGACATGGTTACGCAACAGTCGTCTTCTGCTGTCTCGTCAGTGGGGCCGAGATGTAACCTGGCGTCCGTGGTGAATACGGGGGGGTGGGGGGTGGGGGGGTGGGGGGTGGGGGGAGCGCGGCCGAGTGGATTGGCCGAGCTCGCCGACCTCTCTGTTGACATTGCTGATGAGTGTTTTCCTATCATCAGTTGCCGCTGCGCTGATGTCCCTGTGCTGCTCTGAAGGCCGGCTTGAGTGGTGAGAGCTTTACAGGCAGGGAGGCTCCAGGGTGCTTCATCCTGGTGCCGTGTCACTTACATCAACAGCCGTCTGATCAAAATGAACCATAGAATTTGTCCCAGTGAACAGCCATAACAGCATTGTATGATTAACAATCATCCACTTCCTTGGTTTTGGACCCCCCCCCACACACACACACATTTGTCCATTCCCACCGATACAAGTAAACCAGCTAAACAACAAAACTAAACAGCTAAACTTTGCAGGAACTGGAGCTTGCGACTTTGGTCACAAACATCACAACCTCGCTTCATCTGTTGAAGCCATTGAATGACTTTAACCGGTAGGCATGTTGTCAACACTGAACTTATCCAACATTGGCCATTTAACACTCATGTTAAATAAACAGCCATCTAATGGAGGGTGGCTGGATGCAAGTCCATCTGCAGAGTGGGTGTCCATCTGGCCCTCTGTGGTCATCTTCAGTGCATCCCCCAAATGACCCACTGCTGCGGGTCTGGTCAGGGTCAGAGGGGAGCTGCCACTGCACTGACCTCTTGACCTGCAGCTGGACAGTCATGTGATGGAACCAGGCTGGGCGAGGGATGTCGAGCCGAGTTGGACGTCAGCCACAGGACTGTGGAAGGGAGAACTATCGGGAGAGGGCACAGTGAGTTTGGTTGAGAGAGAAGAGAGGAGAGAGAGAGAGAGAGAGAGAGAGAGAGAGAGAGAGAGAGAGAGAGAGAGAGAGAGAGAGAGAGAGAGAGAGAGAGAGAGAGAGAGAGAGAGAGAGAGAGGAGAGAGAGCAGGACAGTGAAAGAGGTGGTCACATTTTTGTGAAAAGTTCATGGTTGGGTGATGTTGGGGAAGCAAAATAGGATGACAGTTCTCTGCGTTTAACACACTGTTTACTAAGTTCAGTATGAAGACAGTTTATTATGACTGGATATAATTAAACCGGAATTAATAATGTCACACACACTGCATTGAGAGGAAAGTTAAATCCTATGAATTGTGGATGCTTGGAATATTTCAAGTGCATAATATATCAATATCTCATGACAGCACAGTGGGAGCACTGTTTCATCATCCAGATCTGTTTCATCATCCAGATTCTGGTCATGCCCACCACCCCACACGACACATCTCTCCTAACATGAGAACCACAACTGACCCTCCTCTTTCGGATCGCAACCTCACGCTAAGCTCCCCGTCGCGACGCAGTCACGACCCAACGCTGTCATGCTGCTGCTGCTGCAAAAAAGGGATATGACATACGCAACGATAATCCCTCTACTGACATCATCCCTGAGGCAGAACCTGAACACAAACCCCTCTTCGTCTTTCCACCTTCACAAAAAGACTGCCCCCCTCCCCTCCACCCACCCACCCACCCACCCACCCACCCACCCACTCACCACAACACCCTCCCTCCAGCCCCTTCTCCCCCCTTCTCCCCCCCCCCCGCCCCCCTTCCACCCTCCACCTAAACCCTAGCCCCACATTCCCCGTTTCCTTGTGTGGGCAGGAGCATGCCACGGCAGCACTGACGTCAGTTGTTTTCCATCTTATAGGTCGGCTCCCTGCTTATGTAAGCGCTGCTGTGAGCCCTGCTCACCCCTGCTCCCCCTGCCACCGCAGCTGCAGCTGGCTCACACCAGACAGGACCAACTAGTCCAGCGCACTGGTCGCTGAGGGCTTTGATGACAGCTGGCTACTGTAGCAACCCAGCATGGCCTCCTCAGTCCTCACCCCCCACCCACCCACCCCAGCCAGCCATCCACACAGGCCGGCAGGCAGACGGGCAGATTTGCACGGTACCCCCAGCGTATGCCCAGTGAAAACACCTAGAGTTCACTGCTGGAGTACATGCTGGTTCTGATCTCTCTCTCTCTCTCTGGCTAACCCCCCCCCCCCCCCTCCCTCCCACCCCTCCTCCCCGGCTCCAGCTATCCCAGGCTGCACTGCTGCTGCAGCAGAACTGATGTAAACAACCCATGCTGGCGTGTGACTCAGGACTCCCTACTGCGCAGTGCCCTCTCTCTGCACACGGAAGCTGCTCACATCATCTGCTGTCTTCAGAGACTTTGGATGCCCTGCCCCCTATTTGCCAAGAGAGGCAATTGGAAATACCGTTTTGTCTATTAGAGAGGGTTGTTTACGCCAAAGAAAGGTGAAGACTGGGCAATGTAGACTGATTGGCTGCTCATTCGGCCTATCCTATGCCTCAGATACTGAAATATTCCTAGGTTGAGATATTTATCTGCACATCTACGTGATGTGCACGTACTTGAACATGGTGCAGTACAATTTGAGGAATGTGAAAACAGTCCAGGTTATCATTACAGCCTTCAGGTGCTTTGGATTTAGATCAAGGCATTTTGACAGCGTTGAAAGCGTTTCTTTGTAATCGCATCAAACATATTTGAGAGCACTTCAAGTTCATCATCTAATAATAGCTTAAAGGTGTAGAAACCAAGTTGTCCTATGGTAAAATTAGGTCAAATTCTAGAAAATGCATTCACATGTCATGCTGGCGATAGGCCAATCAGAAAAAGAAAAAAAAAAGATTTTCGCACATTGAATTACGTATCAGCTATTATTGTAGCCACATAAAAACAAGTTTGTTTTGTTGGTATATTTAGCCGTCACAGCTGGCCAAACCATTTAAACGATGTATTCAATTTCTGGTGTAGGATTCTGTTTGACCTATTTTGTGCTTGGATATGGCGCCATCTATTGGCTAACAAATAAACATCCGAGATAAACAAGGTTCCTGCACTTGTTTCCGGAGGAATGTTTCGGAGGGGGTACGAACAAGGAAGTGGCTATTAGAAATTATAATTCAGCAACAGAAATAATGATACAAGTATAACTAAATAGTTTGTCAAGTCTTAACATAAGATTAAGAAATACAATGTTCCTTCAATGTTGTTAATCGATTTCAGATTGTGTGTTGCTAGAATTTATAATGTGCTATGGCCGATTTGGCAGGCTATTATTTGCTAGCTAAATAATTTCTGTGGTTAGTTTCGTAAAAGTTGCTCAACACCATGTATTTTGGTTTCAGGTTCATCAGTGAGAATGATGCAATTTTAAAAGGGGCATGTCTTTGCATGTTGTGAGGTTCAGACTTACAGGACAAAAACCACACTACTAGCCAGGTAAATGCATTGTGAACGCTTTACTTGTTTAGAGATAATTGTGTTGTGTTTATAAAAGTAATTGTGTATATACTACTGATTTCAAAATAATTTGCACATAGCTTGTTTATTTGTATATCATGAACTCTTATGAAATATGAAAAGGACAGACATCTTTCGAATAGCATTTTTTGTTTTTGTGTTCCAGCAATTACAATGGAAGGAACTTCCAAAAAGGAAAGCTCTGTTGCTGCCCAAGTTCCCTTTCTCCACCTGTGCAACACACTTGAGAAGATCCAGAAGTCCAAACTCCGACCAGACAAAGCCAAATTTCTCAAGGACTTCTTAGACTCATGGCGAAAGTTCCACGCTGCCCTCCACAAAGACAACCCCCAGACCACAGACTCCTTCTACCCAGCGATGCGCCTCATCGTCCCCCCTTTCGAGAGAGAGAGAATGGCCTATGGCATTAAAGAGAGCATGTTGGCGAAGCTTTACATCGATGTGTTGGGCCTACCGAAGAATGGATCCGAGGCGAACAAACTGCTGAACTACCGCGCCCCCAGCACGTCTCAGGCAGAGGCGGGAGACTTCGCAGGGATGGCCTACTTTGTGTTGAAGAAACGGTGCACGAGCCAGGGCAGCCTCAGCATCAAAGAGGTCAACGACTTCCTGGACTCGGTGGCCATGAACAACGCGGGCAAGAACAAGGACTTGGTGAGGAAGAGCCTGCTGCACCTCATCACCCAGAGTACAGCCCTGGAGCAGAAGTGGCTGATCCGAATGATCCTCAAGGACATGAAGCTGGGCGTCAGCAAGGAGACGGTGCTCCAGGTGTTCCACCCGGACGCCGCCGAACTCTACAACGTCACCACCGACCTGGACAAGGTGTGCCGGCAGCTCCACGACCCCTCCGTGGCTCTCGTCGACGTCTCCATCGGCCTCTTCTCTGCCTTCAAGCCCATGCTGGCGGCGGTGGGTCACATGCGCCAGGTGGAGAAGCAAATGGGAAACAATCCCTTCTTCATCGAAACCAAGCTGGACGGGGAACGGATCCAGCTGCACAAGGACGGCGACGTCTACAAGTACTTCACCCGGAACGCTTTCGAGTACACGCAGCAGTTCGGGGCTTCGCCTCTAGAGGGCTCCCTGACTCCTTACATTCACAACGTCTTCAAGTCTCACGTGGTCTCGTGCATTCTGGATGGCGAGATGATGGCCTACAACGCCACAACGGAGACCTTCATGCAGAAGGGGAGCAAGTTCGACATCAAGAGGCTCATGGAGGATTCCGAGTTGCAGACGTGCTTCTGTGTCTTCGACGTCCTGCTCGTGAACGACCAGAAGCTGGGCAAGGAGACGCTCGCGAAGCGCGACGATGCCCTGCAGACCATCTTCACGCCCGTCAAGGGCAGGATACAGCTGGTGCGCAAAAGGCAAGTCGCCAGCATGCAGGACGTGGCGAACGGCCTCAATGAAGCCATCGACAACAGGGAGGAGGGGATCATGTTGAAGGATCCCTTGTCCATCTATAAGCCTGATAAAAGAGGTGAAGGCTGGCTCAAGATAAAGCCCGAGTATGTGGACGGCTTGATGGATGAACTCGACCTGCTGATCGTCGGCGGCTACTGGGGCAAAGGGAGGAGGGGTGGGATGATGTCTCATTTCCTGTGCGCAGTGGCTGAGGCCCCAGGCCTCGGAGAGAGACCCTCCGTCTTCCACACGCTGTGTCGCATCGGCTCCGGCTACACCATGAAGGAGCTGTACGAGCTGGGCTTGAAGCTGGCCAAGCACTGGAAGGTCTACCGGAAGAGCGACCCTCCCGCGTCCATCCTGTGCGGCACGGAGAGGCCCGAGGTCTACATCGAACCCTGCAACTCGGTCATCATCCAGGTCAAGGCGGCCGAAATAGTCGGCAGCGACATGTACAAGACCAACTGCACGCTGCGTTTCCCCCGGATCGAGAAGATCAGGGAGGACAAGGAGTGGCACCAGTGCATGACCCTGGCCGAGCTGGACCAGTTCCGCGGCAAGGCGTCCGGGAAGCTAGCCTCGCGCCACCTCCGCCTCAGCGCCGACGAGCCTCAAAGGAAGAAGCGGAAGCCGGCGGCCAAGCCCAAGAAGACCATCGGCGTCGTCGACCACTTCAAGTCCACGGACCTCTCGGACGTGACCAAGGAGACGGACATGTTCGAGGACGTGGAGTTCTGCGTGATGAGCGGCAGCGCCGAGCACCCCAAAGCGGAGCTGGAGAAAGGCGTGGCCCGGTGCGGCGGCGTCGTGGTGCAGAACCCCGGCCAGGACACCTACTGTGTGATCGCGGCCGTGGAGAACATGCGGGTGAAGAACCTGATCTCCGCCGACCGGCACGACGTCGTCTGGGCCGCGTGGCTGCTCGAGTGCCTGGACGGGAAGCGCGTGGTGCCATGGCAACCCCGCCACATGATCCACATGTCCCCCTCCACGAAGGAGCACTTTGCCAAGGAGTACGACCGCTACGGAGACAACTATTTCGTCGACACCAGCGAGGCGCAGCTCAGGGAGGTGTTTGGGAGGATCCGTAGCGTGGACACGAGCGCCACCTGCTCAGGGCTGGTGGAGCAGCGATACGGCTGGGACGACCTGCCCACCAGCATGTTCAGACCCTTCAGGGCCTACGTTGACCGCTACGCCCAAGTGGGAGACCCCAAGACGGCCATACCGGCGACGGGTTTGGACGTGCGCGCTCTGGAGTTCCGCTTCCATGGGGGGACGGTGGTCCAGGAGCTTGAGGAGGGGGTGTCCCACGCGATCGTGGCAGGGGAAACCAGGGTGTCGGAGTTGAGAAGGCGGAGGAGGCTCTTCGCCAAGAAGTTCAAGATGGTGAAGGAATCGTGGGTTACGGACTCTATCCAAGCTGGACATTTGCAGAACGACAACGACTACCTGGTGTGATGGTGACTATCAAGCTATGACCGGAATATGGAAAGCTTGTGTTAGAGATTTCATTTGGATTTTAGAGTGTAAATACAGTAGATGCATTGTCTACTTTTTAACAGGTTTAGAAGATCACTGTTTGCCACATGATTTTTTAAGGAAGGGAAATGGTCGTGTTTGAAGTATAGACGAAATGAACGATTGAAACACGATACAGTAATTACTGATGAGGATTTTAAACTGCTATACACCTATCAAAATGTACCCTGTTCATATGCCAGAAGAGAATATTGCTATCTGAGAACACTGCCTTCATGTGATACCGGGCAGACAATTGAATTTTGAAATGCAAAGGACAATTAGAAAGAGATTAAGTTTGTTCAATCATTATTAATAAAGATGATTAAATCATGGAAGTGCAACACTGTGGTACCTCATATTGTCAGACATTGGAGCCAGGGGTCTTCGAAATTGCTTGATGTACATGTTACCTGGAGCCTGTCTGTTTTGAATTGACACCCTAGTTATCTTAGGCGATAAAGAGTAGGGACCTGCGTGGAATAAATGATTAGGCTAGTGGGGGGTGGGGGCCATTGAATGAGTTTGGAAAGTGAGGGCTTGTCTGTCATAGAGATGCACTGCTGGAGTCCACCAAAATAGGAGCCCTTCTGGGCATTCACAGAAGATGTCCCCCTGCTCCTCAAAGGTTACTAAGGTGCCATGGGAATGGAAGTGTGTGCTCTAACCTTCACAACTTCCCCCACTGGTGTGTAAAGGACAGATCAACATGTCTTGGTTTAGGCACTCTCAGACAGGCATGTCTGCTGTTCAAATGAAGAAATGTAATTATTCTTTACCCAGGTTTTTTATGATGTGGCACATTGTCTGAAAGAAAAGATGGCCTTCTCATTAGATTAGAATTGATGACAGAATGAGGCTCCGCGCCACAGGGGGGAAAACCACAAATTATTGGTTTAAAACAGGCATATGTCACACTATGTGTTTAGGGCTCAAATCACCGACGTGCCAGAGCCTGATAAGATAAATGCTCTAATTGGCCTCGTCTATACACAACAGTGGGGAGATGTTCCACTGTGTTGGTCTAGGAGAAATAAATGGCTTGGAAACCGTGGTGTGCCTTCAACCGAAATTATCTGCCCCCCACAGAGACCAAACAGACGCTTACGACTGCCGGGCAGATACGTCTTGCAAATGAGCATATCCTCCGCCTGAGGAGGAAACTGCATTCTGATCCAAGATCTGCTTCCTCTCGCCTGTTCCCAAACTCCACCATTACAGAAGACACACGCACACGCTCTCTAGATCAGATGCTTAGCTTTTCTTTCTTTTTCGGGGGGAAGGGGGGGGATCATTACTATATATGCTACATTGTATCTCGCTCCCAAATGACATCCATTGTGTTAGAAGACGAACAAAGATCGAATGTGTTCAAGTTGCTTCAAAGCAAATCAATAGTGTCCACTTCTTCCCAGTAGCAGGTCTTAGTATGCATCTGTGAGAGAAGCCCCAGTTGACTTTCTACTGTGTCATTGGTACAATTGTTAGTATTGTAATAGTGTTATATTGATAGTGTTCTCAAAGGTATAGTGTGTATGTGCTTACTGGATCAGATAAATAATTGTTATATGTTATACTAATGTGTCCTTATTCTGTCCTTAAAGGTATGATCTATTTACTTCACCTAGAGATGGGATATGGGCCTATACTCTCATATACACAGGATTCAGGATGGATAACTCATTTAAATGCCATTGTAGAAAGTAATGTATTAACTAAACAGAAAGAAGTGCACACGTTTGGATATCTTTAAACATTAGTGTCGTTAAACACAGTGGTTGTAGTAGAAGAGGAGACCGAAATAGGCACTGAACCTAAGGCTATGAATATGTCAATGCACATTCACCATTTGAGCGCAGATCTACAAATGCGTCAAGGATGGAACGGTCGTAGCACTGAAGATGTGGCGCGCGACGCAGCTCCGCCAAAAAACAGTTTCTGACAAACATGGCGACATCTTAACACGAGACTAACATGAGACTGCACAGTAAAGGATACTATCCCAGGCATTTTGCCCAAACAAGGAAGCGAAAATCATCGCAGTGCTAAAGCAAGACCAAGGCAAGGAGGCTGGACCAAGCCTTCTTCCCAGAGCCACTGGAGTCGGCGAGAACGTAAATGCATGCAAGTGTGCCGTAAAACGGGTCTACGCATAGGACCAGAGCGGAGCGGCGGGTAGAGGAGGTGGGGGGCAAGACATGTTGCTAAAGAATACTAGCATCTTCATTGGAGAGCCATGGAGAACACGGCCCCATCGATGCACTAATCTCTCCACGAACACATTAATTGAATGGGAATTAGGCTACCGATAATCGCGGAGGTAAGCCTGGACCACCGACTACACCACAACATTTAAGAGGAGAAAAACGCAAATTAGACCCCACGTCAATGAATGTTGTGACAGAGAAGCCCCCACGGTGGAGTCGGCCGGTGAAGCGCGTTCCCAAAATATGACCAGGGGTGCTTGGACGTGTCGGCAGCAAGATGACGGCTTAAAAATCTGGCTAGAACCCCGCGAGAACGAAAAGCCATTCACCGACTCAGAGAGGGCCCAGAGATGGCGACTGTCCTTGGCGTCTCTCCTGTTTTTAACCATTCTGCTCTCCGATCACTTGTGGTTCTGCGCCGAGGCTAAAGTGACAAGGACCCGTGATAAGTTTTCATCAAAAGACTTTGGCGCTTATCCATCAAACCATATACCACCCAACCACCATTTAGCTAACAGCAGCCTCAGAGGAAACGAAGATGCTATTTTTATAGGAAATTCTACCAAACCTTTGTGGCGACTTGAAACTTGCCACCTCGATAGTTTATCTAAAAACTGCTTTACTTTTGATGATGCCGACCATTTGTGCAAGGGCATTTCCGAAAAAGAGGGGACGCGGTCTGTAAATATTAGTGATTTATACCTTTCCTTTTGTAATTCTTATTCTCTTCTGGATTTGTTTTACGGGTCTACAAGTCCGGACAATTTGAACTGCAGTCTTGACGTGCTCGTTGATGGCGATATGGCAAGGTGCAGTCTTTGCGTCCAGGCGTACCAGCGCTACGACCAGCACGCCCAGGAAAAATATGAGGAATTTGAAATTATGACTCAGAAATACGAAACGGATGCATATTCCGTGAGAACTTGCATGGAGCAGTGCAAGGTAGGCTAAAGGGGATCTTCTATCCATCTGTTGATTTTGACTGAATACATACAGCCTTTCTCCCATCGAGTCGTCATGGTAACGGATGACAGATTCAAGGAGACTCCCCGCTGTAGGCTCAAGACGCATGGCCTCATGCTCATCACTTCGGTTTGTGTGTAGGATAGGATGAAGGCCTACCGGTATGCTAAATGGCTTTTGGGTGGAAGTGGTAGGCTATTCTAGCGCTCTTTACCTTGGTGCGTAAAAACTTGAACTCACCCGTAAGGTTAAAATGATAATAGCAATGTTTATATAGTGCTTCATTGTAGATCGACTTCATTATATATAATAGCCCATGTTTGCTAAACAAGTGTCTGAAATGAGGGTGCCAGGTGTTCGGCCATGGCCGCTTCACTCATTTCATTAAAGTTGAGAGGAAACCGGTAGTTCCCCAGCTTAATCCGCTGGAAGTCTTTTGCCAGTGTTTGTTGCCAATGTTTGTTCAACACTCGCCTGCTGTAGGATGGGGTCTATTATAAGTCATAAAGCTGGAAGACAACGTTGACATGGAATAGTGGTAGTAATTGAGATATATATATTTTTTTGCCTGACGGCTTTTACGGCATTTAGGTCCAATGTAATCTTTAGAACTGTCCATGGTGCTGAAATCAGGCAATTCTAATGGACAGAGCCATGCCAAGCTGATAACATTATTTTCATGGAAAGATAGCTAGGGGTTGCTGATGGCAACGGGGTGTTTCTGCATGTGCTTTGTGTGCGTGTGTGTCATACTGTACGTGTTTGTGTGTGTGAAGTGTATTAATCAAGCTAATTGTGTATGCCAGAGCTTCTATGCCTGTGATAAAGAAACAGGTGTGCGGAAACAGGCCTGTGTGTGTCACAGTGGAGTGTCAGCTGCCTGCGTGTGAATACAGAGAGTGGAGGTTGCACCATCCAGCCTTTATTAAGTTTGCAGAGGGTCACTGTCCAAACAGACACACTGACTTGTTATTGCTATGAGTAATCTTCACAACCGGCCCTGTTTTGTCTCTTGGTCTCCTCTCTTGTTACTATAGAGTGGCATGGGTCAGAATAGGCAACCTGCACAAGACGTAAGTAGTCCAGACAGACAGCTTGACTGACAGGACAGGGGGGGGGGGGACAAGGGGGAGGGACAGGATGAAGGGAGAGGCTGGTGCACAGCCACCCAGCCCAACAAGGGGGGACTGGAAGACTGAAAGACAGGAACACAAGGAGCCTGGTGAACTGACGGCCGAGTCGATTGTCAAACGGGGGGACAGGTGGACAGGAAGAGACACACAGTCAGACAGTCAGACAGTCAGACAGTCAGACAGTCAGACAGAGCGACAGGCTCAGCTTGTTGCTCATTGTAAAAAACCATCAACGTATATATATATATATACGGTCGATTTGAACATTGCGACAACATCTGGCACGGGGAGGGGGGAGGTCAAACGAGTAGGCTGGCCTGGTACTGTGTAAATGTGATGACAGCCCACTCTCCCCCCCCCCCCCGCAGGAAACGGCATGTAATTATATGCGTTACTACGGTTTAAAGGCACTGCTCTCTTTTCAGCAAGATTCATGAGAGCGGGGGCTCTCTAGGGGTAAAAGGGATTAGGCAGAAGTGCAAGTGAAGGTTGCGAAACCAAAGCACAATGAAAATGACCCTGCTCCCGGCCCTCGAGAACACCCCCCCCACCCCCTCCCTCCCATACCTGGTTCCAGTCGTTTAATTACCTCGGCCGTGGTGCCGCGGAATGACGGTACGCAGCAACTTCCACTGTTACTGCGATGCCGCTACCGCAGGTATTCATGTGTAGTACAGTAATTAGTGTCAAGTTAATGTGTAGCATTACCCACGCCGCCTCGTTAGATATTTCTCTCGCAGCATGTGTCACAGGTGACATGCTGGCATTTGGAAAGCCCACGGTTAGTGAGGTTGGCCTTGATTTCCTTACCCATACCCGCCGCCAAGCACTGCGCTCGCTTGCCTACAGGGTGTGGCGACACACATACCTGGCAGGGATGCCAGCAGCTCTCAAGCCACAAGAGCTCTCCCGAAACGACCATGTCACGCTCCTTCAAAGCTTAATGTTTGCCTGCTCTCGAATACTGTACCTGTGCCACTGGAATCACACTGTGGGGACTTGGTGGTATGATTATCCCGCTCGATACAGCTTGCCGCCGTGTGTGTGCAAAGGCTTCGAAGCTCGGGGAAACGTGTTCATCTTAGCGGTCGAATCCGGGCCAAAATCCCCAGTAAGACAATTGAACCTAAACTGTTCTCAGTTATTTACATTACATTTAGTCATTTAGCAGACGCTCTTATCCAGAGCGACTTACAGTAAGTACAGGGACATTCCCCCCCGAGGCAAGTAGGGTGAAGTACCTTGCCCAAGGACACAACGTCATTTGGCACTGCCGGGGAATCGAACCAGCAGCCTTCTGATTACTAGCCCGACTCCCTAACCGCTCAGCCATCTGACTCCCAGTTCTGAAATGCGCGTGAACACATGGGTGTGAACGCTGCATACATGGAGGCAGCATAGACAGGAGACGGGGGTAGCGTGACAGATGAGGTTAGGTTGTTTGGCCCGAACATCTATGATGTCGGTCGGCAACCCAAAACATGACGCTCAACACGACTCCCCCGAAGAAACCTCCCGCTGTGAATCACTGCCTGTAGAGGTCACTGCACAGAGATACGTACACCTGCAGTCTACAGATGTGGCTTTGATCCCTCCGGCTAGATATGGAACATCAGACAGAGGCAAACATGTGACGCCTCTCGGGGCTCTTTGATATCGGACTCCTTGTGACGGGATGGAGCTGTGTTGGAAGCGCCACGCCATTGGGTGGCCCGTACACCTCCATCTTCCACGGCCCCCGCAGACAGGCCCTCGGAGCAGATGTCCCCTCGGGGTGGAGGAAGAGGCAGGTGTGTGACAGCGAGTGCTGTAGTCGTCCTTATCTGCCTAGTGAGTCCTCTCTCCCCCCCCCCCCCCCCCCCCCCTCCCCCTACCGTTTCCGTGCAGTGAGAATGATCCGTGTTGTGCGGCAGGGACTTGTAAGAAAGCATAGATAACTGTCTTTAGCAGCTTGTTATCTATTGTGTTATGTACTGGTCACTTAGCCTTGAACACAGGTAGACTCACCTCGCACACACGCAGCGCTTCTTTTTACATTCTGGTTGTAAAGGCAGTTCCCAAAACCTTCGCTAATATGTCACTGTAACCTCAAA
Organism: Thaleichthys pacificus; assembly: GCA_023658055.1. Classification (NCBI taxonomy): domain Eukaryota; kingdom Metazoa; phylum Chordata; class Actinopteri; order Osmeriformes; family Osmeridae; genus Thaleichthys; species Thaleichthys pacificus. The sequence continues at coordinate 9,223,330 of CM042873.1, forward strand.
CATTTCAATAGGTATGTGTCGTTGCCTTGATATCGTGCCTATTGCAAATCGACAGTGTGTAAGTGCGCAAGTAAGTGTTTGCAGCACAGGCCTGTATTGTTTCGAGCTGTGTGTTTGTCCACGTTATTCATAAATCCCTTGTGTGTGTGTGTGTGTGTCCGTGTTCTGTGCTGTGGGATGTTGACCTTGGAGAGGCTTTGTCCCACCTAGGGGAGCTTGTCTCCCAGCAGACTGCTCCATGGCAGGCTTTTATGAATGAACTCAGGTGATCAGAATGCTAAATAACCAACCGACCCTGCAGACCCAAAGCTGCGGCACACGCCAGCGTTGCTCCCATGGCGACACACACACACACACACACACACACACACACACACATGCACACACACACAAAGGGGTGTTTGGTAAATATAGGGAGGTTCTCGTGAAATATACCTGAATCCTACCCCTGCACGTCTGCAGTCGGGACTGTTCTGTTCATTGTTTAAACCTCGGCCAGTGATTGGAGATTACCGAGAGAAGATGCTTGCTCTGTAGCAACCTACATGAATGGCTGAAAGCTGCTCAGTAACTGTTCTTGCGGGTTTGACCTACATTCGATAATGCCTGCCTTACATAAATGTCTGCATCTACATATCTTGTGACGGTAAAAAAAGAAAAAGAAAATCTGTTAAATGAACACGCTCCGGTGGAGACAGGCTGCAACTGTATGTCATTCGTGCAGAGCCTCATTTGCACTTCTCCGATTCATTTCCTGTCAGTCGCGTCATGTGACGCGCCGTATGCAGGAACAAGATCAAATCGACAAAATGACAGCGCGAGCGCCGGTTACCTAAGCTGCTGGGTTTCACGGCACGCACGGCCCCTGTCCTTTCCCCTTCCGTTTGCCCCCCCCCCCCCCCCCCCCCCCCCACCCCGCTCCAGGTAATCCGAGTCTGTGCCCTCTGTACAGATACGGCACATCGTAAATCGGACTACCGATGAATCCCAGAGCGACGGGAAAGCGCGTCTCGAGCTTTGTCGCTCAACCGGCGCGTCGGTGAGAGTAGCACAGTATGTGGCGAGCTGTATGCAAAGCAGACCTTTAATGCTTTCCTTTAACAGCCGAGCAACACGTCTGGGACGGATGAGCACGAGGGCCGAGAGGCAGCCCGGCTAAGCCGCGTGGCGTCCATTAGGATGATTGAGGATGATGTCACTCGCTGTTAAATGAATTGTCAAACGCAGCTGTTTGTCGTCCGCGGTCCCCCGACACCAGACAGGATATGGAACCCCCCCCGTAGAAGGCGTCCATGTCCTGTTTTCTGGCGGCGTGGTGGCCTCTAACAGCCCCCGCACTCAATCCTCTTTCTCACTCGCTGGAGGAGAAATGCAGATTATTTTCAGATGAAGGTTTGTTTTCAAGAATACCATCCTTCACCCCGGTATTTTCCGGGCAGGGTGACAGTTCCGGAAGAGTCTGCTGCGGTTGCAGTGTGCTGTGCGGTGCTCCGGGCATCCAGGGTCTCTGAGGCACAAAGGGATCCTGGAAAAGACAGCGTCATGACTGGTCTCCGGAGAGCTCCCTCCCCTCCCTGGTTCACCCAGTAAACCATACATGTGGCTAATAGGTCGGAGGTCGCCGTCGGAATAGTACTCTTGACAGGTTCTGTTGGCGTTGATTAGCTTCCGCTGAGGCCTGTCACCTCTCGTCAGGGTGACACAAGATCCCGGGCTTCATCGCAGACACCCGTATCGCCTCGGTGACGAAGCTCACCTCCTCCTTCTCCTGTTTATTGCCGAAGCTAGGCGTCATGTTGCTTGTGTTCTCGAAGCACAAAAACGAGCCTGTCGACACTCCTCCTTTCTGCTCGGTACATGTTGTGTAGATCGTGCGTTAAGGTCTCTCACAGGCCTCGACACCGCCGCCGCACTCTGCCCTAGATTTCCCAACGGGTTTCGTAACCATTTCATAACCACTGAGAGCGCTCAAAATGCAGCTCTACTCTACCCTGAATCCATGTTTAAAGGGCTTTGCCAGTCCAAGTTGCAGTCTGGTTGCGTAACCATGCACCTGGACCATCAGTACAGTAGTTATCTTGAAGTTGACGCTGACCTCCAGAGGTACACAACCTCCCCCTTTCACAAATGACGGTTTGGATAGATGCACCTGGCAACGACACAATGCATCGCCCCCCCATGTCTTCCTTCCAATCTAATTCAACCAATTTTTGCATGAAGGAAAGTCCAAGGTTATAGACTGTTTTTAATCTCCCTTCAGTTAGTACGCTGTGATAGAAAATGCGTCCTCGGAAACCTGAAGTGATCTGGTTGCTGATTACCACCTGAAAGCAATCAGCTGTTTAAAAAAGGACACTGATAGGAGACTGCCATGGGATTTGGGGCTTCTTTTTTTTGGACACTTTCTGGTTGTTATTTAATCTTTCCCCTCATTCCTTTTTGGCAAGGGTTTATTCCTCAGCTGAGCAGAGCAGAGAATGTGATAACAATCTCCTGATGACAAGTAATGAAAGCCTTGAATGGGATTGAGAGGGAGAGAGAGAGAGAGAGAGAGAGAGAGAGAGAGAGAGAGACAGAGAGAGAGAGAGAGAGAGAGAGAGAGAGAGAGAGAGACAGAGAGAGAGAGAGAGAGAGAGAGAGAGAGAGAGAGGGAGAGAGAGAGGGAGAGAGAGAGAGAGAGACAGAGAGAGAGAGAGAGAGAGAGAGAGAGAGAGTGAGAGAGAGAGAGAGAGAGAGAGAGAGAGAGAGGGAGAGAGAGAGAGAGAGAGAGAGAGAGAGAGAGAGAGAGAGAGAGAGAGAGAGAACGTGAGGGTGTGTGTGTGTGTGTGTGCGCATTTGTATTTGGAAGCGATTCCGAGAGAGGGAGTGTGTGCATGTGTGAGAGAGCGAACAAGCTCAATGCCACAGGTCGTTCTCCTCCAGGCCCAGGGAGACGATAGCATCGCGGCTAATGAGAGGCACAAAAGCCCTGGGCGTGTCTGGGAAAAAAGAGAGCCCAGTATTCATAAACATAATTACAAATTCTCCGCGACGCTAACTAGCATTTGCATTTTATTCCGCTCTTCCTTCAGCGATCATAATGGCGGGCCTCTCGAGCATGGAGATATGTTCTCAAGAAGAGGCTTGTAAGCTATCAGTGCATGTGGAGAGTACCTAGAAGCAAAAGCCTACAAGACCCTTCAGATGGACTGATTCATAGGACACAGCCGACCAAATCACCTTTAGGTTTATTTCAACTGTCAATTGAACTTGAAATGGGGAAGGGAAAAATGAAAGAAAGAAAATTGGCTGACCAACAATTTTTTATCGTAAGAAAAAAACGCGAGTTGACTGCTGCTGTCCTTACAGGCCGCAAATATTAGTTGAACAATCCAGGATTACAATCTGATGACGCTCCTCGATATCTCACTAGATAGCCGCGAGCAGTGTGGTGGGAGAAGCATGTTCCTCCCAGAAAACATGGCTTGTTGTGAAAGGCCGCCCTACTACGCAGGTGGCGTCTTCTAATCAGGTTTATGAGGATTAATAGTCCCGAGACATGCTTCTGCCACCACCCCCATCACCCCCCCCCCCCCAAGCACTCAGATCCTCAGACAGTTCCCCTCCTGTCACACACCTGTCTCCTTCTTAGAGACACTAAGGATCCCTCTCGCTCAACCACTCCTGGAGCTGTTCTTCCTCTCTTTCTCCATCTCTCTCTCTCTCTCTCTCGTTCTCTATTTATCTCTCCCCCTCTCCCCCGTCTCTCTCTGTTTTGCACCCCGCCCTCTGTCTCTCCCTCTGTCTGTCTTTCACTCTCTCTCCAAAGGGACAACAGAGCTGTGATTGAATTGGCCTGTATCTCCTTCAGGCTGGGAGAGAAAAGGAAATAGAGAGAGAGAGAGAGATGAAGAGAAAGAGAGAGCGAGAGAGAGAGAGAGAGAGAAAGATGGTACAGCTGATGATGAACGAGGAGCTGCCAGGGGACTGCCTAGAGAACACACAGACACGCGCGCACACACTGGCACACACACACACACACACACACCCTCGCACACCCCTTCTAAACACGGGAAGTGGCTCACTCTCATTCAGACGTGGTGTACCATCTTAATCAAGGGCCACGGTAATTGGCCGCAATGGAAATCCTTTCAACACAGAGGTAAATATAGTGTCGTATTGAAGCAGCATCCCTCCCACCAGGCTGGCGGAGACAGGAACAGCAGGGTCGATGGTGACCCCAGGGAGAATCAGTCAATGTTTCCTTGGCTAGGGTCAGAGTTCAGGCTTCCAGGGCAGTGTAGGGAAGAAAGGCAACGAGCGGCGCTGCCTGCACCCTCCCCGAGCCCTAACTACATCAGCAGGAAGTCGATATAGCGAGCCCTGTGGGACACACCTACCCAGTTAGTTTGTTTGCGCTCACACAGACTCAAAAGAAAACAGCTGGTCTGCAAACGCACGAAAGCTGGCTGACGGAAGTCCTGTTTGATTCGTTTCGAGGACAGTACAAGAGGAGTTGGGCTCTTTTTCTATGTATTCGGACGGATGGCAAAGTGATTGAGATGGTATAACTGTTATTAACACTGATCACATCGAACCAGGAACACAAGCACACACACACACACACACAGTCCTAACACCTATTTCCAGATGCCAAGCACACAGGTTTTGCCGCCAGCTCTTTTAATCGAGGCACTACCTTTCACCTTGACAATTGGATTTCTTGCCCGAGATGTCAACCCACCTAATATTCTCCCATAACTGTAAATGAGTCCCTTGGTTTCAGTTTCCACCCACGGCCCTCACCTCTGTTCTCCCCTCCCCCCCCCCCCCCCTCTCTTCCTCTGTTCTTGTTCTCCGCTCACACCCTCCTCCCCCTTGGCCCGGGCGCAGTGTGAAACCTCCTTATCGGCAGCATCACAGCGGTGTGGTAAATATTGATTGAGTGGATCGAGAAAAAGGTCCATTGTGTGCGCCCCTCCACGCCAGTGCACTGCTGTAAAGCCCACCTGCTATCGGCCTGGCACTACCCAGACCCTGTGCCGTTCGAGTACCTCGTGCATTCAGGCCTGCCTGGCGCCCCCCCCTCCCCCCCCCCCCCCCCCCCCCCCCTCCTCCTCCTCCCCCCGCTCACAGAGACTTACCCAGCGATCCTCACCGCTGATGTATTAAGCCCCATTCAGAGATGTCGAAGAGTACCTGAAACCCTCTCCAACACACTGTGTTTACTTGAGCTGCCGTGGATTTATGAAAGGGTGCCCGGCAATTGTTTATGCTCGCGACAGAGCCGGTTTTTTTCCGTCTTCTATCTTGCCTGCCATGGAGAATGATAACCGTACTCTCCTCGGCAGTAACACACCCAATTGACTTCTGACGGTTTATTAAGTCAGATGTTTTAGGAAAACAAACTTGCTTTGTTTCATGTTGTTACGCTTGGGAAGAGACAGCGTTTTGGCTGGTTGACTGCATAATGACGGGCGCATATCATAGTCGTATGCGCAGCATTGAATAGTTCTATGGCCAAGATGACTGTGAATGGGATAAGTGGAGAACCGAGGCAAATGGATTATATCCATCCGTGAATGACGGCACAATGGAAGATCTTCATTTATACTGGCCCACTTTTCTGTATTGTACCGTGCACATGCAACCCAGCAGGGCCTACTAACCATAATTGTAACACATGAGGTTTCGTTTGACAGACACATACATAAACACACACACAGCACTTACAGTAGGCACACACACACACACACACACAGTGTGGCTGGATGACTCACTGCTTACACGAGCAAATCTGACCTGTCAGTAAATGCATATACTATTTGCGACTGTTCGTGTGTTTCTTTGCGTTGTGATCCAGACATCTCGCTGCTCATTGATGCTCTCAGAGTTCAGAGGAGCGATAGCAACCAGCTACTGTATCAAAGGACACATCTCCCTCAAACAAGACAATGAGATCAACCCCAAACACCAGAATAGCGCCCTCTGCTGTTTGTGCCCAGGGCTGTCAATCCCCTACTCTCAGAACCTTTGATTTGAAAGGCTCGGGGACAGCTTGTCCCCCTCCTGTTTGTCTCTCCGTTTGAATCGGTCCTTTGACACACACAGATGAAAATAGCTCGGGTGTGGGAAAAACCTGCCTCGCAGGGCATTACACGATCTGTGTTGTGGTGGTAATGGAACTGCACCTTATTGTGTGATTGAGTTGAGATATCTGACATTTCACAGGGCTGAGTCAGACAGCTGTTTTTAGCCCTGGAGGGGCGTGCCCGCCACGTTGGCGCCCTGACTGACGTGGTGTGAGAGCACGCCGCGAAGACAAGCAGACTGTTCCACCTGCAGCCACCTGGAGCCTCCTTCGGATATGCAGCCTCCTTCGGATATTTGAGTAAACCTGTTTGCTCAGACAACGCTCGAGCCATTTCCACTCAAATGTTCCTACCAGGAACGGATGAGCCTTTTAAGGAGAAAAGTAAAGTCGTTTTTTTTTTGTGTGGGGGGGGGGGGGGGGGGGGGGCATAGTGGGACTTATAGTATTTCCCCCAGAACACATCCAGGAGCTGAGAGAGACAGATGGTTTCTTACCTGTACCTTTACCAACAGCTCTGCTCAGGCTAGAATAGCCAGGCCCCCCTGGCTATTCTAGAAGCATCCATGGAAGACAATTAAAGTGTCAGTCCTTGACCTGTCATTTGTCAGCGCCAGCTAATCATTTCCTGGTGGCGCTGGTGAAGGAGGACTTTTGGAAGGGCGTCATGTGTGTTTGGGAAGTCGGCGCACCCACGATTGAGTCCGTCGGGGCTGCGAGCACCCGGGCTAAACAGTACTGGTGATCATCAGTCATATGTGTGCTTTAGCCCGGAGGAGGTTTGTGGTTTCGCTGTGTTGTGACCCTCGGAGTCTTACAGCTCGCATTATTCAGGGCCTGTCACAGGGCTGTGCATAGGTGGCCAAAACATTGCCTGAGGTAAAGAGGGATCTCAGTCCAAAACTCCCAAGTAGAACCTTTACCCCAAGACCAGAATCGGGTCCAGTTTGATCCCCGAAACAAACGTCTGAAGGTCTTTGTGTTCTCGGCCTTTTCTTCTAATCCTTCCCTTCCACACTTTTTTCTTTCTTCCTGCTGATCTTTGACTTGTCCTCTGGTCTTTTCATGTGAAACAGGATGTTTTTTTCCCGTGCAGGCTGTGCTCTCCCTCCCTCTCTCTCCCGCGGCCTGTAGGACTGTAAACGGAATATGTGAGAGTGTGAGGTGTGAGGTGTGAGGTGTGAGAACGCACATTACAGCGACGGGAGCTGTCACTCAGAGAGGCGAGGCGGCTTTGAAGCGGGGGGGGGGGGGATTTTCCGGTTTGAGAATGACCACATCTCGAGAGGTGTCAGGATGGAGACAGCTTTCTCTCTCTGTCTGTCGGTGTGTCTCTCTCCCTCTCCCCTTCCCTCTCTCCCCTCCGTGTTTCCCTGATGGGAATCCTGGCTGTGCTTCAATGACAGGGGCTCCCCTCCTTTGACTGGTAGGATATAGAGGAGCCATGCTGGGTTTCTTTTGTCCTCTTCATGTCAAAAGGGAAGGCTTTTCCCATTCAGTTTTATTTTGAATTTTGACTGTACATGTGGCCTTTCTTAAAAGACAGACTTATGGGGAAGATTTTTCAAAGGAACACTGTAGCCCAATGATTCGGTCATCGATAGCGCCCTTAAATTCGCCGTGTGCCAATGATTCAGTCAACAATCAACCCTGAATCAAGTAAGGAACAAATGGATATCCATACATTAGAGTTTGCCTTCAAATCTAGATCTGTAAACCCACCAGTTTACCGTCTTCAGTGTGTACGGTATGCACAGGATGTCCTTGGCTGGTTGTAGGAGGAAATATGATGTGTTGAGGAAAGGCAGAGGTTGGTCAGACATGAGAGGGCAAGCTTCACATTTACACTGTGGGATCTAATTATACACAGAGGTCTGCTTCCTCAATAACTCAATTCTGCTCGAACACCCTGAAAACAGACACAGGCAAATGCATTGACACGCACACACCCACCCACCCACGCATACACCCACACGCACACGCACACGCACACCCACACGCACACACACACCAACAAGGGTCGGAGGCTCACAGGATAGGTCAAGACAGCTGAGAGTGGAGCTGTACCTGGTGAATCTGGGCCATTACGAAAAAACAGGAACACAGGGGTCCAGTTACCTTGACAACCGCCAGCGCGAGCAGCTCCGGCAGACCCCTGTTCTCCGTCGTCAGATCGCTCTTTGTTTCCAAACGGGCATTCCTTAAAAGAGGAAGACGAGAGGACAAGATCGCCCTATCGACCTCCCCGCCGTCCCTCCAATCCTCTGCCCTCGCATACCCCGCAACCTACCTTTTATGCTATCGAAAGGTGAGCGGACGACTCGTGGTCCTTACACACGGGTCGTGACGCCCTTTGGTCTCCCTGTGGAATGCCTAGCCTTGACATGCAAACAGTTGTAAAAGTAGAGGGGGGAAACAGAAAGCACGTTGCGGGAAAGGAGCCGCCCTCAGTAAGCCGGGAGAGGCTCGGCTCGGGGTTGGCTGTGTGCCTGTTTAGCGTCGGTACCCACGGTAGGGCCCGGTCATGTGTTTTACACAGTGGAGTCTGTCACCATGCAACACTCCCGGGAGGGGGGCTGGCTTCCTGGGTCCCCCGGGGCAGAGGGGAAGGGGAGGAGGACGGGAGGAGGTGAGGACGGGAGGAGGGGAGGACGGGAGGAGGGGAGGACGGGAGGAGGGGAGGACGGGAGGAGGGCGGCGATGCGTGTGATGGTGAGAGGAAAGACTGAGATGGACAGAGAGAGAGAGAGAGAGAGAGAGAGAGAGAGAGAAAGAGAGAAAGAGAGAAAGAGAGAAAGAGAGAGAGACAGTCATCGGTTCTGCTTTTCAATCTAAATGCAAATGTGAGGAACCCCCCCCCCAAGAAAAACACACAACCCCCCCCAAACCCCCCCCCCCAAAAAAAAAACAACCAACAACAACAACTGTCATCCCTTAAAAATCATTTGTCACTACTCATGTGTGCACTGCTCCTGTGTGTATTAGTCTGTGTAGACAGAGGGGCTACTCTTCTCCATGTCCATTCATGTATACGGTATTTTCCCATCATAAAAACACACAAGCACACACACGCATACACACGCATACACACACACACACACACCTACACACACACTCAGCTGTTGGCAGCAGTCTCCTCCATACAGATTTGAAACAATGACAGCGTTCTTCTCTCTCTCTCTCCCTCCCCAACACCATCTCACAAACCCAGCAGCCGTCTCTTCTAAGCTCTTTTCAGTCACCAGGTCCCAAGCCCAGGCCACACACACACACACACACACACACACACACACACACACACACACACACACACACACAAACACACACGCACACTACTTTATAGATCGACAAACACACTTATTAAACAGAACACCACGTTGAAACACAGTGGTGATTTAAAGTGCTAATGTAGGGGGACAAATGGATAAGGCAGGCGTCCTGGTGGAATGGCAAGTGATCCCTGTGGATTGCTCTCGCCCCTCCTCCTGGATAGTGGGGGCCGGCCGGCTCCTGCTGTGGCCTTGACTGCTTCAGGAAGCGAGGCCGAGCCGTCCCGCTCACTCACCGCCTCGACGGCGTTGATTGCGCCTCCGTGACCTCTGTCCTGTTTTCCCGCATTAGCCAGTCTCCGGATGAAGGACGGATGTTGAAAACATTAGAAACCAAGGCTACCGACCCCCCCCCCCCTCCACACCCCGCCCCTCCACCCCCCCCCCCCCCCCCTCGCCACTCCACCCCCACACCCACCCCCTGTGCAATTATGACCGTTAACAATCATAATGACGTTGTTTCCCAATGCTCTTGGGGGCGTGGACACTGCAGAAAGCAAATGACATAATGTTTGTGCGACATTTGCAATACATACACAAATGGGATGTTGTAGTTAGGAGAGTAGACAATTGATTCCATGTCAGAATTGAGACTGTTCGGTTGAACAAGGTGATTGGAGAGACTCGATATGCACCCTATCATTGGTCAATAATATGCAACTACCTGACGTAAGAATGACAAATTGCTATTATACAGATTGTCCTGGCATAGGCTGCAGTTGTACAATATCTTGATTCATCCTTAATGAGATTTGAATCTTTAATGTGAAAATAGGGGTTCATTGTTTCATGATTGATTGAACACGCTCACACGCACCCGCGCGCACACAGGCTAATTTTACTCAAATGGGCACACACACACACACACACACACACACACACACACACACACACACACACACACACACAAGCAGTAGGAACCCTTAGAGATGAGTCATTCTAAGTATCTCCTGAAGGAGACAGGAAACATCTGCGGCCTTATCTTTTGTCCCAGACCCCCTTGACATGCTATCCTCAGATTGGAAACGTAGAGGGTACAGGAATAACCGAGACAGAACATAAACGTCCATATTATGCAGACAAGGAGCCCCTGTTCACCCATTCATGCGTGTGTGTGTGTGTGTGTGATCGTGCCAGTGCGTGTGTACGCGTGAGCGTGTGTGTGTGTGTGCGCGTGTGAGTCCGTCTTTGAACGTGTGCGACAGTCTGCGGATGTGGGAATATGTGGAAGATGTATGCGTGGCCGTGAAGTGTGCGCCCGCCCTCTTAGGATGCACGCACGCTTCCTGCGTCAACTGTGCGGAGCTGATGTCTTCCTCAGTGCTGGCTGGTGTTGTCTCACGCTCCCGTCTCTTATCTGACCCTCCTGGGCCCAGCCTGCTATTGATCTGTGTTGCACAGCAGCCAAATGGGCAGTGCAGCCTGTGTGTGTGTGTGTGTGTGTGTGTGGGGGGGGGGGTTGCCATATCACAGACCCATCAAGGAAAGTGACACTGACGTCTTCCTTTACACAGGCCCTGTGCAGTGTGTGCTGCCATGTTTGAGATTCACACAGCTTGCGCTGTCCGTGGTACTTCGAGTGGACAAACCCAAACGTCCCTGTCCAGGGTGCTGAAGCTGAAGCTCGGGCGTCTGTGTGCAAGTGTGTGTGTGTTTGTGTGCTGGATTTGGTGTCAGCACAGTTTTTGGAGCGCCTTGTGTAAACAAAAAAAAGGAAAGGCCCAGTAATCTCTGACCTTGGCTGAAGGCCAATGACATGTGAGCTTTCTCCCGTCGCTACCTTGTAGTGTGCACACAACTCAGACACACTGCTGCCCCCTGCAGGCTGAGACCCACAGTTGCACATGTCCGGTCAATGAGTTGTGTTTTGTAATAATGGTTCGATCACATGCAGCATAATCACACACAGCTGACTAAGGCTAAGACAAACGGGCCATGCAGTAAATTGGAATGAAATGAAAATCTATTTGTTCAGAAGTTCTTTCGGAAAGACCGAGAGCTTTAGATCAAAGGATATTGGCATTTGATTGGCTGAATGTAGGAGATCATTTAAGTGTGTAGATTATTGTGAAGTAGACAGTGCCCTCTAATGGTGGAATGTGGTACACGTGAGCCAGAAAGGTTGAGCAATGTGTTAGCTACTGATTTAAGTGCTAAGTCAGTCCTATTTGGAATTGTATTGTATTCTTGTAATCACGTATATGACCCAGTCAATTCCTTAATTACTACTAAAAGTATTGGATTTGTGTTCACGATTTCTCTCTCTCTTCCTCCCCCCCTCTCTCTAATCCCAGGAGGCCTATAAGCCCTGGCTGTGTGCCCAGTATTTCCCGACCGCCCAGAGGCATTGTGGGAGGACGGTGCCATGTGTCCAGTACTGTCTGGAGGTGCAGCAGAGGTGTCCCTTCATCCTGCCTGACAACGATGACCTCATCCACGGAGGCAGCCCCAGCTTCATCTGCACAGGTGGGAACGCCTCACTTCCTGTCGGCTACGGTCCGCTCGGTTGTTTTGTTCTGCTTGCCATCTGATCCACTGTAATCTGCTCGGGCCTCTCCTCCCCTCCCTCTCCCCTCCCTCCCTCCCCTCCCCTCCCCTCCCTCCCTCCTCTCCTCCCCCCTTGCATCTCCTCTCCGCCTCGCTTCGCCTCTCCTCTCATCGCCTCTCTGCCCTTTGAAGTTTCTTTTTAGTTTAAGTTTTCCTCTGGCAACAGTGACAACAGCATTGATGTGATGACATGCCTGACAAGCATGAACTCATCAGTGGCTAATCATTTCCCACAATGCACCGCGTGGCCCTTCATTTCCCTCGTTCCTTGTGAGGTCAAATCAACAAAGTTCGAATCTTCACCAGCCTGCTACCCCCCCCCCCCCCCCCCCCCCCCATACCATGGTAGCACTTTTTGAAATGTTTTCACTTGTCCGTTTGTGAGGCTGAAATCTGACAAAGACCTTGGGGCATTCTAATTATACTGCTATTGTGCTAATTGACTATATCCTCGGTTCATTGTGCCAGCATGCCCAAACAAGCATGACTACGGCAGGTTTTGCAGTCCTGGTAACTCTCTGTTCTGTGCCTCTGCCAGGGCTTTTGGTGGATTCAGAGCCGGAGAGCAATGCGGAGTGTTGCGACGTCCGATGGGACTCCAAACCCGACAACCGCTCTCGCGGGACACTGAAAAGGACTCATCCCTCCTGTAACCACCAGGGGGCGTCAGTGACCTCGGCCGCCGCCCCCAGACTTTGTAACGGGCGTCTGAAGCTCTGCCTGCTTGTCCTTGTTCTTCTACATACTGTTGTCACCATCACCACGTCCCACAATTCCACGGGGGTCAGCGTGACGGCCATTTTCTCACTGGAGGAGAGTTCCCCCAGCGAGGAGTGATTGGGGGGGCCGCCCCCCTGGTGGGTTTGTCCGGGACTGAGCTTGCAGTGAGGACTGTTCTTCTTGGATTCGACCCCAAAATGGCTACCTTGACTCCAACCGACAACATCCCATCATTTCCCATCCGTCCACCGTCTGAGGCACGTCGGACGATGGAGGATGGGGCGGAGGATGATGGGGTTGTGGTTTGAGGGTCGAGGCTTGCTTAGAGGTCGCAGCCCGAGGGACTGACGTCTCACCGTGTCACTCGAAAACCTGTTCACCGTTTCCGTTGTTTTGTCACACCAGGATGTATTATATCATTTCCTCCCCCGTCCCTCCCCACGAGCACTTGTTCGTGACGTTTTGGAACGTGAGTGGGTTGTTGTAGAGTAAACGAGGCAGCGAATTGTAGGGAAAGATGTAGCCAACTTAATGTGTTTCTGTACACCCGTCACCTTTGCCCTCGACGTTTCTGCTGCTTTTCAGGTGCCAGAAAGTTCTAATATATTCGATTCTTTACGAACAGACAAGCTTTGGTGGGTCAATCTTACTCCTGGATGAATGGTGTGAGAGAGAGAATGCCTAGAGAGCAATAGTCGACGTGCAAGAGCTGGCTTCCCAACACAGATTAAAACCTACTTCTAGATCGATTGCAAACTGTATCTGTGTTGGGAAGACTGGTTTACAGAGGTTTAGTCTCTAACCCTACCAGGTCTGAAGGGTTCCATGTCCAAGGCCCATGCCCCCGGATCTTGTTTGAGTCTGGATCTGCCATCATCCCATGTGTTTTGTGTTTGAGGCGGCCTAATAGGCAAGGATCAGTGAAGCTCAAATTTACCTCAAATCAAGTGACTTGTTTTGGACTGGCTGCGAGTCAGCCTGTACGGCCGCACCAGGGTGCTGCGTGGCGGCTGCTTCTCTCCTGGGCGCTCGAGGGCTGTCCCAAAGCGTGGACGCCAAACGCAGGCATCTGCTACGGAGCGGGGGGGGGATTGTCTGAACGTGGTTGTGAGGAAGCCTTGACACAATCAGTCATTCAATCAACCAATCAATCCACCGATTGTATCTTTCCTTTCGACCTGGTCCGGCCCTATGTTTACCCAGATGACCATCTCCTTAGAAATGGTTCAGTACACAGAGCTAAGGGCTGCGCAGTCGTCAGTGTGAGAGGAATGAGTTTATCAAGGGCTGATTACACATATTTCCTGTTTCCTGTTTTGTATGGCTGCTGCTATTGCTACTCAGACATTAAATAGCGTGTGAAAGGGGCTGATGGGGAAAAATAATTTTTATTTCTCCAGCTTTTTACTTCCTTAGGTCGCTGTAAGCATACAACATAATACAAATGTTAGGAATAAATGGTAAGATGGCATTGAAACCAGGTGTATGTGGACTTTTTATGTCCATCCTCTACAAGGTAAAGTATATTTGGATACATTTACTTTGGCTTTCTTATGGTATTCAATTTGACTTATTTATTGTGATAGCTGTCTAGTAACCCCCCCACGACTCAGAGTTGAACACAGATCCTCGTTCCTCATAACCGTCAATCAACCTAAAAACGTAATCGTTTCATTCAAACGTACAGAACCTCCCCTTCCCCCCTCCCAGAAAGACAGCAGCGGATGTATGCCCTGTATCTATATGTAGGTATGATCGGCTCTCCCCTAGTCCCCCCCCCCCCCCCCCCCCCACCACCACCACCACTTCCACCTCCAAATATTTCCCGATCTGAATCCAGTGGATCTATGCAGATGTCCTCCTCTCCTCGTCCTTTCTGCTGTAAATATGTCCTCGAGAAGCGGGATCCTCAAGATGGCCGTGTCTCTGAGACCACCCTGTCGTGTTTTCTGTTCCTGTAGCTTCCTCCGTTTGTTTCTCTCTGTTTCCGGCTGCCTTTTCTGTTACTAAATGTTGACAGCAGTGTCAGTTGATCAGTAGGGAATGAGCTGAGAGGAACTTGGCCGAGATTGACGTCTGCAAGAAAATAGTGATGAGATACGTTGGGGAAATGTTGGGAAATGATGATTAATGAGGGTTAAAAGGTATACATAGATGAATGATTATTCTATTGTTGTCATATTGTCATACTAGAGATGCTATAGTTTGCAATTTCTTTTTTTTATGACAAAAAGACTTTGAAATTATTTATAATGTGACCCAAAAGTTGTGATCTTTCTGGGACATAGAAAAACGCGTCCACATTTATTAACATTTTGTTCAAAAGAGAATAAATAGAAATTATGTTAAACATGACTGGCGTATTTTCATTATTATTTGAGTCACCGGTATGAATATTTTGACGTTGAGTACTTTGTCCTTTGCTATAACTCAGTCTAAACTTGATCTGTGCCATAGAGGACTACTATGTGCTAACTACATACACATTCTTAGAAAAGCATGATAACAAATATTTTTAATAGAATCATATCAACATCATAGTTGTTGTAGCAGGACGTCACCAGCAGAGGGAGTGTGAACCACACGCTTGACAAAATCACTAAAGTATTATTCTGGAGAAAACCTTTCAGAATGCCGCACGCAAACACCTGCGTTCACACACCTTGTGACTTCCAGAACTCAGTAACCTGTTTTGGGTGGACCCTACAACACTCAGACAGTGGGCCTGAGCAGCAGGGTGAGAAGGCCACATGGGAGATATCTATGTCTACTACACAGCTAGACAGGAAGTCTCCCCATCAAGAAACAACGGGGGCCATTGAGAGGGGCCAGCAATGTTGTCCTTCAGCCATTTTGGGAATGTGACCTGTAAACTTCAGAACTGTGGGTTCCCAAACAGACCTTAATTGGATGCGACTGAGCCCAGAAGGAACCCCATCACTTCTTTTGTCCTCCTATTTCCCCCACAAGGTGTCACTGGTTACCCACTGTGCAGACTCGCTGTAGCACACCCCTAAATGTATTTTATTGTAGGGTATAAACATGTTTCCCTGAAACTACACAAGAAGATGAATATGCTGAAAAAATACAACATTGTTCCTTTAATTTGGCTGACGACCCTCGGAGTTGATATTGTAGCAAACAATTCTACAATTATAATACAGTAAGAAGCCGCTTTGTGTGGGTGCCAAAAGCACAGGTGGGTTGTTTTTAATGTAATTAAGATTTCCAGCGAGCTTAAGCTAAAACATGTGAATACTTGAGGTCTATGACACATCCAAGCATAATTTTAAACACCACTCCTTCTCAGGTGTCTAAGTTCACACCACATACTTGTGACATCACATCCTGTTGCTCAGACCAAGTAAGACACTGTGACAGCTAACTTTCTCACTGGATGGAATCCATGTGCTGCTACTGTATGTACCACACACACCCACACACACATACACTCACAGTACACACTCACCGAGAGCAACGCATGCATGATCAAAAAGGGCGAGCGTGTAAATCACGCCCGATCTGGAAAGGTTTCAGTTTTCACAGGACAAATAATCATTTCTTCCTGACTTTTGGGATTTAAATGCTTACCGTTTCCATAGTTTGGAGTTAGTAACAGATCATTTGTCTCTTATGAACCTTGTGGAAACAGTGAACAGTCAGGCAGTCTGACAGACAGATGGTCCGTCAGTCAGTCACAGTAAGTGGGATAGATAGTCAGACCTTCCAGTGTTTCCTCTCCCTTCCGTTGGACCGGAAAGCCCTGCTCAGATTGGGGTTCCCAGCCAATCTCCTTCCCACTCGGAGCCAGACCAGGCTGTGGAGACACATGCTTGTCTGCACACATGCACGCTCTGCACACATGCACGCTCGCATACAAAAACGCTTGTAATGTATGCACAATTTGGGAAGCATTTGCATACGCACAAGGACATACAAAACGCATGCACGCACACACACAGGTGCACAATCGCCAACACCCGCACAGACACACATATGGAAACACACGCAGACACACACACACACCCACACACTTAGATGCACACACACGGACACACACACCCACACACGCCATGTGTCAACCCCTCGCTATAGTCTGTGTACCACAATGCCGCCCTCTCCAGATCATTGAGCTTAAAGCTCCAGGGGCCCGCCCCCCATGCCTCTCTCCTTGCTTCCCCCTCCTTGCCCCGTCGCTGTTTATCATTCTGTCAGGCCTCCTCCCATCTATCCCCCCCCCCCCCCCTCACAGAGTATCTCTGTGACCTGACAGGGCCACCGACATGTTCCACGACAGCGCCACGTCCCTGTCGTTGGTCGTTGGGATCAAATCAGTGTTTTCCTGGTGTGGGGAGAAGCACTGTCATATCAGTGCTGCTGTGCCGTAGCGCAGTGCTGGGGGGTTTCCCTGACACACACACACAGACTCCAGGCAAATAGCAGTTAGCCTGCATTCCGCGGCATTCTCTTCACCTCTGGATGGACCTGTCTCATTCCATCATTCTAGTCCGCTGCTGAAACAGCTCTCTGACATTACCCACACCTCCAGCCCACCACGAACAAGACGTGAAATGACAACATGTGTTTTTACCAAAAGAGGTCTTTCAATCATCTCAGTTTTTTTTTTTTTTGGGGGGTTCAAGAATGTCTAAACAATGCCCCTGTTACTTCCTTGGAGATAAACGACCCTTACCTACGCACTCGATATACTGTCAAGTAGCCAGAGAGATGCTCACGAACGGGGACTGTCATTGTTGTTACTGTAAGACAATGTGGTTAAGTGTTGAATGATAAGTTGACGCGACGATTCCCCGTGTTCATTCTCAGGAATCTTATGGAACAGAGTGGGTTTTAAGCAGGGACAGATTTAGCTCTTTGGTTCCTATTGAGCTGATAATGACATGTTTTCCCTTCAGGATGAATGGGGTTTAGGAAATGGTAGGCAGGTTGAAGTCATTAACGAAGTAATTTCTATGCAGTCAGGTTTAATGATCGGCAATCAATTCCCTGTTGTGGTCGCAGGTATGCTGTGTAACGCTTTGTCTTGAAGAATATCAATCAAACCATAGGTGGCATGGGTCTGACTGATGTTAACACCTGTCATTCAGCATGCTGGGGATCTTTAGGGACCTTTTCTCAAGTTAAAACATTTAACTTCTTGAGTAAAAAAAGAATGTATCTTTATCTTAAATGAATGTATGTCTTGCCAGAACAAGATAAGTCACAGTGGACCGTGTAAATTCGATATAAAAAATAACCCAGTTTCCATTTGCATTAATATTCAGGTACAATCAGTTGTTCACACAAAGACCAGGGAGGGCACAGAAAGCTGTGATAACAAATTATTTCTGTAACGGCACAAACGTTCGACTGTTGATTCTAATTCAAGAATGTTGACGTCACGTTGGTGGGAGTCATTTCAGTTTCACTTGTTTAACGTGCGTACTTTTCCTGACGCAATTTATTTTCTCCACGAGGACAATTTACCTAATGATCGACAATTAAACCAACTCTCATGTCAGATTTAGCTTGTCAGATTTAGCCTGTGTGGGTTCGGCAGAAACACGTCATAATAGGATACATGTGTTTCCTCACCATTTCCTGCTCTTTACTTGCTCCATCATTTTCTTGGTACCTGAATTCAGACACCTTTGAGGGTCTTACACATTTAGACAGGGGAGTCTCTGAAACCACCAAATTCTACCAACATATTTGACTCTATTCTTTCATGAGTAATAGACGTATACTACATGGACATGTATTAGGGCATGCTGGGAATATCATTGATTTATTTTTTGTCATTCCCAAACCGATAAATATATATTTTTCACTTTGAAGAATATAAGGATTAAGCATAATGCTTTTCTTCTGTTCAAATTGTCTGCAAATTAAGATGTTGCAAGCATTTACAGAACAAATATTGTGATTAGTCCAAGAATTCATTGTGACTCTGTATTTACTCTTATCTACAGTTCAGTACCTTTGAAGTACAGTAGAGCAATCATCTTGTCTCTCTATTGATTGCAGTGTTCATTATTGAAAAATTTAGATGATCAATGGTAATGTAATTTTGTCTGCATTATGCAGATTAAACAGTAACTGAAAATAAATGTTGATGTCTCTGAAATAAAGGTGCTTATTGACATGGTTTATTTTGTAGAGTATGTGTTGGAACATGCAACATTCTGTAACTTTTTCCCAGGTTATTGATAGTGGTAGACTTTGAAATGTGCTTGTGGCAGTCTCTGTGGTGATTCATCATCGTCTGACAGCAAGGGTAAGGTGGAAAGTCAATTATTTCATCCACGTTTAGGACACACACGCACACACACACACACGCGCACACACACACACACACACACACACACTGCTTTCTGCCTAATGTGGTGTACAACAACAGTCTCATTACGATCAGGCAGTGTAACTATGGAGAAGGTGTCTAGCTTAAGAGGTGTTTGCATAGAACATGTCTGTATGTGTTTAAACAGAAAGCAAGGGAGAGAGAGGGAGGGGGAGGAGGAAGAGAGAGGTAATGAAGGGGTAAAACTGTATTGCAGCAGTGCTGCAGTGATGACTGCTCCCTGGGATGATGGTCGGACTGTGTTTGTGCAGAAGGCTCGCATGCTGTACGTGAGGGACAACCGAGGAGTTTGAATGCGTGAAATGACGATCCTTTCAGGAAATGGGCCTTCTGGGTTTTCCATAAAATGTCTCTCACAACAGAAAGTTCTAATTAAGGAAAGCAACTGAAGAATTAATAACAGAATATTTACATTTAGTCATTTAGCAGACGCTCTTATCCAGAGCGGCTTACAGTAAGTACAGGGACATTCTCCCCGAGGCAAAGTAGGGTGAAGTGCCTTGCCCAAGGACACAACGTCATTTGGCACGGCCGGGAAGCAAACTGGCAACCTTCAGATTACTAGCCCGCTTCCCTAACCGCTCAGCCACCTGACTCCCACTCCAATATTGTTAATAAGCGGCAACCGAACCGTATGCCGCTTGCACTGAAAATAATTTTGCTCATCTTGTTTAGTAATTTAGCTTTGGCCAGAAGCATCACACTTTATTGCACAGTAAACTGGGAGAAAGAAAAAAATCTTCCAATGAAGTGCGAAAGATGCGTTGCCAAGAAATCCTTATCTTCTTATCAAATTATGAATGATAAGACATTTAGTTACGCACATTCAATGCATGACTAGGTGCTAGGACATACATGCATAGACCCACACGCACACAAAAGCTTTCTAACGCTCTGAAATACCAATGACTTCCACTCAACTCAATAAACAGGATTTTCCTGCCTCTGCGATATAAATCATTGAAGGTCTTCCAGATCTGCTATATGTCAAGTAAAAATGTCACAGTGTGTTGGTCTCAATAACCCAAGTTGGAAAATGTCAAAAGACGTTCATGAAAGTAATTCACTGTGGACACACCAGGGGCTTTGGAAGAATGTTTACATCACAGTCGGTCAACTTTGCATAGACTGCTTTTACAGAAAGAGGATCTTCATGGTAGCCTACACCTAACATACTGTGCACTGTAACTTTGAAATAAAACATTTTCCATACCACTTGCCATGGTTCTAAAGTCAGACATGGATACCTGTTTACAAACAGTAGTACCGTTGCTGAAAAAAAAGACCTTTATTCTCTTCTGACGTGTTGTACCTTTGTCTTCAATATTCGAACCATCAAAGTGATCACCCTCTTCACCCAGCTGTCAGAAGAAAACCACATCCTTTTTCTGTCAAATGGCAAAATAGAAACACCATAAATAAATAATTTCCCTAAATATTCAGACTGCAAAATTGTCTGCAATAAGTAACTAGTGCTTGGTGAACAACCTGAGAAGTTCTAGAAATAGAGGAGTGGATTCATCACAACCTCCCAGCTTTACTGTATATGGTACGACATTTTCAGCAAGTCAATAGGTTTAAAAGTTGGATTTGAAGTAGTACATCCCATAAAATGTTTAATTCATTTCTTCTGCCACTCAGAAGACAGACTTTCACGCTAGGTGGAGATGGAACAGTCAGCTTTTACTCATTACCATGGATAAACTATTCTTCAGAAGAGAAGTTCAGGGGCTGGAATAAAAGAAGTGCTGCCAAGCTGTGAAGACTGAGCGAACAGAATTCAAAGGTGGATTAATGAAGAAATGATTCGGAGGCCACAGTCCCAAAATGGAGCTAGCCTTTCATCAATGGTGGGACCCCATTGTGTTCTGCTCAATGCTGTAAGTGCTGCTTGTCTGTGATTTTCTATCAAGTGGGTAATAGAAGGACAATCCACTCCAAACAACTATTTCATTTGTATTTCCTGTTTCTAGAAGTTTCAACATTTTCAAGTACTGGAACATAGTCATTCTCGTGGCTCCCTTCCCTTTGTCGTGGGTTTTTCAGTAATGTGTTCACGTTCCTGAATTTCCTAATAACTGGCACATTTGTCAGTAAAATTGCCCAGCTGGAAATTGCCCAGACGGATACTGTTTGAGAGTTTCCTGAGTAAACAAATATGAACAAATGAAAACCGTGCATGAATGTTTGATGGTGCCCTCTGGGTCTGAAGCTCTGAATCCATGCTATATCTGTCAGGAGAATAGACAGAGTTGAGAGCTATCATAAAAATGAATTAGACAACCCTTTTCTACAATTTTGTTTCGCAGAAAATGATGCTAGTTAGCTTGACAAAACCCAGTAGAGTCAACTGACAAAATTGGACAATTGGATTGATGGATTATCAATGGACTCATATTGATGCGCCATGAGTGTATACCGATTAGAGTTTGCTGTAGGTCTTTTAGTGAACACGTCCAATTAGACATGAGGAAAAGATCACCTTATCGATATGAGGATTAAGGGGAAGTCAAATGATGCTTTCCATGGACTCCTGACATGGTATTTTGTGAGTGAACACCTACCGTCTGTTTGACATTTGAATGTGCCGTGCCGTTGAACACACTTCTAACATCAGTTACAGTTCTATCATCTCTTCTCCACCTCAGGAGACAGGTGTGTTGACTCAAGGCATGATCTCCCAAAGACAGAACAAATACCACATTCAATATACAGGCTGGAGTACAGACAGCCAGAGGCAGGCTGCCCTCAGAACGAGCACAAACAGATGGGTGCTGAGGGACCGGAGGGAGAGGTCGAGGTATTCCTCTTCCACAATCAAGGATAGGAAACCCATCCTTGTTGACCCAAACGCCACTGAACCAGCCCAGCAGCTGGCCGCTGGTAAATGGGCTCTTCTGGTATTTTAAAAGATGTTTCAATATTTGGTGAATGATACCTGAATATTCCTGTGAAGGTCAAAGCTCCTCAGTAAGCGAGCGGGCACCAATGTAGATCGATGTTCACACCCCCGAAAGTCATATACGGGGAGTAGGGAGTCAGGTGGCTGAGCGGTTAGGGAATCGGGCTATTAATCAGAAGGTTGCTGGTTCGATCCCCGGCTCTATCGAAATGACGTTGTGTCCTTGGGCAAGGCACTTCACCCTACTTGCCTCGCGGGGAATGTCCCTGTACTTACTGTAAGTCGCTCTGTATAAGAGCGTCTGCTAAATGTAAATGTAAATATGTTTATGCCACGTGTGGAGATCAAACTGTTGTACCCTTTGTTGCCAGGACTATGCCCAAGCCCAAGAGTTTGTTTGACGCTGATGCAGGAATCAGTTGTAGGGAGCTTCAAACGATTATTGAAATTACTTCCCATAGCCCAAGGCTTGTTAGACAGTTCCATCTAATGTTTTGATGTCGTAGGCAGCATGGCTCATCCTTGGGAGAAATTAACACTTCGTTCCTCACTTAGCAACATGATGCAACAGGGTTCCTCAGAAGAATCATTTCACATGTATGACTTATACTGTAAGAAATGTTGTAATCTAAGCGTCTTAATGTTAGGATGTTCAAGACAAAGATGCCGAATAAAACATACACACACCTACTGTATTGTACACTCACACACACACACTGTATCCCCCCCACACACACACACACATATACACAGATTTAAGACCTTCAGTCCTGCACATTATTTATAAGGGTGTGTTAGTATCTGCTGTAAGGAAGGGGGGGGTACACTGGAGAGGAGGCCTGCTTTGAGGCCTGCTTTGAGGCCTGCTTTGAGGCCTGCTTTGAGATGATGCGTCAACTGGCTGCCACACTCGAGGGACTTGTTGCTGTTCACATCTGAGTCTAACTTTGAATGTGAACCTTCCGTAGCTTCTGTGAGGCCGTGTGGGATGATGAGGTCCTGATCAGGCCGATCAATATGCAGTTTGATAACACTGAGAAGTTATCGCCCAAAGGAGGCCCCTTGGTGACAGCCGCCTCTGTGTACAGTATGACATCATTCAGCTCACACCGTGACTGGCCTGATGAGATGACGGACGTGTGGTGCCCTGGTGTTTTGATTGGCTCAGCTGGTCCCCCGCCCTCTCCTCTCCCGCATCCCACTCACAGTCGACGCCCCCGCCCCACCACACACACACGCACACACAGTTTCATCCAGAACTCACTTATCACATCTGCAGAGCTCCACTTTGACAACCCCGAAGACCAAAATTCTGAGCTTCGTTAGGAAAGCCTGACAGTCTAATGATACACTAGCGCACCGTAGCCTGTAATCAGAGCTCAACCAGCAGCACGTGCTTTGATTGGTGCCAGGAGAAAAGCCTCACCTTTGTACTGACACTAGCATCTCTGCAATGGGACAACAATCACAGTCTGAATATGCAGATGTGCAGTGGATACCAACTTCTGGCAGTGGAACATTGGAATTATTGTTGTGGCTGCTGTACATTGATAGCAACATTTTGGGGCAGGTTATGTTCTTTACGCAGTCGGATTTGATTGCTGTTGGCTGCGACACACTTCAGTTACCAATGGATATGTCACTGTCAGCAAAGCCTGTATCCTTGGAGGTTCGATTTGAAAATTGAGATGGCAAAGAAAATGAACAGTCTTGGCTAAAACCTCACAGAGTCCCTTTAAAGAGGTCGGAGCCGATGGAGGTCTGCTGGAAGTAACTATCACATGTCTGGTATTATCCCGGAGGGTACTCGACTCCATCTGTTGCTCTGACGAATCCCTCTGTAAACATGGCCAGGGCCCAAATATGACGCCAACGAAATGTATTCAACACCAACTGCTCTCTGGAGAAACCCCCCTTCCTCTGCGCTGCCCCGGTTGTTTCCATAGAAGCGAGTCTGAAGTGAAGCGAAGGTGCGGGCAACACGTTGATCTATCAGGAGGAGGGAGGAAAACCAAGACAGGACATGGCCAAATTAAAGCCTGTATCAGAAGTCTTCGCACGTTTCGCTTTGGAACAGGAAGTGAAGCAGCAACACCAGCCAAAGTTATGATTCACAAGCTGTCCCACTCAAGCTTGTAGAGGTGGAGAAGACAAGTCCTGAGATATGCTCTGCAAGTTGTTATTGATGGTGAAGCCAATAGCCCTTTGCCCTTTGGCCGGTTGACACAGGCCAAGTAAATTGCGCATTCCTATCATAATACATTGTCAAGCAAAAGTGAAATGGAAACTCTGATTGACAGCATCAACTGAAAAAAAGAAGAATATGACAAAAATCCCTTTTAGAGCAAAGGGCCATTACATTCAGTTACTTAGCAACTAGACAAGAAAGTCAGGGCTGACTGATTTAGATAACACATTTTTCCAGGCCCATGACACGCACGCACACACTGTTTACATGTTGGAAATCCTTCTTTGAATTGATTCCTATAAAACAGCTAAGGGCCAAAATATACAGCCACATCAGGTTTCTGATTGATGAGAAAAAGTATTGTTTGTGCTTGAACATGAGGACGAACAGTACAGAGGACATAACACAATGTCTGCGTAGAGGGCGGTGAGATGGTTGCTTAACCAAATGATGTGTGAGGTGACAGTCATGAGGAGTCTTCGGCAAATATGTAAGGAGGAATATTTTACGACAGTGAATATTTACCATACGAATTTGCATCCAGTCAAAACCGACAGTACTCTGTATTGACTTGAGGAACCGACAGCAGGCTACAGTGTGGTCGTTTGTCTCGTTTCAAGTTAATATAATAGAAGAGCGGAGGAGGACATCGCAGAGTGAGGGAACAGACAGACGAAACATAATGAGAAGAATCGTTCACAGTGACTGCAGACGCACTTGCTGGGGAAAAAAAGAAGCGGGGGCCAAATCACAAGGTCCATGACCCACCCGGATAGTAATGTCTGAAATTACACGGACAACTGTAACTGCTATTGAACTGCTGGACACCTGTTGATGAGCGACAAGACCTTGTGTCTCTGTCTCAATTATCTCTGATGAAAAAGGCTCCTGTAATAGATGTTTAGTCAGTCTCCTCCAGCCGTCGCATTACTGCGAGCGGTCCCCTGGGCACGGTCGGCTCTGACACAGGCCACATGCCATTAACATTCCATAGCTACCTCCGTGCTCGCTAACTAGGACCGCCGTGTGTCAGACAGGATATGACCTCAGTACATTAGTCTCACAGGAAATGCATGCTGGGGGAAATGGGAGAAATCGGTTCGGAGGAATTAAACAGGTCCACGGTGAGACTGAATTGTGTCGGCCGTGTTGAAAACGTGCTCGCCAGGTGTGAACTTCTGTTAGGCTCACTGGTACACAGAGGCAACCAAGACCAATAACACAAACACCTTACCAGAACCGTAGCGCTAATGCATCAAATATCCCAGGAAAGAGTCTCTATTAGCTGGCGCAATCAACGCGTATGTGCTAGCAAACACAGTTCTCCACGACTATCATCAAGCCCCGGCTGGGTGTAGCTCAGTGGTCGAGCATTTGCCTGCAGATGGAGGGGTGTGTGTTTAAACCCCACGCTGGATGTTGCTTTGGAAAAGCTTCAAAGCTGAATCAATCCATTCTTCTACCTACGTACGATACACTTTCTGAACATCTCTGTCTGAACAGCCTTGGATGCACAACTCTGCCGCACTCAGGTGTGTGGGCGTCTCAGTCATAAATATTCTGCTGTTGTTTCCAAAGAAACCGGCAAGCGCCAGACTTGATGATAATGATGATGGAGCCACGACAATCAAAAACCTGCTCTCCAAAATTGATTGCAAGATGCATTGCACCCGTTTCACGAGCATTCCAGTCTGATGACTTTACAGGCTCTTTAGTCTGCGCGAGACCCTCCGCTTCATTTCATCGCTATGATATTACCCCAATCGCTCGCTGACAGTCATCAGAATGCAGTGCTCGAGCAATGAAGGTATCAATCAATGCCGTGCTTAATGGATGTTCTTGGGCGATCTCCAACGACACTCTCAGTTGCGTCCTACTGATCCCCGTGCCTCAGTCCGTGCTGGCTGGGGGCGTAGGTGTCGAGATGGAGACACAATGAGCCGGTCCTGTACTCTGCCCATTAGTCTGGCACTGTCCTTAGACGTCCTCGGACCCCAAAGCTCTCAGTGTCACCTCCTTATCATAATAATGTGCCTCGGTGTGTTCCAGCTCTGCCAAATGAGGACAGCTTGAAAGTATGTGAGCGTGCGTGGACGCTCTCAGCAGAGCTATTACCACACATTACCGGACCGGGTTCTGGCTTTTCAAACACGGTGGAGTGGAGGAAAGGACAGCGGTGTGTGTGTGTGTATGTACGTGTGCAGGTACACACCTGCGAGCCCCGGATCATAGGAGGAGATGAAGAGGCTGTGTTTCTCTGGGGGGGGACATTAGGAGGGCTGGGGGTCCATGCGGTTGGTGTTGGCGGTGTTGACTTTCATTAGTGAACCCTGGGTCGTTCCATCCACATGACAAACAGAGAGGGGTGAGAGAGACACAGTCCAAAGCCACGCAATGCACCAAGGAACGGAAGGATGGATGCAGAGGGGCAGAAAGAGAGAGATAGCAGGAGAGTGAAGGGACAAACAATGAATGTAGCCTACTTTTCACCACAGTAAACGTACCATTCAATGGTGCCGTACATTGTGGTAATCTAAACGTGGTTCTGTATGACCCAATAGTCATAACGAGCGTTCCACCTCGTTATGATTATCTTCCCCTACCTTCTGGGAATGTGGGAACATGTGGTGGGTAAACAATGAAACAAGAAGATGTTAAAAAAGTCTTATAAAAAAGGTAACTTGTGAAATGACTCGCTACAGCCAGAGGGAAAATTCCAGCTGTGTTCGAGTCTGTTGCTATGGCAATTAATCTTTTTGACGCTACTCATACCGTTCTCCCGTTCTCAAATATTTCTACTATTCTTTTCCCATTCCTTTCCTAGCTTTACAGCTAAACATTAGCTGCTACCTTAGGTCTGGAGAACATGTAAACGTTCAAGGACTTGAAAGAAAAGCTCTCAAATGGCTGAAATGGACCAGGCAAGGGTACTTTGGGAAGTGAGAGATGGTACTTCTGTGGAACAGAAGACAGCTAGCCTGGGTGAATCCAAAATGATCCCCGGCCACTGGTCCAGCTGGTGGGCTGTACACAGTCTTCCCCTAAAGAGTGAGTCGGCCCTGGTACATCAAAGAGGGGCAGTGAGACAGGGGGCCCTATGGTGGCCTTGACAGACTGGCATTGGTGGACAGGACCATATGAGCTGTATTTAGTAGTGCACTCATCCGCTTTGACTGTGCTGGCAGGGCTTCACACAGAGAGGTGTGAACAGGAAGCAAAGAGAGACAACTTTCTGGTACGATGGCATGGAAAGATGACACACAGATGGATGGCCACATCAGAATGAGATACTCTAGACTCATAGACAGGAAATATAGGTACAATTATATCAGGCAGCAACATGCCTTAAAGGGAGATGGCCTCTGCTCTCTGTTGTGCCTGCTGGAGAAGTGGCAATACAATGGCCATCTTAAATTATTCACTTCAATTCACCTTTTGTAGGTGCATGACTGGTTCCGAGTGGTCTTCATCTATTTCTTCTCTACTTTATACAGACATACACTTCGCACACTTTCTCCCTCTCCTTTTCACACACACACGCACACACACCACGCACCACATACACACACATACACACACACACACATACACACACACACACACACACACACACACACAGTGAGTTGAATATGAAGGCACAGTACTCCAACAAGCTTTTGCATTTCACAAACATTTATTGTTTTTGTTGTTACATGAGACACAAAAAGATATGATCTGACACTCAACCAAATACAAAATGCAATTTTTGTCTAAAGAATAATCACCTACTGTATTATCAATGGCAGTCTCTGCTAGACTCCAGGATTCATCCCAGTATTCATAAACCTGGATAACACCATTATCCTTTGAATAGGAATCCAAATGTGCCCCAATCAGAAATTCAGGATAGACTTAGCTGTCAAACTGGTTTGGTAAAAACTTTACAGCAAAAACACAAATATTAGGTTTATAATTTTTTTTCAAAGCCAGCTAGAGCCCAAGTGTAAAATGTCATATTATTATAATTTCTCCATTATATCCTCTTTTAATAGTTTATTCAATTGAAGATGACTTTGCATAAGGGCAGGAATGCAGAAGTCTTCGGGGGTTTTGAAGAAACCCAAAATATGCCTCTTCATGGTGACTGATGGAGATATCTGAAGACAGACATCCCCTCCTATCACCACGACAACACCTCCGTAGGATCACGGAGATGGAGTGTCATCAGCAGGTTGGGTTTCCCACCATTTGCAAGTATCGACGCAGAAACATTTCAGGCAACATTTAAACAAACATAAACTAAGAAAGGAAACTACATTCTCTTTTGGGTAAAAAAACCCCAGACATAGACGTAAACACAGAGAACCCACAATCCATAGCATAAATAGCTTAATTATATGAAATTGTTCCATTAAAATGTTCTAATCCTAAATGTGCAATCTTGTCAGGGATCTCACTCCATGACACGGTTTTTCTGAAACACAATAACAAGCCGAGCAACAGCAATTGAGCAAAAAGACCCATCAATTATGAACAACAAACTGTAGCTCCATTTAATTTAGCAGCAAATAGCAGTAATACCAGACAGAGAAAACATATGGAGGCCCAGAAGACAGTTTGTTTTGTTGAAGCTTCATTATGGTCCTCTGATAATTGAGTTAAGCCACAAAGGTGGCGCATCCCAAAGTTAGATTAAAAAACAAGATGAGGCTAACGTTTTTTTATGGCTGTTGCTCCCATGGGCAACAGATGAAGAGAGGTGCAGATGAGGTAGGAGGGGCTTGTCTGACATGCCCATTGATTTGACTTTATTTTCAATTTCCTTTAGGCTCTGTCCTATTGGAAATAAAAACCAGCCCTTAAACAGAGAACTACTAATGACTTTCAGCTGGACCGATGGACTAAGAATTATTATTTTAAAGGTAATGGACATTACTACCAGGGGCCATAAATATTTTGTGCAAATCCTCTAAAAGCAAGAACAAGCAATAACTCACAACAAATATTTCCAAATGGGAGGTGCTGCTACAAAATTGGAGGGCTGAGACAGGGCATGATAAAGGGAACAGATTGCACATAAATGAGGTAAACCATGAGAAAAAGAGAGTAACAGAAAGATAAACTGAGAGAGAGGGGAAGCGAGAGGGAGGAGGAGAGAGAGAGAGGAAGAGAGAGGAAGGAGGAGAGGGAGGGAGAGAGAGGGAGAGAGAGAGAGAGAGAGGAGAGAGAGAGAAGAGAGAGGGAGAGAGAGAGAGAGAGAGAGAGAGAGAGAAAGAGAGAGGGAGAAAAGTACATGGAGCCTAGGCATAGAGCTCTACAGAGACACTAAACCCACACTGAGCAGTTGATGGAGACGGCCCGGAGAGGAATTCACTCCCATTTCGTGTCATGACTGAAGATGAAGGGGGGGGGGGGGGCGTCTGGTGATGGAGTGAGACTGTAGGTGGAGTGGGAGGGTCTGTGGTGGGTGGGTGGCGGGGGGGGGGGGGTGGGGAGGGTATGTTGGCAGGGCTCTGTGGGTGAAGGAGGGAGGCGGGGGGGGTTGAATAAATACTGCCACAGTCACAGCTACTCGAGCTTACTGCTCACGTGCGCAGCAGTGCTCCACTCTCCTGCTATTCATACATTCAGAACATTCTTCCTATAGGAGGAGGAGAGGTTGCACGTCGTTAAGATTCAAACTGGTGTCACTTTGGAGAAGTCTGAAAATGTTCACTCGGCTTTATGACTGGAATACCAATGCCCAGACACAGAAGGTAAAAAACACTGAGGTTTGTAAGGGGGCCATTCCTCTTCCTGTGTAGCAACACCGTGGCTGAATAACTTAGACTACGTCAGTTTAAAGCTGCGGGCGGACATTGTGGAAAAGCCGAGCTGTTATCATGCTTGGGGCCAGGATTATCCTCTTCGTGGAGCATTAAATGAGACAGCTGGAGACAGAAAGGGTCCATCTATTTGTAATCAATTTTATGATGAAGAGGCTACGAGACACGCACCCCAGGAGAGGATTACTAAACACCTCTGTTGATCAGCCATTCAGTGGAGGATTTGTACCCATCTACACCGGAGGGGAATAGCATTGGCCATGCTCTGACTGGTGGAGAAGGGGTACAAAGCAGAAAGAATAGCGCTAGTCGAGAGGAAGTCAAGCCTGAAGGGCAACTATGCATGGAACATCCTGAGTTCTGAAGCACTTTGTATAGTCAGAACAAACACAGAGCTCAGGAGGAACAGAAGTTCACTTAAGGTACAACAGCCAATCAGAACGCATGGATGAATTTGGAACTTTACACTGACTTGACAACAGTTGAAATGGTTCATGGAACACTTCACTTGACTTTTTATATTATATATATTTTTTGTATATATACAGTATATTTCAATGTTTACCATGGAACTTCAAGGCAAATGCATGTTACAGTTACTCATTAGAGATACCAATGTGTTCAAGCGACAGTTGACGTTTTTCTTCGGTTTCAGCTAGTTCTTGAGGACAATCACCAGAGAAACTGGAATAGTGACAAATGTCCCGTCTGAGCACTGAAATACTGTATTGAGGATCCAGTATTTTGTCTGTGGTGTTTCCCATAGTAAGGCTGCAGCAGGCACACTGTTTGGAGCTGTCTCCTAAAGCTGTGGTTGGAACATGACCTTACCACCCATGCTACAGTTCGGCTCTCCTAAACTGCCACGTGATGAAATCATAAATATTGACTTACAGTAATCATCAATAAAACATTTTTGCACGCAGCTGAAAAAGCCAGTAGCTCGCAAATCAAAGAGCACATAAATAAGCGACAGATAAAACCCAATTTATATTCAAAGGATTCAATGAGGCGCTTTAACCTCTGGATTTTTCAGACACAAGAAAAAAATCAAATTAAATACGGTAGCATTCGTGTGGCATGCGCCACGTCACCTTGGCAACCACGGCCTATATTATGTCCAGCTCCGTCACCCTTTTAGTCACTCCAACCTTTCCAATCCTTCACCCCCCTCTGCCTTTGAACCCCCAGCTGCCCCCACTCCCTCCGCCCTCCCCCTCTCGCCCTCACCCTCACCCCCCCCCACAACCCAAACCCCCCCCGCGTCCATCCTCCCGCCTCACTGCCCGCCGGTGCTCACTGTGGTGTAGCTGAACCGGGACACGGAGGCGCCCATGGTCTGCGTGGCGTCGTCCTCCCCGTCCCGGCCCATGTGCTGGCCCCGCCCCCGGCCGCACCTCCTCCCGCAGCAGCGGGGCGCCGGCCCGCGGGGGAAGCAGCGTGCGAAGGTGGCGAGCAGCGCCTTGCGGAAGCGCGTGTTCATGAAGCAGTAGATGATGGGGTTGACGCAGGCCGAGGAGTAGGACAGCAGGTGGATGAAGGAGATGGGCGCCCCCGAGAGGGCTCTTTGGGCGGAGTTCAGGTCGAAGGCCTTCCACGTGTTGGCGGTGTACAGGGGCATCCAGCAGAGGAAGAACAGCACCACGATGACGATCAGCATGCGGATCACGCGCTTCTTGGCCACCAGCTTGGCCTCCGAGGTGTTGGTGCGAGGGCGCTCGGCCTTCGCCTTGGACGAGGCGCCCGTGCCTGCCGTTGGCGGCGGCGGTGAGGGTGGAGAGCTCCACCGCCGGCGGCTGCTTGGCGACCTGGATGTAGCAACCGTCGTCGTCCTCGTTCCCGTTGGCGACCGAGGAGTTGTTGTTGTTGGCGCAGTTCTTCAGGCCTGTGGAGCGGGGTGTGTTTGTGTGAAAAGCGTCATCAAAAAAGCAACTATTCTCATCGACGGTGCCTCTTTTTGCGTGGCACCACAGTAGCTGTACACAAGGAAATGATTGGATCTATATCTCACCCATTGCCTCTCGGTTCTGTCCCAGCTCAAACTGAATCCCCCGATACAGCTCTCTGGAGATCAGACCGTAGGCCACGATCATCACCAGCCCGGGGATGAAAAACAGGATAAACAGAAGTAGCATGTACCTGAGGAGGACCGGGAGTAAAAATAAATTAAAAATAAATTAAAAAAAGATTAATAGAAAAACCCCACAAAGCAGTGACTTTGATCTTACTTGCTTTTTATAGCCGTTCTGTATCTTTTGATCACCACGCACGATTCCGCCGTTTCAAACAATGACAGACGCTCCCTGTCGTGTAACCCTGGCGACATTATGGGTATTAGTGGACACATGAGAGGTGCGAGGAGAGGAAGACTTCTGTGATATTCTAATGGCTGTGTGGGTGTCCTTCTGAACGCCTTCCTCGGCCGACCCTTTCATCTCCCGGCACCCTTTAGCAGTTAGGGAGCCTCTTACTAACAGCCTCTCATCCCAAATTCTTTTCATCCTGCGGAGCATTTGATGGCGTCGCTAATTCCGACGACTAAATGTAGCGACAGGAAGTGGTACACAGACAGGATGGAAACCCCAGTGAGGTCTGGACGGGTCTTTTGATCCAGATCAGGACTGGCGTCAGCAGTAGGCTCCGAGGGGCTGAGGGGCATGTGTCAAACACAGGAGCGGGCGTTCGCAGAGTGACGACATTATTTCCGCTTCTTTGAATCCGGATAATAACACTGGGTACAGTATACGACATGAAAGCCGCACTCAGAGAGGACGGCCATGCACTTCGCTGTGATTTGCCGAAGAAAAACCCGTCTCAGAGACAGAGAGAGGCAGCTGAAAGTCATCATGCAGTATCGACCAGGGATCAAACAACAAATCGTTCATGGTTTCTTTGAAGGCCAACTCTATTTTCCAATCCCACTAATTAACTGGACTTCAACAAGTCTCCAATGTCTTGTTCCCTCTCTCTCTCTTTCTCTCTCCCTGACTCTTCCTTCAGTGTATTGCAGTGGTTTTGACAGACAGTGCCCTGACAGCAAAGTCTTCGAATTGTAGCCCTTGACCTGAAAAGGAAGAATATAGAGAGGAGAACGGTCTACACTGCTTCCAAGAAAATTCCTCTGAGACTATCCATCTTTAATTGCTCTGGTCCTCCATCTCACAGTAGTTTATATCATGGAAATATACATGTTATGGAAAGTCCAATGTGGCCAAAACTAACTAACCGGAGCAGACCTTTCCTGATAAAAGAGGGTTCGTAATTGGAAACATACAGGACTGGGAGGTGGGAAATGCGTGTTCCTCATTTCAGACCTTCGTAAACTCCATTGCCTCAAACCAAACAGACAATCCAATCGAACACAACTCGTTCCCAAACCCTCCATAGATGTACCTGAGGGAATCATTTATATAAACGGGGAATACATCTTCAATGAATTGGACATCAATAGGCCAAATACATGGAACAAAAATCATTGAAAACCATATTGGCTCCAGTTAGAGTGCACAGCAGCAAAGCTTTGGCACACGCTATAACAGAAGAAAGCAGCCATTCAACAAGAAACAAGGACCCTGAAGGTCTTCCCTCACCATGCCTGCTCCACCTCTTCACTGGGCCAGGTCAGACGGCACATGTGGCCCATGGTGCGATCCGCCTTGGGGAACGCCCTGAGGATGCTGAAGACTGGATAGGGCACCATGATGACCAGCGACAGGGCCCAGGTGGCGGCGATGACCCGGTAGGCGTGGGAACGGGTCTGCCAGGAGCGGGACTTGAGGGGATTGCAGATGGCGCTGTAGCGCTCGATAGCGATGGCCACCAGGCTGAAGGTGGAGATACTGACGGATATCCCTGAGGAGGAAAAGAGGGAGGAGGAGGAGGTTAGGGCTGGATAAAGTCAATATGCAGAGAATGAAAGAAACAACGGTGTCAGCAGTGTTCCAATCCTTCTGGGTGTTTGAGACGCACTACTTCCTAGCTCACGCTGAAGTGGGGGGGTGGAGTGGGTCTCTCCACCTCATCATCAAGTCCAGTCATGGAATGGGGATTCGTTTTTAATACATGGATATTCAAACGCTGTAGGAGAGCTCCATTCTTTCCCTCGTTGCTGGATCTCTGTTTTTATTCAAACCTCGAAAAGCTAGTCCGACTGTGTTTGACTGAAAATCCCCCAGCCAAGCCTGTGTTTACACAATATGAATATGCATGATCTGCGGTGTGCGAGCGCCTTCAATGAGCAGTCTCGTAGGAAGTCATTTACGGAGACAAATAACGTTAATAAAATGCATACCTGGGCTCGACAAGCAGCCATTATCCACAACCCACCACTCCAATGAAATCACCTTGCTAATCCTCTCTACTCTACAAAATCCACAACCTCAATCCCTAGCCCACTATCAGGAACACACACACGGGTTCACATGAATTGGTCTTCTTTGCAGTAGAAAACGTTTTATTCTTGAGAGACAGACAGACAAATTAAGTCGTCCGGGGCTTGAGTTATCACGTATTTCTAAGAGCTTTCCCCAATTCACTGCAGTGTTCTAGTTAAAGACAACAGCAGTGCTACAGTCTTCATACACAAATCTCCCTTTTTCCTCGTAAAGTTCTCTCAAAAACATTGTTTTTAGCTCCAGACATCCGCCAGTGTAGAAAACCCTCCCTCATGGGATCACCCCTTATAAAATGCCCTTCGACTTCATAGAGATTGTGCTGCTTCCAAAATGTTTTCCATCTCCCTACACTGGACCTTCCCTTATTGTCAAGTGGGTTTGAATGTCAGGAAGCCTTGAGTACAAAAGGGCAGAGGATCGAGGGAAGGCTGCCCTGTATCTACTTCAGTGAGTATTGGCATGCTGCCTGCTCTTGTGCCGTCGCAGTGCCCGAATGGAAGACAACAGCAGTGCCTCAAATCTTGCTGAGTCACCAAAAGGTCAGCCAACTAAACCTCATCGTTCACGATACATTCCCTCTCGAGAAATCCTTCTCCTATTCTGTCCCCCATGAATTCTTCTCCCATAGATTGTGAAAGATGTCTGAAAAAGAACAACAGACACGGCGGTTTTATCTTTCCTTTTCCTGCGAGTTGGCTGAAAATGACAATTAAGTTCAAGAGAGCAGTGGAGCTTGCGAAGTTGAAGCACTTTGCTTGCTGCTTAGACTCCTCTGAGAGCAAAGACTGACAGTTTCCTTGCAGTGTACTCCATTTGCAAGCATACATTAACGTCCATTTCCGTAGTCGTGTACTCGTGAAAGTAAGGTGGTATGTGACCGGACGGAGTAACAATGATCTTAGAGGAATCAGTCAGACAGTCATATGCCCAGCGAGCAAGAACACGCACACTAAATAATAGATCCAAAAACAATGGCCTACACGAATATCTACTGGCTACAGCGTAGCTGGCTGGTGGTGTAATGGTCAGACAACAATTGATGACTTTGCTCAGGCTACGCACCAAAATCGATTGTCGAGCAGAGTCATAATGGTCCTGTGCATTGATTGGTTTGGCCTGATCGCCAAAGGGCTTCTATTTTAGAGATGAAATGAAGGTTAAGGGTCCAACTGCTCATAAGATGAAAGCGGTGAATAGAATCCAAACACCGCAGACATACACTGCTCTAGACAGAAGCCTTAATTGGGAAACATCTAGCAAATCCCTGGAAAATACAAGATGACTGATTCTGTGATACTCTCACAAGGGTTGGATAGTGAATCTCTTTGTTCTCTTTCCTTAATCTCTCCAGCAACGTCTATTTCTTTCTTTCTCTCACACTCCCTCCCTCTCTCTCTCCCTCTCTTCCATCCTCACTTTCCCTATGTGCTCTTCCTCACATCTAACAGTAAACACAGATCCGAACCCTCGACCGCGGCCTCGCAAACCGCACGCGCCCCGCACCCCACGACGCCGAGGGGGAAACCAAAACCCCCCGATCTTACCCATGAAGTAGGTGACGATCTTGCACATGGCGGCTCCGAAGATGAAGTCCTCCAGGATGTTGGGGATGAGGGTAAAGGGCATGCAGAAGACGGCCATCATCAGGTCGCTGAGCGCCAGGGACAGCAGGAAGCAGTTGGTGACGGTGCGCATGCGCTTGTTCAGGACCAGGACGGAGATGATGAGCAGGTTCCCGAAGACGCTCAGCAGAAAGATGAGGGAGTAGAGGAAGATCCGCATCTCTGAGAAATGGGGGGACGGGGACGGGGGGGAGATAGAGAAGGATGGAGAGACAGAGTGGCGGTTGGGGGAAGGGAGGAGGGGAACGGGACGGACACACACCCCAAAAAAAGGGACATTTGTTAATCAAGCAGCCGCGTGAACAGGAAAACAGAGTCAACGTGGCCTCATGGCCGGGGGGGGGGGCACAATCAGCCGCGGTGTCCGCGCTCGTCAGCAGCGAGATGACCGTCACCGTGGGAGACGGCCGTGGGGCCCCCGGAGGATGCTCCGGCACCGCTGTCGCAGCATCCGGCTTTGAGGCTGCCAGGATGTGACGGGACAGGGTCATCGCTGGCCGTGTGCCGAGCTGCCGGGACAGGGGGATTAAGAGAAGGGACGAGCAGGGAGACAGGGCTCCCAAGGTCAACGCCGGGTTCAACCCTCATCCGCGATCCCACTCGTTCTGTCATCCGTCCACTGCCATCCTCTGGACCATTGAGCCACTAACAAGGGCTAGCTCCTCGGAGAAGCCCTGAGAGGTTTGGGGTTTGTTTGAGGCCTCCCAACTTCTGGCTGAGACATATTGGGAATCCGCCATGGTGAGGTTTGTTGGCAGTAAGCCAAACACGTTGTAATTGCTAATCTATCTAATTCTAGACTTCGAGCTATAACTCAGGCAAATTGTAACGACAAAGTAGAACATACCAATATTGTCCGCATTGTTATTCTAGTCAGGGAACGACATCAGTGGGAAAAAACAAATACTTGCTCCTGAGGATCCATCTCTCAGCACCCCCCTCGCATGTCTAATTAGACACATTTTTCAAGTGCTGACTTCTGTTCTTGTTTTAAAGCAATCCATCCATGAGTGAGAACTGTCATTGGATTAGTCTAGACAGAACTGGCCAAAATAAACAAACAAAAAACACCAATGTGATTGGTGGAATTGTGTCTAGCACTACACAGTGATGCATGACCCTGCCAAAAAACTGGTAATTAATCATTTGATTGTGCTTGAAAAAGGACATAGATGACGCTGAGGGCATAAATCAAGCCAATTAGTCTAGCAGAGGTGTCAATTGCTTGGGGCTATCGTTGGCCCTGTGGCCTTCTGGTCTGATTATCAGTTTCAAATCTGGTTATCAGTTTCTGGTCTACTTATCCGTTTTGGTCTTCTTAAACATTTTTGAAACAGCAGTTTCTTGACATGTCCTTAATGCACTCATATACCCAAGGTTTCTTGTCAACGATCAATATGTACATTTGTAAACAGGCAGTTATGTTCAAGGGACTACATGTACATGTTTGCAGGAGACTCAACGCAATCCTTTGATTACCCAACAGCAGCCACGGATCCTTGACTTGCGGTTTGTTGTACGTCGCAGTGGGACAAGTACAGTGGAACAGTGCCTTGCTGTATTTCACTTTCCTTCAATCAATTTTACACAATAACAGAAAGCAATCTAATCCCGTTTCCATCTCTCCCCCCCTGGTCCATTTAAGCAGGCCTTCATGACATGAACCGTATCAGAGAGCAACGGTTGATACTGCGAGGAGGCTGTCTACGACTGACGCAGACACCCACAGCAGCACGGCAGCTTTGCATCACCAGGGGCACCTAATGGCTTTCTTTTTTCTGTTCCGAGTCGAAGACCGTTACACACCTGTGCTCACTGCCCCTTCTAATTACTGTCAACTACCTATTGCTGCATTCTGACTCCCCAACTTCACCAGTAACAAGCTTTTCTAGGATAAATCGAAGGGCTAAGTATACGTTACTGGACTGCGAGGGCAATGCCGTCACGCACACACCTGTGCATCTGACGCTGAAGACATTCTGTCATCCAAATATAGCTGTTCTACCCCTCCTGATGGCGTACTTTGATAATCAGCCCATCTAGGGCATAGGATAGTCACGTCAGAGGACGGGTGTGCCTCCCCGTAAAAATGATATACACAAAATTCCAGATTGCATTGTAGATCTCCTCGCCCTGTACTACATGTCATTATTGTGCAGCTCGGGGCTTCTCTGGTACAGAGAAAAAGCTGCATTTCGCTCGCCAGTCCTCTCCTACGGCCTGAGGACAATCACGTTTCCATGTATTTGAGATAGAAGGGGCTTTAGAGGATCTCTTATCTGACACCAACAGACAGGGTACAGAATTCCTTCAAATATCCCTATTACTGCTCGAATCAAAGTAAAACAAGTCAAAGTTCAGTTGAAGACGGCTGAAGATCTCTATTTTACTCATGCCATGTGTACGTTTAGGGCTATGACACCAATAACATGAATAAATGGCAATAATTTGGTATCGAAGATGATGACGATGGTTGGACAGGGTGACGGCGAGGGGCATTCTTTGGTTGTTGCACATTTTGATGATTGCGTTGGTGCTGATGATTAGATGAAAATATAAAAACGGTGACACAGAGGAGTACAGTGATATTCATGTGCAGAAATGGTGACGATGCAGCCATTCCGGTCAGAGAATGGTCACTTCCAAAGGGTTGTCAACGCCATGGAAATGTTGCCGTGTCACCCAAAAAGAAAGAAATAAAGAGAGATAGACAAACTGATACCGACAGAGATAGAAATACAGTCAAACAAAAGTGCTGAGTGAAAGAGAGATGGTACTGTATGAACACAGTGACTGAGAGAGAGAGAGACATATTGAGATAGGGATGAAGAGAAGGGAGGCACTAACTCTTTGAATTCAAGTGAATTATTCAGGATGGGTCTCAATTCGGATACTGTTCCAGCAGCAATTACACGGACAGCCCTCCAACTTTCTTACACAGTATATTTCATCCTGTCATACTGGGGCTTTTTAATACAATTGTGTCAGACTGTGCAGAAGCCAGGGCAGCACCTTGACGAGGTACTCAGTTGCTATTGCCAAATGTAAGACGTCTATCCATTGATAGATGGGCTGCCTAATCCTGTTTCTGGAGAGCGACCAAC
The DNA here is from genome assembly GCA_023658055.1 of Thaleichthys pacificus. NCBI lineage: Eukaryota > Metazoa > Chordata > Actinopteri > Osmeriformes > Osmeridae > Thaleichthys > Thaleichthys pacificus. The sequence continues at coordinate 9,262,371 of CM042873.1, forward strand.
CTCGAGATTTTCTCTCCAACACAAATGTAGCGCGACCAATTCTAATAATTAGCTGCTTCATAAACTAAATTAGGTTAGTTACTGAGTTGGGGCGAAACGCCCAAAGGAGGGTAGCTTCCCAGGAACAGGCAACCACAGCCCTGCTCACACTTCACATCAAACAATTACACTAACCAGTTCTGGGTAATAGAACCAATGCGCACTCTAGAATATTGCCGTAACAAAAACCGAGATCCAACCAAAGTCAAACTACGACTTTGAAATATTCACCCCTTTTCTTGTTCTCCATCCATAACAGTATTATTGCTTCATGATCCGTGGTAAGCGTTTAGACCTTGTGGTTTCTTGGGACGCCCCAGATCTAATTTTAACAAACAACCACGGTCCCCGCAGAGCTGGAATCTCATCAAACGGAAATACACAATGGAATGCATCCACCTGCGCTGCAAACTAGACCGCTTGTGTACGCGTGAATAAGCCTACCTTTCTGCAGCGGAGTTGGGGATCTTAAAACAACAGACGCATTGCTACAGGTGGTGTTGGTAACTTCCAGGCTCATGTTTGAGGATGAGTTGCTCTGTTCTCGTAGACAGTCCAGGAATTCAAGCACACTGTCATTCGACGTTTGTGAAGCCATTGTTGTTTGATAATGAGTTGAAACGATATTAGGTTTGAAGTCCAAAACCTTTTTACAATCTTCGTTTTAAGGTGCAAATGAGAGAAAGTCAATTAAAACATAATTAATATTTGCACGTACAGTGAAGATTAACAAAATAGGCAGAAAAAGGCTGGTCCATTTATAATGTGAAAAATAATGAAACCCATGAGTGGCATCCAGAGCGCACTGGCATCACTTTCAGTGACTTGCGCTCTGATGGTAAAGAGGAGGTAAGCTAGTGCATTTACACTCTCTCTCTCTCTCGCTCCGTCTCTCTCTCTCTCTCTCTCTCTCTCTCTCTCTCTCTCTCTCTCTCTCTCTCACACACACACACACACACACACGCATGCATGTACACACTCTTTAGCGAGTATAGCATGGGAACTAGGAGTCACAATGCCACCCAGTGGTAAAATGGGAAAGTGGGAAACAGTATCATGGTATCATCAGTCCAAGTCCTGACTGTCATTTTCTACTCTAGTCATTTTTACTACAGCCTACTGTATTCATTTTTCAAGACAACTGATGACAAAGGATGTGTCAGTCACAACACTGTGACTTGGGACTAGTCAGTAGCCAGAATGGACTGAAACAGGCCATGTTCAGGCCCAGACAGACTGAAGCACAGTCTGTATGGTGTCTGTTTGGGTCGAAGAGTGCCCCATAGGCTGAGAGTTTCCCTCATCAGAGGGAATTAGCTCCCATCTCTAATCTATCTACTTTCCTGTCTAAAACTGAAGAGGTGTGTTGTGGACTTTGCTCCATGGCTCTACAGTGGATGGAGTTTCATGTGGTTGTAAATACACACACTCACACGTACATTCAAAAGCACTCCTGTAGACTTTATGATTAGGTTATGGCTATTAATATTTACAGTGAACAAAGTTTACAAGGTTGTCGAATACTTTCATGAAGAAAGGATATAATTTATTTATTGACATTTTATGACATTTCAGGTATTTCAACATTTCATTGAAAGGCAGAGATTTTTTTTAATCCTAAACATTTATCCAAAAAGTTTACATTACTATCAGCTTCACCGTCAAACAACATTCTCAGAATCCTCATCAATGCCAGTGAGTAAGTCAGTCTCTACTGCCCTCTCAATGTTAGCTGGATTGTCTTCAGGAGTTCCACATACAGCCTGCAAGGCAGTGCTCTCCAGTGGTGGAACAGGGGCACTACAGGTTTTACCTGCAGGTCACAGACACGTTGAGTGCTATGCCACTAGATTTAATGGCAACACAAAACAACATAAATACATTTAAGTGTTATATTAATTTATATATGTGTGTTACATTACACATGAAACCATAAAAAGGTTTTCTGTAAATGGATAAGATATGTTGCACAACATATAAACTTGGACTACAACAATCCTGATTTTCTAATGGAGCTGTTTTAGGTAACCCAGTGTAAGGCATCTATTCAGGGTTTATTCATAAATAGAGGTGCTGGTAGGAATTTGCTTTGGTTGAGAGATGAAATATAAGACTTTATGGTAATACTGTACTGTACCTTTATCCCTCAGTGCCCAGCATCCAAACAGAACCATGCAGACCACAGTGAGTGCCGTGAATAAGACCATCCGTGCAACGTGCACTATGACATGGAGTATGTCTGAAGGAACAGACAAAGCAGAGTCAAAACTGTTTAATCTCAAGTGTGTTTTTTAAAGTGCATGTAAAGATAGTTTGGACTCAAGGTCATAAAGAATGCCTGGTCCACACAGGGGTGTAGAACAGAGGATTCTGAAGTCTCACCATCATCAGCTAGATTGTACCCATTCTGTTTAACTGCATTACCTCCAATTGTATTATATAATTACTACCCTCTTACTTACCAAGTACAAATCAAGTTACTGAACTTTAGAGATGTGGATGAAAGAAACAGGACATAACTATATTATAAGTTAGATATTGTTTTGTACAGTTTAGATATCGTTTTATGTTTATGTACATGCAGGAGTTAACTCTTTCTGTCTCCAGAGCACTCCTCTGTCTTACTTGTTTCTGTCTTCTCATACAGAGTAGTGGTGCTGTCTGCTCTTGTTTCTGTCTTCTCATACAGAGTAGTGGTGCTGTCTGCTCTCTCTGAAACACAAGAACGGCTACCCAGTTACTTTAATACTAGGGGGTTTCATTCATGCTAATAGCTGCATTTGTTGCTCTGGTCAGTCATATGAAACAGGAAACTGCTTACCTGAGACTCTGATCTTGATGTTATGACTCACGGCAGATCTATATCGACACCTATATTGACCTGTATCGCCAGTAGATACATCTTTCAAATTCAGAACTGAGATCCCTGTGTTGCCTGTCACATTCTGCCAGTGGGTTTCAGTCCGAGCAGATCGATCTAAAGGACTGCAGTTATCTGAATCATCCAGTTTACACCATGAGATCACTGGTTGTGAGTCGCTGCAGAAGTGAACGGGACACTCAATCCTCAGGTCCTCTCCAGATGAAGCGCTCATAACTGTATTCAGATGTACTCTGAATCTCTTAGCCAACAATCAGCTTCTTGTCCTGGAAATCATTTTCATAAATGGTAATAAATCCCATACACTGTATGATCATTGAACTCCTCTTTGTTTTTGGGTACAAGAACGGATATTTTAACTCATTACCTAAAACATTTGCTGACCACCCTTCAATAGATCTAGGGATAATTAATTTCGAAATGTACTGCCGATATACCTGTGTAGCAAATACTTTAACTAATCCAAGCCTACTTCCTTAACAATAATTAATTTTAAGGAAAGATCTAAACCGTTGTAGTTTGACAAAGTTACGTTTAACGAGCTTGAGTAAAAAGAGCCTTGAAGTTTAAAAAACAATATATTTGTACCTTTAGTTGTCATACCCAAATGAAGAAGCATGATCCCAATGAAACATTTACCAAGAGAATTATTGAACATGACTACAATTATAGTACCTGTTGTTTGCATGTGAGAGTGAAAGAGTGACAGGCACAATGACACAAAGGCATGGACTGTTCTTCAGACGGATGTGGTCAATCAAAAAGCAAATGAAAGTGTTATATTTAGGGACAGTGCTTCTTCATTTACATCTGCTAAATTAATATTGATGATTGCTAAGTATTACAAAACATTTTTTTGTCAACCACTATAATTATGTAAAGACTTCAATATGGGTTGTTTATAAGAGTTATTGGTTCACCTCAAGTGTTCTTTCTGTCACTATATTGATTATTGTATGATATGAATAAATAAGGTAAGTAAATAAGTAAGATTTATATAGCACATTTCATACAAGAGTTGCAGTTCAAAGAGCTTAACATAAAATCATTAAAAACAAGCCGGAAGAGCAATGCCTAGAAAATAATGCAGACGAGATTAAGATAAGAGTAATACAAGTAATAAAAGTAATAAAACCCTTCTGCCTGGTCTTTAAGTCTTTTACATTGTAGAACGTAAAAGGATTTGAAATCTTTAGCTCAGTCGAACCATAGGGGTGCTTCATAGATTCCGCCTGTATCTAGTATTTTCAGGGTCAAATCATTCCTGACAATATCAGCACATCGAGGCGAACAGGAAATATATCTCTCGATGAGGCGAACTAGCTAAGGTAAGATTTATTGATTATACCTATTATACTTAGACTGCACCATTATAATTCACTAATGCAAATACTTCCATCTCACCAACATTAGCTTAAACTCATTAGCTTGTGCCATTGTGTTGAAGGAATGTGTTAACATGTGAAAATCCTGGTTTGTGTAATGGTGGGGTTAGACTCTTTGTTCTGCCTCCAGCAAAATGCAGAAATACTATATTGAAATGTATGATATTGAATTTAAAACTGCGCTCCAACCACCAGTAACTTGAGCATCTACCGTAGCATCAGTTGCCTTTTCTCCACTCTGCTACTGTGCTCCCCCCTACAAGTGGTTTCCTGTCCTGCGTTGTGGTGAAGAGATATCTGCAGAACCCACCATGTTGAGAAATGATCAAACGGCACATTGACTGAGAGGAAACAGAACGTGGGCCTGTGTCAGTGAGCAAGAACACAGAGGTCGACACTGACAGCAACACAGTTACACCAACTTTTAATCAGCAAAAGCTCAAACTATTTCTCCTTTACACAATGGTGATGCTTAACTTTGTTATGATTTCTTGAGCAGGAAAAGGATCATCACAGAATGAGACGCATGAAGAACTATTATGTCTCATGATGTCTAACTTGAAATGAGAAATTCCAATGGACAATAGAATATATTGTATGTTGTGAGAACACACTTTCTATGGTGTATTCCAAAACAATACTTTAGAAGTACTACAGATACGTTAAGTCGTAAATTAAGATATATAATGTGTTTTAAATATATGTGTATACTACTTTGAGTGAGCCCCAGACAGGCAGAAGGGACCATACAGTCAGGCTGGTATCAGGACCTCTATTCAGGCCTCCATTGTTTGCATTCTGCTGGCTGTGTTTGGGGGCAGCTGGAAGGGAAGGGATTCAAGAGAGATTACCATTGGAAGTCAAGGGGCTAAGTAGTTCACTGAGACTGTACACTTGAATAGTACGGTAGTGTGGATCCGACAAGCAGCATACAGTATGAACAGAGTAAAAGATTTAGTAATGAGCACTTTTAATTTAAATTATTATAATTTCGGAATCTTACAATAAATGTTTTTACCGAAAAACATAACAATCTACCGTGTTTTGTACATCCTTGTGGACAGTACTGTAAATCCAGTGACTGGCAGACCTACCTTTGATGGTAATGTTGATGAAGTGTCCCATGGCTTCCTCACCACTGTCACAACGAGCAACACACTGAAAGAGACCTTGGTCTTCAGGGGCCAGTTGAAGGAACTCAGTGACAGTCTGTCTTTGCCTGAAGGGTCCACGGTGTGTCTCGTTGACAGTGGTGAGGTACTTTTGGATATCAGTGAGCCCAGATGGTTTTTCTTTATTAAGTTGGTACCAGGAAAGGTCAACTTGGCCGCACACTGTGAAGTTATACTCTGCATTGCAGGTCAACTTCAGTGACTGGCCCTTTACCCCAAGGAGATAGGCTTTGGGATACTTCACCTGCAGGCCATCTGGAGAGGACAACTATACGTTGAAATCCTCCAAAATTAGGTACAGACTGGAGCTTATCATTTCTATTCAAAAGGCAATTTCTCGTTACAAACAAACATATACAATAGGCTTATGTAATTTTCTTGTGTACCTAAAATGTTGTATGTACAGCCATCATACCATTGTCTAAGTTGGATTTAATTCCAGCATAAGCATTGTTTGGTTTGTATATGCTGTACATACATTCTAATTGATCAAGGAATGAAAGTACTAACCTGTGCCCAGAAAAATGGACATCACAACCACACATATCCATGAAGGAGGCCCAGGACGTCTATCCATTAGCAAACACGTGTTCACACTCGACCCTCAAATAGAAAAACTGAAAAGAGAAGAACGCTAGCTTCTGACGCCGTCATATCTGCATCAGCACACCACACATCAGCATCTAAATAGTCCAAAATACACCAAAGTACCTGAACTCTTTCTGTGCTGGTTCTTCCCCGCTACATGAAAACCACACGGTCCACCGTATCTCTCTCTGAGTTAGTCTTGAGCAGTCTAGGTGTAAGTGAGTGTTGAGAAATCTTACAACACTGCACAGGAACTGACATTGGATGCTGTGAATTCATCAAAGAATGAGAATAAAACGATGGTGCTCTGCCTCCCCTTGTGGCAAAAAAAAAATATGTCAAAGAGATCATTTTCGATGTAATGAAAAGAATCCCAGACACAAATCTGAGTTTGAAGAGATGGCGTGTACATTGAATGTGAAGGTTTTTTAAGAAGAACTTTATTCAAGCTTTGCTGTGGTTGCTGTATTATCTGGAAACGTGAAGATATTAGAGCCGCTCCACTGAATCAAACAATTACCATGATCCTTAAAACCAAAACCAGTTCAGGCCAAATATGGAAGAAATATAAATCATGAAACAGTAACAAAATACAAATGCCAAAGTCAAAGCTCTAAATGTCAAATGAATAAGGTTCAAGCAGTTGGTGTCAGATATTAACAATAAAAGACCGCTCACGGCATTATCCTTTCCTTTCATCTGACTTGACTCATGACTAAATGCCTATAGTGGTATTTTGATAAGGCCCTTCGAAAACGAGTCGTTCTATGATATTGTAGTATCCAGACATCTCCTCGGAAACGCCGCCGTCCTCCACTGCTGGGCTCTCCTCGGACCCTCGGGGGTGGGTCAGTGCATGGTAGCGAGGTTCTTCACAGAGGCCACAGACCAGGTCAAACTTCTCCAACGGAGGCGGCGGGGCTGCGGGACAGTCAAACAGGTGCTGTGGGGTGGGGGGGGGGGGGGGGGGGAACAGATGGAGTCAGTCGACGACACACTACCATTCCATCCCAGCTGCGTTGTATTGTTTCGGATTCGACGGACGGGTTAGGAAACCTGTTTGAAACGCTCCGGCAGAGGCTCTTTGGGGTTGAGGAAGCGTCTCCCTTTGTAAGAGGACCAGAGGAGCAGCAGCAGCAGGGGTGCAGCCACGGACACCACCACCAGACTCGCCACCAGCTTCCCAGACCACTTGTGCTCGGCATCTACGGCAGATGGGGACAGACACAGTGGTCGTGATATGCAGTCCCATGGTCACACTGCCCTTTCAGAAAACAGAGCGGACAGTATCATGCCGCGTTCGATCAGGGAAAGAGTGAGGACCACTGAAAGGAGGGGGAACCGTGACACAAAGAGAGGACTCCCCCCCCCCCCCCCCCAAAAACTTTAGAAAGGTACGAAGTGTGTTTGCGTGTGTGACAAATACAGGAAGAGACTGAGAGAGAGAGGAGCTCAACGACATTCGATATGGGAAACAGCTTTCATCCTGCTAGCTCACCTGTGACAGAACTCATCTCACACGTGACGTTACTGTCCTGCCCCTTGATGTTATAATCATGTATGAACACTTGGACCTTGACGCAGTATTCCGTGTTTGGCACTAGGGGTCTCAGATGATGATACTGAGACATCTGGCAGAGGAAGACAGTGGACAACAGTTGTGTGTGTGCGTGTGTGTGAGAGAGAGATTAATACCAGCACAATGTAGCCAGCCTAGTCTCCATATCAGAGAGAGAGAGAGAGAGAGAGAGAGAGAGAGGAAGGGAGAGAGGGAGAGAGAGAGAGAGAGAGAGAGAGAGAGAGGGAGAGAGAGAGAGAGAGAGAGAGAGAGAGAGAGAGAGGAAGGGAGAGAGAGAGAGAGAGAGAGAGAGAGAGAGGGAGAGGGAGAGAGAGAGAGAGAGAGAGAGAGAGAGAGAGAGAGAGAGAGAGAGAGAGAGAGAGAGAGAGGGGAAGGGAGAGGGGGAGAACTGTCAAGTCATTGACATACAGTCTGTGTATTGTGGCCATCTTCAGGATGCTCCTTGCTCCAGTATCTGATACGGTAGCTAACTTTCGTGTACACTTCTCTCAACGATGAGATCTTTAGAACTGGGTTCTGGATGTTCACCTCTATGGCCCCACCCTGGGACTTCAAAGTCACTGACGGGGGACCAATGGCAGCTGGAAAGATCCAAGGAAGTGTATCAGGAAGTCAGCCAAAGAACAATAAGAGGCATGGCAACAACAACAAAAGATACCCTAAATAAATGTGCGTACTCACTCATGCGGTCAATTGTGAAGTCAATCGTTTCCCATTTGGACAGTATTCCTCCTCCTTCAGTTCTCACACTGCATGTATAGCAACCATGGTAACTGGGAAGCTGACCAAAATCACACTGGTGCTCCTTAATGCTCTGACACACAAAGTGTTCAGTTGTATTTTTCCCACGCATCCTTTGTGATAAACAAGATCAAAAGCAACACATAACTCATTATTTTCTTTTGACTTTACATTGCTAGGCCCACCCTGTCTGTATGGTGCACAAACAGCAGTGTGTGTGTGTGTATGCGTGCCTGTCCACGTACATGCCAGCAGGTGGGTGTGCTAGTGCATCACAACCATGTTCAGTATTAAGAGGAACCGTTGTGTTCCTGTAGACACGCTCATATGAATAGCCTTGATTATTGTACTATTTCGATCAACTTCCCTCTCCTGTGTGGAGTTCCTTATGGGATCACTGCCAAAGAGGAACCAACACCCACTTGAACTTGGCAGTGTATGTCAGGCTGCTCTGCCGACGAAGGGGGGCATCCCACTGCAATATGGCTCCCATGTTGTAGGAGTGGATCTTCACGTGAAGGGGTGGACGCAGAGGGAGCACAGCTAAAATGAAATACAACTTTACATGAAACCAGTGAGATCAAGTAGATAGATTAAAAAAAATATATATATATATACTTTTATTCTTTATTACAGGCTCTAGGCCCAATAGCAAGACATACACCATAAAGAAAAATAAATAAACTGATACATAAACACATACATACATACTCTTCTTCATGAGAGTCTTAAAAAGCACCCATACCAATGTTTCCACAGATATGATTGATATCTGACCGAGCTGCACCTGGGACTCGTGAGCATCATTATAATACCGTTTTGTGACTCATCAAGTCGAGACATAAACTTAAACATCAGGTTCCTCCATAGAGCCTGTAAAGTGCTTAGCCCTGAGTCAACAAAGAGCTTACTAGCACTGCTACACCTGGGCTTTTTCAGCAGTATGCTACCTGAAGTTTGCGCAGGGTTTCCTTTTCGTAGCTGCCCCATAATGGGGCTGCATACATGGGGGGTGCAGTAAGCACGAAACAAGCTCACTTTCACATCATCCGAACAATAGTGGAACTTCCTGACCAACATGTTTGCCTGGACATACAACATTCGTCTCTGCCTGTACATGTCAGCATCATCTTCCATCTTGTCAGTGATGATGTGCCCAAGATATTTCGTACAGTTGGATACACAGAGGGATTGCCCTGACAGGTAAAACATTGGAAAGTGTAGCTTCTGATCTTCCTTGGTCCTACATATCAATACAACACTCTTTTTTGCATTGTACTGTACGTCAAACTCGACCCCATACTCGGAGCATATATCCAACAGCTGCTGGAACCCAACAGTACTGGGGGACATAATAGCCAAATCGTCTGCGTACATCAGATGGTTTACCAGAGTGTTCCCTATCAGACAACCTGTCTTACACTTTCCCAACTGCTTCGACAGGTTGTCCATGTATAGGTTGAACAGGGCTGGAGACAGAAGCCCCCCCTGCCGTACCCCATTGCCTACACTGAAGGGTGAGGATAGGCTGTTTCCCCATTTGACCTGCATACCTTGGTTGGTATACCAGTAGACCAGGATTCGTATGATGCATCCAGGCACACCCCTAAGCATGAGTTTAGTAAAAAGCTTATGGTGATTTGCTCTGTCAAATGCCTTGGAAGCATCACTAAACCCTAGAAGCATTGTAGAGCCCTGCCTTCTGTAGGATTCAACAGCTTCTTTCAAGGCATAGATACATAGATCTGTACTGTGCTTAGACTTAAAACCAAATTGATTTTCTGTGGTGCAAATTAACTCACTCAGTCTATCTAGTAGCATCTTTTCTAACACCTTTGAAAGAATGCTGGCCAAGGCGATGGGTGTATAGTTGTCCAAACTCCCTATTTGCAGTAGCAGTGCTGCTACTCTGGGGCTGGCTAACTTGAGATGCTCCGCAGTGATGTTATCCTTGCCACTAGGTTTGTTATCAGCTAGTTGCTTATAGCATGATAAACCTCGTTGGGAGTACAATTAATCACTTCCTCATTTAACTTGCCCACACAATAGGGCTCACTTTTGATACAATTAGATGTAGAAGTGTAAAGTAGATAAACAGATACCAGAAACAGGCTGTAAAGGAATATAGATTACGTAAAACATGAATAAAATACATATATATATATATATATTTTTTTTTACGGAAAGCAAACTAAGAAAAATATACTTTGAAAAAGTGACTGTGCTCCCCGCTACATCCTCTCTTGCGTTGAGGCAAAGAGATACAAGCACAGCCTACCGTTTAGAGAAATGAACTAAACGGCGCATTTACTGAGCGGAAACAGACGACGTGGGAATAAAACATGAACTCCTATTCATCAAGTTGTCGTCAAGTAAAAATAGAAATCCCTGTTTGTTGTCTGGTTTTCAGCAATTCATCCATACCATGGAAAATACTAATACAGTACCTGGAATAAGTAGAAGAGCCAACACACTGGGAACCAGTGATGCCATCTCACCACACAGCTGGGAACTCACAAGGTAAATAGATACCTGCTCTTCACATAAAGCATAGAAGCAGCAATGTGGTGGTGGAAAGGGAGGATGGCAGGGGAGGTTAGGGTAGGTGAGGGTGGGAGGGATTGAGGGGAGTGTGGGAGGGGGTGGAGGGGTTGAACCAATACCGGGTTGTGCCATTTCATTGTCCTTGTTCGTACCCTGTCACACCTCAGTCGAACAAACATCCACAGCGACGCAATGTGACGAAATGCTCAAAGTGTGTGAATGAGAGATGTAGACGAATAATGAATAGGGTGATAGGTTAGCGTAGACAGCGTGTCTGCATTCAGTCATTCGTCACAGATTACAACGATTTGACACTTTCTCAGTCCCACATTACTTTCAAAAATACAAAGAAGCTTTGTTACAATCGTTTTTTTCTGACTGACAACGCCCTCATTTTGCATGGTTAATACTGTGTACCTCAAACAATGACATGGATTCAAATATGTTTTTTGTTAGACGACAACATGGTGTGCTTTTACTATTCAATTTATTGAAACTACATTTCAGACACAAAAGACCATATCAAAAAGAACGGTATTTAAGTACAATACAAGGACAAACAGAAACAACAAGAAGAATACCATGTGTCACATAACCCCTAACCCCAGGTGGGCTGCACATCATTATCATCACATAAATCCCTAACCTGAAAAACCTTAACTTCAACTAAAAACCTCGCTAACCGGTAAAAAAAAAAAAAAAAAAGGAGATATGAGTTAGCAGAAAAAACCTTATCAATGACTCCTCAGTGATTCCTCTTGAGTCGAATATGAAGAAGTACGCTGAACCGCCTAGCACCCACGACCTCTCCACACCACCGCTCGGTAGAGAGACAGACACATAAAACCCCTATTTTGGTTATTGAACCTTTGATTTCCATGGACATGAATCAACGTGACTCAGAATTGACTTAATCATGTATCTTTTGGTGTTTGTGCCTCAGTTCTTCCTGTCTTCAAGTCTGCATGTTCCGTCACCATCCTGCAGAGGGCAGTGCAGCCCGTAATATCAGCCATCCTGTCCATGATTTCCATAAATCAGAGAATGCACTTTGACACCCAGACAAACTTTGTTTTTATATAAATGTGTCTTTTCCCTTGTGGTCTGCATTCCCAACGCAGTCAATCTCTCCCTGTAGTGATTGCCGTGGCGGATGTCGGGACTGGTTACGTGAGGTCATTATTTGACACTACCACACACACACACCACACAGACTCGCACAGTGAATGGGCAGGTGGTGTCAGTCGACAGGTGTTTTGAGTGGGCTTCATGAGATCTCCTCCTTGTCTACACAACTCGGAAAGAATCCCAACACAGCATGCAGCACATGAAGCACCCAGCACGCAATCACATGGCCGGAAGGACCTGCCGAGTTAAACATAGCTTTTTTTCCGTTTCCATCCTCAAGCCTGCATATACTTTCACCATGGCAACCCATCGATACTGGAGGCAACACAAATTTGTAGTTTGCGGGGGTCAATGTTTCCCGAGTGGGCCGGAGAGCACTTCAAGGATTATCCAGCGTTGGCCCTGGTGAGGCTTCCGGTGTGAGCCAGCGAATCCACAGGCTCCGCCTCACTGTCTGTTTGAGGCAGCCGACGTGTACGCAGAGAAGTCAGAACGATCTGACGGATCTCCTTTGAAATACCTGCCTGTGATAATGAGTACCACAATGGAATGTTCTCCGGAGAGGGGAGATAGGGTGCGGAATACGGAGAGACGCGAGCAAAAAAAAGAGAAGAAGAACCAAAAAAAGAAACAAAAGGAGAGGAGGACGAGGACAGTGTAGACAGAGGCACGGAGGAGATCAATGTGGAAGGAAAGCGTCTGAGAGTTGGAGAGAGACGGAGAGAGACGGAAATCTAGAAAGAGAATAAGTGAGACAGTTAAGGGATAATGAGACGTAGGTAGACAGAGCGATGGAGGAGGGGGGGAGGAGATAGCGGGGGAGAGCGATAGATGACGGAAAAAGGAAAACAGGGTGTGGGGGTGGGGGGGGGGGGGGGGGAGGGGGCGACAGGGGCGACGGGCTGAGGGAGGGGGAAGGGGAGACACGTGTGTCTGTGCTCAGCAGAACGGAGGCTAAAGAGCTGAGTGTGGCCAGAGAAGTGCATGCTGGGAGCCTGCGGGGGGTGTAATGGGATTCTGAGAGAGGCGTTCTACTGGGAAGGTGGGCCGGTGGGCCGAAATGGGGCTGCAAAACTCACCAAACACCCCCACTTCAACAGGGTCAGAGAAGAAGGAGAGAGAAACACATAGTGTGTGTGTGTGTGTGAGAGAGAGAGAAAGAGAGAGAGAGAGAGAGAGAGGGAGAGGGAAAGAGAGTGACAGAGAGAGACTCACCGAACACACCCACATTGTTAGGGTCAGAGAAGAGGGAGAGAGAAGGAGAGTGGGAGAGAAAAAGGGAAAGATAGAGTGATAGAGGGAGAGAGAGAGAGAGGCCGATAAACCGCAAGAGAAAACGCGATGGAGAGGGGAAACAGGCTGTTGACCCTCGTGGGGGGGGGGGGGGGGGGGGGGCACGTGGGCGCGCATTCAACACTCGGCACTCTGGGAGACGCTGTTCCGAGCCCAGAGCGAGTGCTCTCCTCCTACGTCTTCTGACTGGGCCACCTGACCTCTGCTCTCTCCATCTGCTTCCTGAGCTACCACAGGATGGGGGAGAATTCCCCCCATAATGGTCCGGTCCCAAAGGTCTGCCACACTGTCATGCCCCTACTCAACAGCCTCTCTATGGCAGGAAACCTGCTGGGGTGATCCTCTCCAGCAGGCGTTTACTGCGGAGCGGAATTGCTCATTTGGAAATGACATTTCAAAAAGATGATTATAGTTGGGTAAGTGGCAGTCTTTCCTCGAAATCTAGGGTCCTCGTTTTCTACCCTGTGTCACTCCACATGCACCACAAGTGTGTATGTATATGTGGAGTGACTTGATGCAACGAATACACACACGTTTTCAGGGCACCGAGAAAGCGCGCTTTGTGCAGTCTAAGCAAAGATAATGGCTAATTAGAGACCAGGTTTGGAAAATGAGGCTCGGAAAAAGCCAGGGGATATAATTCCAGAGCTGTCAGACAGCCGAAAACACACTGATATTGGTGCCTGATAATCACCATGGACTTCCTCTGAATTCTCTGCCAGTACCTGTCCACAGGTGACACTGACAGTCGTGCCACGTCTGAAAAGGGAAATAACACCAGTGGGCCGTCATCGAACGAGAATACAGGCCCTCATCGCTGATGTGACGGGTTCAGACCAGGGCAAAGTGACGAGAGTGACAGACTGACAGTTTAGGACAATTTGTGACAAGTGTCACACTGCCAGTCCCTGTTTAGGGACAATGTGCGTTGTCTGAAGCCATCCATCTAACAGTCCATCTAAAAGATATCTCTTTGAAAAGTTTGAAGTATTAAACCAATATAACTCCGAAATGTTCCTTATCAAGGTAACGTACGAGCTCTGCTATTACAATGGGTGTTTGTTCGTACAAATATTCTCATATCTAATCCTGTGGCAGAGGGGATTGTAAAAGCCATCAAGCATCACTCGCAGCAGAACAGGCCAACAAAACCTAATATTTGTCCCCAGCATGCTTCACTGGCTCTCTTCAATTATTTCAGTGGTTTGTGCGTGGATGAAAAATAATGAAAATAATCACCAACCATTGTAAGTACAGTGACTGAGATGGAATACCCAAGGAGTGGTGCATCTCATTTGTCTCGATGACTCACATCACAGTGCTCAACTCACTGTATTTTCCTGTTCCATTCACATCCGCTCAACAATTAGCTGTACACTCCTCTGCCGGACATAACGTACAAGCCAGCTGATGACACATTCAAATATCCGCTAGCCAGCTTGTGAGTACAGCTTGTTTGTGCCTCTGTCTCAGATAACTGGGTCAGGTAACACAGACCATTCATAGACTGTAAATATACTCAGCGTCAAACTACAAGTTCCACTGCCCACCGCTACAGTACAATCTCAAACAGGCTGCTATGACTCGGACATATGTGACATTGGTGTGACATTGGACACGCTGGCGTCTACGGAGCGGGAGCAGAGGAGAGGACGGGTTGGGACTCACCTTGACGGTCTCCGAAGCAAATTACATTTGAATTTGAGATTGGTGAGCCGTCATTCTCGTCGCGCGGGCGAGAAAAATGAGTTGTCTGCGTGCTGGAGAATCCCAGGAGTTTGGACGGATGGGTGACACAGATGAGGCGGGGCTGGCCTGGGAAAGAAAGTGAAGGCGATGATAGAAGAGACTGGAAAAGAAGGCAGTGAAGGAGATGAATGGGAGGGGTGAAGGGAAGGGAGGGGTGGGGTGGGGGGGAAGAGATATGAGGGGAAATTAGATAAGAATGACAAGACTAACGGGACGGAGAGAGGATCAGAGTTAGAGGTTTGGTTCAGAGATGTCAAGTCTGTTGTGCTAAAAATATCGTTCTCCGCTCCGGGACACTGAATGGATAGTATTCATGCAGGGGTGACGTTTAAGGGAGTTTTTTTCCGCTACAGTTTGTGTCTATGGATGTCTGTATAGGATGGGGGGGGGGGGGGGGGGGGGTTGAAGATGGGGTGTCTGTGGGGGGTTTATAATATGATATTGATCATGAATTCCAGGTGAGGTGAGGAGGAACTGACAGAAGGAGTGCACACTGCCTTCTACCTACAGTAGCTGACAAGATGATGAATCGGATGGCTTCCTCGTGGAAGCAAACAGAGAGGTTCTCATTTTGTTGAACATGACGACGGTTGCCTGACCTCGAAACAAACTCTGGAAGAGGACAGCCTACCATTAGAGACAACTGACACACCAAAAGCCTTGAACCTCGTTCTACCCTGCTCATTGGTGAAATTAACTCAAATTAATGAGTTCAGGACCAGGAAGACTGTGGTGCTATGATAATCCTCTTACTGGATTCCTTTAATTAAAAACATTAAACACGCGCAACGGCACATGGGGGAGAGAAAAAAAAAAGCAAAGAGGATAATGCTGTTTTCAGGACACGCGCGTCTTTGAAGTCGTCACCAACATGACAGTTATCCCACGGAGGCAGGACTGAAAGGTACATTTCCGTCGGGGGTGTGAAAGCAGTCAATGTCATCTACTGCAGCTCAATCTCATTGTTATCAAACCCTCCATCTGGCATTTCCTGGAAGCATCAGGAGCCCCATGGACATTGCCATTCAGTCACTGCACTTATTGGATCCCAAATCCTCGCGTGTTTGTGGCTCGTGTGTGTGCTTGTGTCTGGAGTCCTAGTCTCTTCCTGTTAATGTGCTGAGCCACTCACGGCAGTATACAGTGTAGTGCCGTGGGATCAGAGACGACGGTGGGTGTCGTCGTGGATGTGTGCTGCCCTTGTTTGCGAGGCGGTCAACAGCCGGTCGAGTCCAGGGCGTGTCGGTGCTCAGCCAGAGAGGGAGGGACGCACCAGGCTGAGAGCCTTGGAGACACTGCGGGAAGAGAACCGGTGGACGCAGAGTGGGGAAACGACAGCCCTGCTCTCTCTGTCTGTCTCTCTCTCTCTGTCTCTCTCTCTCGCTCTCTCTCTCTGTCTCTCTCTCTCTCTCTCTCTGTCTCTCTCTCTGTCTCTCTCTCTCTGTCTCTCTCTCTCTCTGTCTCTCTCTCTGTCTCTCTCTCTCTCTCTCGCTCTCTCTCTCTCTCTCTGTCTCTCTCTCTCTCTCTCTCTCTCTCTCTCTCTCTGTCTCTCTCTCTCTGTCTCTCTCTCTCTCTGTCTCTCTCTCTCTGTCTCTCTCTCACTCTCTGTCTCTCTCTCTCTCTCTGTCTCTCTCTCTGTCTCTCTCTCTCTCTCTTTCCATTCTTTACTCCTCCACCACACGTTGTGTCTCCCGAGCATGACAATGCAGATGTTGCACACAGCAATTTATTGCAACCAAACCCAACCCCCCCCCACCCCCAAAAGCAAACAACAAAGCAGGTGAGCATACCACACCAAACAAATACTTCCGTTCTTCAAGGCTGCTTTGGACTGATGACGTTGGCGTTCTCCCTCGCGCGTCGATTTTCCTCTTAATCAAAGCGAGGAAAGTCTTCTCGAATCCCCTGGCCGCGAACGCACGACTCATCGGACGCCCTCTGTGCCGTGGGGGAGGAGTGAACCGAGCCCACATTATATTCTCTCCCCGGCTTCATCAGTGGCATCCATCACCATGATGCTGTGCTGCTCCGTGGGCTTGATGACTACACAGAGAAATCAGCATCTCCGCCAGACAAAGTGAATTATGGTCCCTGACAGCTTGCCTTCCTGCTGAGCTGTTTGCCGACGCGTCGCCGAGGGTAGCTACGGGGTGTCGGCCATTTCCATAAAGCCCTGGATATGCTGTGCTAATAGTCCCATAATGACCTCGGTGAATAATCGTCTTCTTGCGCTGCCTTCCCCTCGACACGGTCCCCTCTCGGCCCAGTGGCACGGTTACAGCGAGACCCGAGCCCCCACGCGCTCCTCTCTGTGGAGACGGATGACATTCCAAAGTGACATTGTCAGATAAAAGGGGCTGTTGCTCGCTCGACGGAATAGCAGTTTGAATGTCATCAGCGAAGTCCAGACTCTGATTGGGAGCCTGTTTGATGTGCGACTGCCTGATTGCAACTAAGTTTGATCGGAGATATGATATGCGGGGGGTGTCGACACGCACACACACACACACACACAGAAATATGATTTCAGAGGGTGTCTATTGTCAGCAGTTCTGCTTGTGCTCTGCTTTTGTAGAAAGGCCATCTCACACAGGGCAGCATGAAATAGAGTGATAAGGATGTAACAGGGAAACAGCCCTCTCATCTCTTCTCTTTTCTCCACGCTACCATCAAAGGTGGCCGGCCTGCTGCGTTCATCAACATTTCAAATCTTATCTACGCTGTTAAAGCGCTTTAATACACTGCTAGTCCCCTTGCATTATATTAAAGCCAAAGAGGTTGCAATGAGGAGATTTAGGTCACCGAAGGCTAACAACTCACACACACAGCAATTACATTTCTGTCATGCTAGTGGGAGACTTGTCTCATGGACGTTTCACTCAAAGCAAACTACAGCTAAAGTCAGTTCGCTTTTTCACTAATAGAAATGCTTTCATGGAGGTGGCCCAGCTTCTAGTGTGGACTATTTAATTGAAAATATACTCCTTATAAAAATATCACTGCCCACCGAGAATGTCACTGATCAACCCTGAATCATATTCAAGTTTGATGAGATTAGTTCTTCTGACCTCATAAACAAAACACCAGGTCATTCTTTTAAACCATCGCCATGGTCTGCAATCCACTCACAATCTGATGGGTGAGCGTTCCACAACAGAGGTGACATATCCAACTTGTTCTGAGTGCCGTGTGCAAAACAGGTCACCTTTTTTCAAACCCCTCGTTCTTTTCATGTCGAGAGGAACCTTTTTTTTCTCCAGTTCAGGCTTCGTTCCCCAGCTCAATGGCTGGACGGTGCCTGTGTTGTGTTGACAGGAGGCAGACAGGACAGTTTGCATTTAGCATAGCATAACCGCCATCGATCACAACACATTAGTCTATGGGTTGCAGATCTCTGGGTCTCATCGATCTCCTTCGCGCTGAAATCGTCACCCCTCTTCCTGTGTCGGAGCGATCTGATATCTGATGCTTGATTTGCCCGTCTGCGCTCTCTCGCTCCTCGGACTCATCCTAACAGAGACATCGATCTGGGGGGCAGGCCTCGCAGCTCCTGCTCTTCTGGCTCATTCCTTCCCTCCTTCTCTTCTGCCCCTTCGCTTTCTTTCTTTCTTTCTCTCTCTCTCTCTCTCTCTCTCTCTCTCTCTCTCTCTCTCTCTCTCTCTCTCTCTCTCTCTCTCTCTATCTCTCTCTCTCTCTCTCTCTCTCTCTCCCCCCAGGTCATTTTCTTTCCCTGTCTGTACATTGACATTTAGTATTTTTTTTACATTGAGTCATGTAGTCTTTCTCTCTAGTTTGGAGTTTCCATGCGACACTACATCAATTCTATCTTCCCTCTCTCTACCTCAACTTTGCCATGTCAACTTAACTTGTAGTAGGGAGTCAGATGACTAATCAGAAGGTTGACAGTTCGATTCCCGGCTGTGCCAAATGACGTTGTGTCCTTGGGCAAGGCACTTCACCCTACTTGCCTCGGGGGGGAATATCCCTGTACTTACTGTAAGTCGCTCTGGATAAGAGTGTTTGCTAAATGACTACATGTAAATGTAACTTGTGCGATGGAACATCGAGGGGATTTTTCTTTTTCAGTCCCTTCACAATGGCAACTGGTATGTGCTGCCTGGGCACTGACCAGTGACTGATGGCTTCCCACAGATATGGAAGTGTACCGCTGTGTGGATTTCAGGCACCAACACGTCAACCATTCTCTGTATTTCCTCACAAAGGTGAAATCCCAGTCTTCGCCTTTACACAGGAAACCCGCTGCCGTTCTTTCTTTGCTTCACATCGCACCCGTTCATGTTTTTCACGATGGATCCCTGCCTGAGGATGGAAGGATTGGTTGTGTCCAAATGGATCTCATGCGGTGGCTTTTTCTTTTCAAGACGACATGGTGCTTTCTCGCATTCAAATATTGTGAATACCGTGTTTTTCCTTTGACCTTTAAATGACTGAATCATAATGTATTCACTTAGCCGAAACGTGTATCCAAAGTGCCAAGAGCAAAGTCCGGTGTCAGTTTAAACCTGCATCCTTTTCTACTGCGGCCAAGTGCTCTTACGACTGTGTCTTTACCCTTCCCTCCCCAGAGCAGCCACAAAGAGGTTCACTCTTCTCCATCAAAGGGCTCCGACACATCGAAACAAGTTTTTTTGGGTGGAAGGAATAATGATCCTTGAAACAAAAGACTTTCTAAACAGAGATGGCAACGGCTAATGTCTGTGTATTTTCATTATTAGACCTTTCTCGAATCTAAAGTGTGACGATCACTGCTTTACTGCGTTCTTTCAATGCTTTGCCACGGTCGTTTGATCCCAGAGCGGAGTTGCCGTTGTAAAGTCACCGTTTCCGACATCCCCACGGCTGCAAACACAGCGATATTTCACATGTCCACAGATGGCAGTTCCAAACGGGCACCCTCATTGGGAAAGACAAGTACATCTCTTTGTGTTGTCCCGACTTCAGGCTCCTCAATGCCATCTGTGCAGCATTACAGCCTCAAAGCACCGTGCAGGTGTGTCTTGCATATTTATCTCTTAGAGTGCCGACATGGTCACTTGAGGTGAGCTCAGTTATATTTCAAACGCATGGCTCCTCCAGTGAACATCACATGACATTCGGCGCCCATACTGTTGTGTGTCCTCTTTCCCCATTGTTGTCGATGAAGAGTACCCTTTCACAGGACTCTGTACAACGTATTTTCCCAGCGCAAGGCAGCGATTGTATGTGTCAGCCTGTTGAACGCTGTCGTGTGGAGGGTGGGTCTGATGTAGACAGGTGAAAGTGGGTCAAACCCCCAAGACAGAAGGGTCCAGCACTTCCAAATCCATTCAAGGTTCAACTATTACGGCCACACAACTACCCTAAGGTTGTCTAAAGTCAGAACTTCTACAGAGATGGTATCCTTCTCTGCAAAGCAATCATTGCTTACGCAGCCAATGTCTACAGTACACAGCCTGTTTTTTGTTTTTTTAGATTGGTGCAGTTGTTCAGAACACCTGAAGGGGGCACTCAAGATGTGTCAGAATGTCAGAAACCAAACCAAGCACATTCACCTGAAAGCAAGACTGAGAGATTACAAAAAGACAGCATTTTGTGTCTCTGTTCAGTGATAACCGGAGGATCCACACCAAGCATGTGAAGCCTTGTTTTTTTGGACAGTTTCTACAAACAGCACATTCAAATTCAAAACTGAACTCGATGCAAATTGGAAAGAGATGATACCTGACGATGGACAGTAAAGAGTGTTTGACACAACCTTTCACACGCATGTCAGAATATGGACAGGATACATTTCTGTTAGCGTCTGCGCCACAGGGACAGTCAGAGATTGTTGCCGACGGGTAAAAGAATGATTTGAACTGATTCGACTGACACAACACACTGTGGCAACCAATCAATATGACACGTTTCAAAGTAAGACCCAACCCCTTCTACGCACCTGGGGAGATGATGAAAATAGAGAGTGGATCTACCGCGTGAACGCACCTGTATTACAAGTCAATAGATTCAACCCCTGTTGGGTGTGAGTATCTAAGCTCAATTGCACCGCTGAGGCGCATATCTCAACGACATCAACAAAAAATACTGCTTTGTCAGCTTAACTTACAGCATGTAATATCGCGACATGAGATGCTGTGAGAGGAGGAGTGGTTTCATTGACACCATCACAAAGCTGAGACTGAAGAAGATGCTCGGCGAGCCAGAAAAACGTCTTGTACTTGGACGTCTTCCTTGTAGCGTTTGCCGTTCAACTAAAGACGTCTACCTCTGAAATATATCCTTTCAAACCCGGCTCATTGCTGGGACTTGGTTCTTTCAGTGTCGAGTCCTCCGCTGTCAATGGGACGGCCGTTTGAAGAATAGCCACAAACCCCTGATTTAGAATGGGAAGGTGTTCAAGCAGGAAACTCAGATCTCTAGTATTGAAATCACAAGCAGTATCCAGCCAGGGTGAGAGGCTGTGTCTCATTTCTAAACATTACAAACCTTCAACGTTGAGACTTTGTTCCTTGTGGCAAGCCTATAATGGGCTTTTAAGTTGACGAGACTGTGGCGTACTAAGATAGTGCCTGCATGGAGGAGGAAGTAATTACCAAACCTGTCCAGCTAACAATGGCCGTCTGCCTTTTTTCCCTCTTGCGGCGACAAGAGGGCGCCGACAGGAAGTCATGTTGCATTGTGGGACAATAAAAGGCGCCTGTTTGATGACTCCGGGAGCACTGAATTCTACTTACACTCGACAGAGAGAGAGAAGGAGGTCAGAATGAAGCAGACAATAGCCCACACACAGTGCGTGTGCATGTGCTTTGTATGTTTGTGGGTGTTTGTGTGTGTGTGTGTGAGAGTGAGTGTGTGTATGACCTATGTCTCTGAGCTTGAACCAAACACAAAGTTACGAAACCTTACATCACACGCCTTGTACCAAACCCGCATCAATTATCAACAATGTCAGAATCAGAATGAGCTTTATTCGCCATATCAGTTCACCCAAACAAAGAATGGGATAAACATCAATCTCAAACAATCTAAGTAAATGTAAAAAGTAGAAAATGTACAACAGTCTAAATAATTCTAAACGATACAATACAATGTAGAATATGAAATATAAAATAAGATATAAAATGAGCAATATGACTGGTGATTTTGTGCAATGTACAATAAAGTGTTTTTTTTTAAAGATTTTATAAATACATGTGTTAGTGACAATGGGAGTCATTAGCCTTATTGATGAGGCCAGCTGTGGATGGAAGGAGGTTTTTATGGCGTGAGGTTCTGGTCCTGATGTACCAGAACGTTCCTTCCTTTCTTGGAGGCCTGCTCCAAGGATTTACATGTAACAATGTCTCGGTGATTCCCAATCAGGCTGTCTGAGAGGCCAATCTTTGTGCTAAAGAGCGAGTGCTTACAATAATACACACATCTAGGTTGAGTGAGGTAGACGGAGGCAGAAGCAGAAACAGAGACAGAGACAGAGACAGGGAGAGGGAAAGAGATACAGAGGGTGAGAGAGAGAGAGAGAGAGAGAAGGGGGAGGTAGTGTGAGAGTGAGAAAGAGAAGAGAGGGGTATGATTGAGAGAGCGAGTGACAGAGAGAGAGATAGAGAGAGGGAAGAGAGAGAGAGAGAGAGAGGGGAGAGAGAGAGAGAGAGAGAGAGAGAGAGAGAGGGGAGAGAGAGAGAGGAGAGAAGAGAAAAAAGAGAAAGAAGAGTGAAAAGAGACTGCGGGGTGTCTCTCATTCTTTATGCAGCCATGAGGCTCTCAGACTGGTCCATCCCTCCCTCTCTGGCTGCACACCCACTCTCAGCTCCATCCTGGACTAGGCTGGAGGCTGGCTATTAACAATGCACAAACAAGGGAACAAACATGCAAAACACACTCAAATACACACCCAAACGCACACTCACACACACAAAGGGCTGTGCACACAGACAAACAAACACAAGGACATTTGATGTCCTTGATGATTTGCAAGTCTTACACACCGCTAACCAACATGATAGGGGCAGACAATGCACGATTGAGTGTCTACACTCACACTTCAAATAAAAAATCGGATGAAAATCCAATTCCTGAACCATTTCCATTCCCTGTGCCAGCTGAGAGCAGCCTTTCTACTGCTGGCAAGGGGGACTAATACACAGTTAATGTATTCCTCTCACACAACTGGGGATGTCTGTCTGGGACAGAAGGCTCGCTCCACGAGGCTGAGATTCCCCTGAGTCAGCAGCATGTATCACAAGCAACCAGCAGGGTGACTAGAGCTGGTGGGGGGTAGGGGATGGGAGGGCCAGAGTGTGTGTGTGTGTGTTTGAAGGGGGGGGGGGGGGGCAGGTGTAGATGGTGTAGACACTGGCTTCGATGCAGGAATCTAGCCCTTCCCTCCCCACCAGTTGTTGTAATTCTTGCCTCTTGTTGCGACAGCCAATTGGGGTGATCAGAAGGAACATGGTCTGATTGTTGCATTTCCGTCCAATCTATAGCCACGGCAATTCTACAAGAGAAGTCGAGGGGAGTTTAGAATGGGATCGTAAGGACGGCAGGTAGGCACAATGCTGCTGAACAACTTTTTGTGTTGGACCTCATCTCTGCTTCCACGCTAGACTTCACTGTAGGAAAGCACTGTCTACTACTAGTACTATGACTGGACTTAAACATACTCCAGTTCATTGTATTGTGCACACCGAACAAGTCTCTGGGTTTTCTCTCTAACCTGCTCTCTCTCTCTCTCTCTCTCTCTCTCTCTCTCTCTCTCTCTCTCTCTCTCTCTCTCTCTCTCTCTCTCTCTCTCTCTCTCTCTCTCTCTCTCTCTCATTTCTTTCCTCTCTCTCGCTATTTCTCTCTGTACAAGGTGGTTGCATGCGTCCTGCTGGCAGAGCACCTCCAGTATGACTGAGGTAACCGGCCCAGGAGAGGAAGACTGGCTTGGAGGACACATTTTGAAATGAGAAGGTTTTCAATTACCATGTGCAGTGAGGACATGGGAGAGGAAAATTGCATTTCTTTTCATGGAGCGTCTGACTGTGTACTCTCTCATCCGTCGGTAGGGGAAAAAGATAATAGATATTCATCTGGAGACCTTATTACCTTATGTGCCCAGGGACTAAGGGAGGGAGAGAAAAAAAAACACTTCTCTTTTTGGAGTATTCTATCAGCTCCCACCTCCAAATTGACAAAGAAGCATGATTCCTTTGGGCCCAAAATCCGAACAGGCAAGCTTTGACCCTCTCTGCCCCAAACCCCCACCCCTTCCCTCAGGAAACGCCATGATTCCAAAGTGATATAGCATCCAAAGGAGTTACTCAAAAGGTGATTTATTTTTGCTTGAAGGACAGGCTCTAGAGATTAGGAGATTATTAGTATGTAAGGCAATTCCAAAATGTTATTGTATCTTGGCCGTAAGCTCCTTATGCAATATTTATGTGGTGTTCTCTTATCCCTTGAGCATGTCTCAGGTGCACCTGGCCACAAGAAAAGACACACTTCCTGACTTCTTTTGCTTTTCAGGCATACTGACAAACACGCTTTGTCATTGGAGTCTCTCGTCCAGACAGAGTACTCTCTGTAGCACCCGGTGAACCAGCAGATGAAATCACTTCCACGACAAGTTGGAAAAGGGGGCGGTCTCACAGCATGAATGGGTTGTCATAGCAACACCAGTGCGTGTGTTTGTTTGTTTTTCTTAGAATATCTCCTCGATACGTGACCACACCTCTTTCATCAGGATATTGTTTGAAAACAATAAACGAGACATATACTTTGATGGAACCTTGTGCCTTCATACACACATCTCATTTAGGATAAATTAGGGAATACATAAGCGTCCATTTAAATCTGTGTCTATGCTGGTATTAGCCACGTCTCTACCTTCATCAACTGCATTTGAAAAATGATGAGGACTGATTAGCCCTATGTTGTTGTAGTCGTTTTTGGTTCCTTTTGTTCCCCTTTGACAAGCATCAGGGTGACTGTAGACATGCCATCTCTGGTAGCACGGTCCTGTGCTACTGAATAGAATGAAGCAGGCCAACCTTCCCTTCTCTCTCTGTGTTCAGTTAGTCCTTTACATCCCTCACACACAGGGCCTTCCCTCCTTTGTCCACACCTTCCTTCTCAGCTCTCTCTCTCTCTCTCTCTCTGTCTCTCTCTCTCTCTCTCTCTCTCTCTCTCTCTCTCTCTCTCTCTCTCCTCTCTCTCTCTCTCTCTCTCTGTCTGTCTCTCATCTCTGTCTATGTCTCTCTCTCTTCCTCCCTCTCCCTCTGAGGCGTCTCAGTCAGCAGGTGGAGGTTGCCGGCGCTGGCAGGACCGAGGCGGTGTCACTCACACGGAGCGGCTGCTCTGCCACGTCGCATCCGTCCATCTGTCAGCCGGGCCGGCCCATCAATCACACGGAGGCTCGCAGGTGAGCCAGGGCTCCGAGGAGCCCAGAACAACCATTAATCACTCAGAGGAGGACATGGACAACGCCTGTGAGGCTGGGTGGGTGTGTTGGACGCACGTGCCTGTTTGTGTGTGACACCGAGAGAGATGGGTGTGCGAGTGTCTCTGTGTGCGCGAGAGAAAGAGACAGAGAGAGAGAGATAAGGGGGGGGAGGGGGGATGTGTGTGTGAAAGAGAGGGTGATGTGTGTATGTATAGAGAGAGAGGGAGAGGAAAAGAGGAAGAGGGAGAGAGAGATGAAGAGAGGACTAGAGCGCAAAAGAGAGCAAGAGAGAAAAAGAGAGAGAGAGAGAGAGCGAGAGAGAAAGAGTATCTGTGTGAGATGGAGAGATATTTTCCACGATAACCCAACATATGTCTGCCGAGATATTCCCCACCCAAGAGTAACTAACACCCTCTCAGAGTGGGCCTAATTTAGCTCTGGGAGTGAATCTGAGAGAAGATCAAGTTACAGCATCTCTTCCCCAATCTCAGGCATTAGCAGCGTGGGTGTGAAGGGAACACGTGCGGTCAAGGAAATAATCAGAAAGGGCTTGATGGTCACGGGCCGGTGTAGCCTTACACAGGCCTAGCACAGACAGATCGTTTAAGAAACCAGTGACCCCATTAGTGCTCAGCGCTCTATCAGCTAAGTTACCTTAATGACCGATTGCAGGGCTCTAAACGAAATGGCATCCATAGGCTCTTGTTGCTAATGAACGGAGAGAAGTACTCTGTGGCCTGCCAGAATGATTAGTGTTCAAGGATGACCTCAAGCTGTGTTGATGAGCAAAAATGATGTGTCTGTCTGTCTTTCTTTCTTCTTCTTTAGTTTTTGTATAGTACAACTACAATACAACTACAACTAAAATGAGTTGTATAGTCAGTTTGATTGACGCTTGTATTGAACCAAGGAAGTGGCGCCCTCTTTCAAACCTTTAACTCATTACCATTGGAAATCCATACAAAAGAGACACGAAGAGACTTGGGAAATAATGGAATATAAATTGTGGTTGTAAAAAAAGATGAAATACAGGTAATCAAAAGGAAATATTGGAGGCTGCCATTGCTCATATAGAGTACTGTACTTCAAATGAATACAAGTCTGTATGCTTTCACGTGTAGTGATTCTATTCAGCGTTTCTTGGCATGTTTTCAAATGAGGGCATTACCATTCCAGCTAATTATGCTCTCAGAACTCATTGAACGTTCTTAGATGTCAGGAAACATTTATTTTGGTACCTGCATTTGTGGAGGGGCTTCAAGGGCAGGGAAGGCTATCTTCTTCAAGCTTACAACTCAATGTATACGGTTATCGGTATATATGTAAATGTTCGTATACTGTATGCATGTGCATGTGTGTTTTTTCATTAAAATATATTGAGGTAAAGTACAGGCATAATTACATATACAATATGTGCAAAAATATGCATAATGATGTGATATGATTTGAATATATTGCTTAAATTTCATTCACCAAGAAAACTGCATTGCTGAAGGAGAAACGAGTTTATTTTCTCGTCAACAAGACTTTTAATGACATGCAATTAAACGATAAATTGAGGTAGATAAACAAGAAAATAAACACACCATCCAGCATAATTATTCCCCCCCATAACAGTGTATGAATGTTCGTCGCGGGTCTCTCTACAACATGGCATATTACGTGCCTGATTTATAGCTTGAAGTTCCTGGCACTGTTGAAAGTGTATGGAAATGTGGGAATGATTTATTCATGATGGGAAAATATCTATGACTTCACCCTGGACCTGCACACTGAGCTGGCAAGGGATTGTCTACTGTTAGGGAGAACGTAACAAATGATAATTTGGCATATGAATAAATAATAAAAGCAAACACAGTGGTAAGCTGTAGCATAGAAAAAACCCCAAAGGCAATTAACTCAGGGAGTTAGATAGGGCAATTAATTTTGTTTATCTGTGATGTACAACTTCTACACAGACCCATGAGGCCTACTACTGTCGCCACTATCACATTTTATTATTTAAGCTTCATGCTGTTGCTTATTTGTTGAGAAGTAGGTCTGCAATGACTTTGCAGTATGTCATTACACATTGTGAATGTGTTCAACTCAATTTCTTGTTTCTGGGCTGCACTGCTGATATGATCAATATGAGATAGTATCCAGGCAAATACATGAGTATTCCTTTGAAAGGATAAGACCTTATCTTTGTAAGCAGCTGTTGTGCTCCGTATTGACTAAATGCTGATCCATCATGTGTTTCCTGTGTAGCTGTTAGCCATTGACAGGATGAACATACCGTTCTAGTGTAGATGTCATGTACAGAACATACTGTATAGGCAGGGAGCATCATGTTGGAAGCCAAGAATTACAGACAGAAACTAAGAACGTTGATGTTTTTCACCTAAACGTTTCCACTCACACTGATTTGCGAGATCATAGTGAAATCAACTGTTTGATCATTGACATCACTGCTCTCACCACACTAGATACAGTACTCCTTTTCTTGGGAGAGGACCGTAACTTATTCCACAGGGTTCAGCCCCATTAAGCAGGTGGTCACCTCCCTTCCATGACCTGCCATTGGTTGTTCCCTGCACACATAACCCAGTGGACAACCTAGGAGCGGAGCCAGTTGAATACCGATTGGACGGTGTTTGTTTCTCATTAGCCTGCCCTGATAACCCACCTGTCTGCCATGGGTGACAGCTGCTGCTGTCAAATCAGAGAGAAAGAAGGTCCTCTCTCTCGGTTATTTACGAAAACAAGCTTCCTGTGTGTCCGTGCTGAAGAGAGAAAGATGCAGCCACACAAGTAGGCTGCTGTCATAATGAATAAGAGAATGTGCGCACGTATGTTTGTGTGCGTGTATGTGTGTGGATTTACTGTGCGTCAAAAGATATTCAGGTATAGGACAGGGATACCTCTTCTAAGTTATATGGATATAAGTCAGGGTTTTTTTTTGACGGTCATTGACTTTAAATATAGTCTGTGTTTGTGTATGTTTGGAGCGCTGACATTGCTCCTCAGGACACTTCAAAGTGATGCACACTAAATCCCAATCTCGCTCTCTTTCTCTCTCTTTCAAGCTTCCCTTTTTTCAGGCCCAGCCTTGATGTCTTCTCTTCGACTCAAAGTTCAATCGTTCCCCGCTTCTTCAATCAGTCAATTCTTGGGATTCCGTCATCAGATATGTCTTATCTCGACTGGACTAATTGTCGGCATGAATGACCGATTCCTTTTCCACACATGCAGCCTGGTCCAACTACAGTCAAGTGAGACGTGGCCCCAGTCTGTCTCAGCCTCAGTCCCCGAGGCTCCAGACTTTTTCATTAGATCCACCAGTTGGAGCTCAAGTGAGGCCTGGATATTTAACCTGTGGGTCATCGCTTTTCCTTTTATCACATCAAAAGACTTGTTCAGACTTCAAAGATCTTTTTGATCTCAGGAATGGGATTTGCCAGTGATAAAACGTGGATTATGGACCGTAGCGGCGGACGTCCTATCCACTGGCAGGTGGCCGACGGTACTGTCAGTTGTCTAACCAAGTTCTAGTCATATCACTTATGATAGGTGATCAAGGCAAGACTGTTACCAGTCGGGCAGGGATAAGCCTCTAAGGATGCACCAGAGGATATGATGCTCATTTTAGACACCAGTGGAAGTGAATGGTCACAATTATTTCTAGGTCGTGGTCTTCGGTTCTAGAATTCCATCTGATATGTTTGAGCCGAAGAGGGAGGACATCAATATGAAATGCGGCGAGGAGGGTTTTCAAAACAAAGGCGTCGGCCCACACTCTCAACACGCTCACCAGAAACTCGTGGCCCCCCCCCTCCCCCCCCCTCCCCATTTCAGGCTGTATTCAGTCTTCCAGACGCACGTAGACGCTCTGAGACACTGGGCCTCCTCACAGAGTCACAAGCTAGCAGCTGGCCTTTCATCCGGGCCCGAGTCATTTTTTTGTTCCCAGTGTTGTCATCCCCCCCCCCCCCCCCCTCCAGCCACCCCCCACCCCCCGTTCCTATGAAGAACGTTTCGCCCAGTCCCTCATCGGATTATAGACTTGGAGACTTTAAAGTCTGGTCGGCGAGGCTGGGTTTCCAGAACATTCAGTGTCAGAGGGCAGCCTCGCTGAGATGTGTGGCGCTTCGCCGGAAAAAGTCGCCGGCAATGAATCACATCTTCTTCAAGCAGCATGCAAGAATGCAACACTTCTTGCAACATTTTCTGGAGCAAGTCCTCAGACATCCACATAGATGTGTCACAGTTAGTGGCAAATTTCTTTGAATTATTTTCTTTGAAATGGCATGGTTTTTTGTTTATAGCTAAAACAGCAATGTTACCTGTAAACAGTTCAGGTTTAAAGAGCTTGAACATCATCATAAAATGGCATCAATGCATGTGTCCGCATACTGAAACATCTTCAAATGTGCACATTACTCCAAAATCTCTTTCTCTCAATATTCTTCTCTGTTCCTCTCTTTCTCTTCCTCTCTCTCTTCCCATCTCCAATCCTCTCTCTCTCTCTCTCTCTCTCTCTCTCTCTCTCTCTCTCTCTCTCTCTCTCTCTCTCTCTCTCTCTATCTCTCTCTCTCTCTCTATCTCTCTCTCTCTCTCTCTCTCTCTCTCTCTATCTCTCTCTACTGTAACATTGTTTTGACATGAAAACAAATCAGACGTCAAAACGGTGTTCACGATTCTTCAGAGATGAACCTCGGCCCAGGTTAGCAGGTGAAGGGACTGGGGGTGCTTCTCCTGTGACTATCAGCAAGCCTGCAGTGGGCTCATCCTGCAGTTGAACTCTCCACGTATGCGTGAGCGTCCTCACAAATGCTTTCTCCTAATTTCACACTGTCACTATGACTTTGGAAGAAAAGGCCATCACAGACAACAAAGGGAATCTGTCAGCCCCCTTTCTTTCTCTCTCTCCGCGCCTTTTTGAAGTCGCGTTGCCCTGGAGTTTGAAGACAAGTGTGACTAAACCGGCAGTCATTCTCGGCAGAGGAAAGGCTGCATCGTTTAGAATAAGAGAGCCATTAGTGTTGTTATGCCTTCCATGGTGGGCTTCTTTTTCGTTCTTTTTTTTTTTACAGTTTCTTACGACCTGGTTGTAAACAAGCCACAATAACGAACTAAACGTTAGCCACAATTACAGCTGCCTAACCAAGTGGGTGCCGGCCGTGTTTTACGAGACCCGTTTCGACGGTCGCAGATGATGTTGACGGAGGCTAAGTGAGAGAATTGACGGGCGCTCTCCGCCTAATGAACATTCACCATGACAAATGGGCGTGCGAGGCCTTCTGAATGGAGGTGTGTGGGATCACCCGGAGGGCCCTGGGGAACACTACTGAAACGTGTCATTAAATGGCGGTGCCGCGACCTCGGCTGTTTGTGTTGGGTCAACCCCGCTAATGACTTCCTTTCCACGGCTCCCACGTCATGAAGGGCTGATAGGTAAATCAAAAGAGTGGAAGTGAAAGGGATGTCTCTGTCTGAGGCAAAAGAGGTAACAGGAATGATGGGTCATTTTGAATAATGATTCGAATTTAGCGAGCAAACAGCCGCCGCCGTGAATCTGCGATGTGGCAGGGAGGCATAATCATGTGTTTGGGTGTATTGTGATGGAATACAATTGGTATATGAATGTGTATATGGATATATAAATGGATCATTTCAAAATGTTCATGTTCCCAAACGCCCTGTGGTTTTCACAGTCCGGCTGGTGTATCGAGACCAGACGGAGAATCTGCCTGTTCCTGCTTGTTGGTTCCAAAGGCGTCTTCGTTGATGATTCATCTCTGTGTTGGCAGTTAAGGCTCCACATATCACCCCTATCACCACATATCTCCCATATCCCTGTACATGCAGAGAGAGCTTACATGACCACAGTCTAACGTTGCTCTTGCGCTTTCGTATTTGAGTGAGTCGCACGTTCAGGAGAGTGTTTTGAGCCCAAACGAAACGTCCTGCCGATAAGTGTTCCCTAAAGAACTTCCCGGGCCCTCAGAGAGCCGCATGAAGTGGCGTCCTCGACAAGCCGCCAGAGGAACAACAGCTGTGTTTTCCTTTTTGACCCCATCTCTCTCCTCCGCATCTAGTCTCTCCTCCCCTCTCTCTCGGATCTCTTCCCTCCTCATCACGGCCCTTCACAGTCGTGTAATCGCAGACGGCCATCAAAGAGAGCTCGCCCACTAATTGCACGTTTTGAGAATTCTAAAGGGCTCTCTTAATTAAAGCCCTCGGAGAGTCCACAGAGAAGACTGGGAGCCGCCTAAAACATGTTTGAAATGTCATCGGAGAGGGTCAAGCTGGAACAACACCGGCGGACCGCATGAACGACATCACATCTCGCATGCAGACTCGCACGCGCTTGAAAAGTTATCCGACGAAAGGGCGGACACGATCGCGAGGTGTGGGGGGGGGGGGCGCCTCCGGTGGCTCACCGGCGGAGTCGGCACGCCACGGGAGGATGTGCAGCTGTAAATTCAAATTCAGCCCCGGCCACTCGCTCTCTCCTGTCTATCTCATTCTTTCACTGTCCAATCAAGCATGAAAACACACCTCAAAAAATGATATATATATGATTTTTTTAATCACATCTTTGTGCATTGCCCCTGGTTCGCAATTGATTGAGATCTGGAGCTGTGTGTTTTCAAGGCCACCTCTTGACATTTGTGGCAGCATATCATCAAATCAACATGTATTCGTAAGGCCCTTTTTACAAGCAGTGTCACATCCCTTTTTGGAGAAATAATTTAAGGCGTTTCAACGTGATTAGATGATTTGTTGAATAGCTTAAGAAATAGGAATGCAGTAAAATACTTTGTAAAACAAAGGAGAACGATATGTACAGTATACTGTAGCTAAAGGCCCAGGCCAGTGATATGGAGACATGAAAGTACTTTGACCCCACCAAAAAAGTGCCTTCAATCTCTCTCCATCTTTCTCTCTCTCTCCTTCTCAAATGACTTACTGCAAAGTTGAACTGACCTATATAGGGCAACATGCTTGTGCATGGTTTCCTCATTTGCTAACTGTGTCTATCTTAGCCATTCCCTTGAACTCTAGGTGGCTGTGTGGTTTAGTCTCAGTGGTCACGTCCCTTCCACAAAGCTCTGATTAAGATGAATGGCCAATGGGAGGTTAAAACAGTGATTACATACCAGCTGGCAACCTCTGCTTGCATTTAACATCAGCCCCTCTGCACAACCTCACTGGGTCTCTGAGGGAGCTATGGACAGAGGTAGGAGGGAGGGAGGGAGGGAGGGAGGGAGGGAGGGAGGGAGGGAGGGAGGGAGGGAGAGAGGGAGGAGAGAGAGAGAGAGAGAGAGGGAAGAGGGAGGCAGGGGGGATAGAGAGAAAGAGGGAGAGCAAAGAGGCAGAGTAAGAAGAGAGAGAGATAAGGACAGGGAGGGAAGGAGGTAGGGAGAGACAGAGACAGAGATGAGCAAGAGAGGGAGATGAATTAAGATCGAGACAAATGCAGCTAGACATCAGTGTGAGGTAACGCCCACAAGCCTGTAGTCTTATATTAGTCTTTTAATAGCTGGCAACTCTGCAATTGCTTGACATCTGATGTATCTAGGTTCCTTAATGTTTCTTCCATCATCCTTCCTATGGAAACAAAATAATCCAATACATATTTTCTGTTGCATTCGGCACATTTAAGTTCAAGCGTGGACAACTGTCTAACAATCACATTGATTAATGGTGTGTAGGCAGTAGACGAGTCATTACCATGGCGACCCAGTCTCTAATGTTTTCATTTGCGCTTGTTATTAATGATTCGGTACTCTGGCTAATTAGAAAACGTGAAACGACTGTGTCTCCGAGAGCTTGTCAGGATAAATGAGCAAGTATTATAGCTGTCAGAACACAGGCAAACACACTTTCCTCCGAGACTTGTTGCAGTGCGGTGAATAAATAATGAGGTTATATGTTCCAGAGGTCTTCACCAAATTATGCTCATGGGCTTGTTGGAGGAATTCTGTACAACTGTTCAGTGTTGTGCTGCTTGCTGTTACTTCACTGGAGAATGTTGTTTGGAATGTTAAACTAATAGGCTCGCTGCTGGTTTCCAATTTCATAATTGAATTATTTAGCTCTTTCTTCTTATTTATTCAGAGTCTGTCGTACTGTGGTTCACTGATGGGGTCAACGTTTATTGGACATGATGAGAGGTTACTCTTTGGCAGGTTTCATTAAATCTGGGCACCTGCTTAAACCTATATTGCCACACTCGATGAAAGACACCAAATATTGCAACGATTTGGAGGCCTTTTTCTGCGTCTCCTCCTCCTTCACCTCGATGAAGAGTCCCAGCGTCAGCATCACGGTCTCCAGCTAATGGAAGGTGTTGGATTAAGTCTTGCATTTTGAACAGATGTGCCGTTTCTGGAGGCTGCGAAACGCTGAGTGGCTGGAGACGAGGGAGCTGTCAGTGTCGAGGTTTTTCGGCTGCCTCTGACAGCAGATTTAAGAACTTTCAGCTCCACCGCCTGAGGAGAAATAGCGTCGGTGAAAAAGCCTTCTGATTGGCGGACGTCCCAGTTTGAGAGCCGCACACGTCTCTTCACTCCTCACTTGACGCACACTCGCCGCTTCCAGTTTTTGACGACAGCCCGGCACACTGAAGTTCATCGCCTTTTCGAAAGAATTCACGGACAACGTTTTGCATGATGGTTACAATAACTTACCCTGTGACTGCATAGCAATGCCCACCGTTACATTTTACATGTTTACATTTTAGTCATGTAGCAGACGCTCTTATCCAGAGCAACTTACAGTAAGTATAGGGACATTCCCCCCGAAGCAAGTAGGGTGAAGTGCCTTGCCCAAGGACACAACGTCATTTTGCACGGCCAGGAATCGAACTGGCAACCTTCAGATTACTGGTCCGATTCCCTAACCGCTCAGCCACCTGACTCCCCACAGTAACATGTTGGTACACAGGAACAGCCTCGTAGCTGCTGTACATGATGACTCAGCTGTACGTAATTAAACAGACAGGTACTGAAGTGAAACCTGGTGTGGGTGAGGTTGAACTTTCCAGGGGTAAGTGAATGTCAACATCAATCTTGCTCGATAAAACAACCTTCAAATTCTCATTTACATCAGCCTCTTACAATTTACAACCCATCCCCATACTGTGCCTTCTCACAATTTGATAATAACCTATACCACTAACTCTTAATACCATCCAAGTACACGGCAAATCACACATATCTACAATGTATTTACAATAGGTATTGTTGTGCTTACATGGCAGTATGAAATGAAACCTTAATGCAATGTGTTGCCAGCCTTTCCCCTCCTCCTCCGAAATGCTTATTACTTTTGAGGAGAAACACTGATGTTAATGAGAACGGCATCGTCACAGCAACAAGCTATCAATGCCCGCCGGAAATACAATCGTTTAGAACGATTTAGTGCATGTCCCTTGTCAACACTTTGCCCCAGAAGATTACAATGTTGAGATATTCATTAATCCCACCAGCGCATGGTTTATTAATGTTTTCTGGAGTAAGAAGACGAAACCTGAGCGATCACAGTTTAATGGGAAGCTATGTTTAGAGAATGGCAGAGCATACAAGCTAAAACTTCTGATAAAAAGTGAGTTGTTAAGAGCTTCACAGCTCTTAACAACTCACTTAGAGTTCGGTAGGAGAGAGACCTCTCAACAGACCTAGCTGGATGCCTCACTGTGTTTTTCTAGGTTTTGCCCCATGCGTCTCACAGTGTCAACCAGCCTCCCTTTGGTTCCAAGAGAACTCTTTTACACAATCAGGACACTAGACTGAACGTTTTAACAAATTGTCAGAGACCATGAACACCTCCAATCCCCTTCTGTCTGTCTCCCTCTCTTTCTCTCTCTCTCTCTCTCTCTCCCTCTCTCTCTCTCTCTCTCTCTCTCTCTCTCTCTCTCTCTCTCTCTCTCTCTCTCCCTCTCCTCTTTCTTTCTTGCCATGTCCCTCTCTCCCTTACCCGTTCCATCTCCCTCTCCCCCTGGCCATCCTCCATCCCCCTCTCTCCTCTCATCCTTCTCCCCCCTGTCCTCATTTCTCCCTCCCTCACCCCATGTGTGTGTGTGTGTGTGTGTGTGTCTCGGTGGAGTTGTCCCCTGCCCGCTGCCATGTGGATGTGTGTAATGGAGATGGATGGAGGCAGGCGCTGGATCACCGTGGAGCAGACAAGCTCCTCCCTAAAATCCCGTCTGCCAGCCTCCATCAGTCTTCCTCCGATAGCTGTCAACACCGAGCCCCAAGTCCAGCCCAGCACGCCCAGGTGTGTGCGTGCGTGCGTGTGTGTGAATAAAGCCGTGCGAGTGGTCACCAACGGCAGCCGAGAAACACAATAACACGGCGCGTGTGTGTGTGGCGCCGGGCACGCGCCCGGCAGCGACACAGCGCGTGCGCGCGTGTACTTGACGTGTGACCTGTTCCCGCCGGAGCACGTACTCAGGAGCTGAGTCACCACACGCCTGGCTGTGCTGAGGGAAGAGCAACAGGACATCTGCTTTAATTAAGCTGCAGGATCGATCCACTCTCGTCCGGGCTCTCCACCCTTCCCTGACTCCGCTCCCGTCCGCACTAACCACTCTTCATTGAGGTGGAAACTCGGCTTCCCGCTGCTTTCGGCCAGGTGTATAGATTTTCTTGTGCAGAGGGGCTCTTTTTTTTGGGGGGGGGGGGGAGGGGGTTGCTGTGCTAGATAGAATTGAGGCACAGCTCACAACTGGCAATTCTGGATCCAAACCATATCCAGGTTAGACAGAGTTAGACTTCATTCTTGTGCTAAATGCTGTGTGTTGCTAAGTGTTATCTATTGATTGATGAACTGAGTGAGTGTGTGAATGGGCACTGTGTTTCATCACCATTGCTGATTGGGTGTGGTTGAACATGATCCAAATTGTGCATTCATCAGAACAATAGGTATAACTGTTATAACCACTTCAGGGTCTATGAGAACTGTTGGATGACTCAGAGATAATAATACCTATTGTAAGGATGATCTTTGCAAATAGAGAGCCAGAGCCATAAAGAGCTTTGAAAAACTCTGCTCTGCAGACACAATAACTACAGTGTTGAAAATAGGCCCCAAAGAAGAGAGCATAAATGTGTTCAGGCCTTGACAGATCACGGCAATAGAGGGCCCACATAGAGAGGGAGCAGGGGAGAGAGAGACAGAGAGAGAGAGAGAGATAGAGAGAGAGAGAGGTCCTCACTAAGTTATTAGACCGGAGATCTCACAGGCAGAGTGAGACACAGACCAATAAAAACACTGTCTCTTTTCTGAGATTGTGCCTGCGTGGAGAATGCTGACAGACTGCCTCTTGCTCTGGGATTCACCCCCCTCCCCCCTCCCCATCCCCTCCTCCAAATTTCATCCCCATTTCTGCCACAACCTTGTGTTTCTCCAGCAATATTCGACGGTCGGGGGCCCAGCACGCCCAGACGCTCTGTACCCAAATAGGTCCTGCAGGATTTGGGGGCGGGCAAAACGTCTCTTGAAAATGAGAGCGAGTGGAAATGAATAGAAGGAGGGAGTGACATCGACACAAACAGAGACGGTGGCCTCAGGGACGACACAAACTCTGACTCAGTACGCTTTTAGAGCAGGTCTTTTTTCACGTCTGGGAGATGTTTGATCTTGCGTCCCCCGAAAAAAATATTTACTGGGTCACACAACATATAGTCGTGGCCATAAGTTTTGGCAATGACAAATGTTGTGTTTTGCAAAGTTTACTGGTTCAGTATTTGAGGAGAATGTTTTCACATGTTTCTATAGAATACTGGAATCACAATAAGGCACATTTCATATTTTTTTATGCTTTTTTGGGGCGAAAACTTTCAATGTATGCAAATAGCCCCCTTTTTTACAGCAGTCAATCGGCTCTTAAAATCCAATTAGAATGATAGAGTGATTTCACCTGGCTAGAATTAGTTCACACTTTCCCCTGTGCTGATGATATGACTTACTGAAATTATGTTAGCAGTCATTTTATGCCAAGGCCCCGCAAGCTTTGCAAACACAAAATGTATACTTGTAATACTCAGTACAATCAATCAGTGCCCGAATCAAGTGAATTATTGGAGAACATACTGTAAAATACATCTCAATTTCAGTAGGTTACAATACCAAGTTCTTAGCCCATTGTATACTGGTATGACCAACACATCTGTTATCTTTGAGACTTGAAATCTTATGACCACCAAAGAAATGAACGTGTGGGATAAGAACAGCGCTAGTGAACCAGCAGATATGGATGTGTGCTCTCTCTATGAAACCCAAGAGAGATAAGATAGACAAACAGTCCATCTTATCAGCTCAGACGTTGAATATTCTCAGATTAGCTGGTCTGATGGGTAAACACAGGCATGTCTTATCAGGGGCACCTTAATCAAATGGATACCTTACTAAACAAACCACAGGTGCATACCGCGCAATAGCGACTCCCTATTAGTCGTCCTGGAAACTGGCGACGACATCTCAGAGATCCCATATTTTCCTTCAGCTTTGCCAAAGACCTAACCCTCTGGCTCGTCCGACACTTGGTGTTGGATTTCTGCACGTCATGAACGATGTCGGCACCTTCCTCCTGCCTTTCCCCTCCTCTCCACAGGGGGAGAAACAGAGGAGGAAACAATGATGTCGTCGCAAAGACGGAGATCAGCCACGAGCATATCTGTGGTCAGAGTGAGTGAGATCAGCCACGAGCATATCTGTGGTCAGAGTGAGTGAGAGAGCTGCTCAATAGAAGGAGGGGGATGTGGAGCGTGGGCAGCACAATGAGAACACACCAGGAGCTAAAGATTACATTGGTCTTTAAGCCCGCTGCGGACAACCACCCCCCCCTCCCCCACACACTTCTCTCAAGGGCCAATGTAGCGTATGAACGGATCCAATGGGGGAATTAATTCAGTCGGAAACCCTGAATAATAGCATCATTTGCTAGCGAGCGAGAATCCGCCAAGGACGATCAATGTAGCCTGGACAATGAAGCACTATAAAAGGCCCTGGCAGGAGGGAGAATGCTATGGTCATGGGATTTCCTGACCAGGAGTACAAAGTAATTTATCAATTCAAAATGGATCAACATGACTGTGATCTAACCATTTGCCATATTTGCAGGGTTTGAGTATATAAATAAATAAATATATATACATAGATTAATTTGGGATTTTCGCTGGCCGCTACAAACTGTCAACATGCTATTATACAATTCTAGATAGGTTTGCAATTGTGTTACTGTATGCAGGAATGAACTATGTGTTTCTTTCATTTCAGCGTGTACAAATTCCACCCGGAAGAACGACGACTATAAGCAGACTAATGCTTTGAACAAAATGATCCCTAGGGACATGTTAAAGTAATCACATCAGTGTCACTAGTGTTACTGCTGATGTTCCATTTCCAATTGGCTCTCAGCTGTGTGTAGCTAACAAACGGGTGCCAATTGCCATGACATAGGGTGAGATAGTTACAGTTACTAATTTGTGGATGATGAACAAATACATCCATGATGAC
This sequence comes from Thaleichthys pacificus, assembly GCA_023658055.1. Classification (NCBI taxonomy): domain Eukaryota; kingdom Metazoa; phylum Chordata; class Actinopteri; order Osmeriformes; family Osmeridae; genus Thaleichthys; species Thaleichthys pacificus. The sequence goes on from CM042873.1 coordinate 9,301,399, forward strand.
TGTGAAAGGATAATGTGTGTACAGTCAAGGCAGCTGCAGTTCATTATTCTCTGGGTAAATGGCGTCGTCAGCTGTGTGATTCCATGGGACTGAAGGTGTAAAAACAGCACAAACGTGGACCTTGACAAAATGACCTCTCAGCTTCGGGTCGTTTCACTGTGTTGAGAAATCTGCTCGGCAAAAGGTTCTATATTTACCGTGAAAGCGAAACGCACACCACAGCTAAATCACAAAGGTTTCAAAGTGCAATCACAAACATTTCACGTCCCCTAAAAATGACACTATTACAAAAACATGTTCTCCATCCCTTATGTAGAAAGACGGGGCCTTTGAGATGCACACAACTTTAACACAACTCGTAAGACACCAAGTCTTCCTTCTGTGTTGCTGAACTAACTCCTGAAGATGAAAGGGCAGAGGGCTGTTTTGACATGGCTAGGACTGACAGGTATTCTGGAGAAGATGACAGCACTTCCTACTGGTACAGTAAATCAACAATAACATGGACACAATCTAACGCAACAATCGAAAGAAACGTTTGCAACCTTTATTTACTTTTCATCAATGACATAGAGCTGCGTCAGGAATGCAAAAGAACACATGAAAGAAACGAATAAACAAAACAATGAACTCACAGATTGATGAGGTGTTGAACAGAGGGGAACTGATCCTGGAGATTTAGAGTTCTGACGAACACTCTTTTTATTAAGTAGTAGTTATTCCATAACTATTTTTATTTTGTTGACAGCTTGGGGAGTTAAACTGTTCACAAATACATAATCAAATATGTGTGGTAATGAGAAACAGCAACAGTATCCTACAGCAACGGTTTACTAAAAGAAAATTAAATTTGCCTATAGCGCCATATAATATTTGAGCAGAGCAAGCTAGGCTGCAGCCATGCTGGTGTTTTCTAAGGTGTTGAAATAATTATATTATTTTATGCCATAATATTATATGCTAGTATCGTTCTGATGAATTCTCCCATGGTTCATGCCTCACATTACTTCTCTCCCGTCATATTGAGCATTGATTCACTAGAGATTAAACATATTGTGTACACTCTAGGAATATTTTAACCCTTGAACTATTCGGCTGCATATTCTGTCGAGGGTACAGTGTCTCCCTCATTGGCTTCATCAGGGACCATTCATTCATCATTCATTGGCCTTCATCTTCACCCACCTCCTGCCAAAGTAAGACTCATCTCATGGGCTTTTTGGTTAATCGGTCCCCCAGTGAGTCTCTTGGCTGTAACAGCGCCCTGCATCCAGACACGAAGGTCCTGAGATTTCTTAAGTAGTCATGGGATTTCCGTTCCTTCTCAGAGCTGGGGGTGACCTTGGAGGGAGAAATCTCTCCGCAGGGGAGTGGGGGGGGGGGGCGTCAGTCTCCCAGGGAGGTCCTTCTGAGCCTGAGGGTTATCGTGAGTGCACCTGGAGGTGGGGGTGCTGCAGGGTACGCCATCAAACCCAATTCCTCAGACAATTCCCACCTATGACATCTGCATGCCAAGGTGTCCCTCTGAATTTAAAGCCAGGGAACACAGGAGAGTTTCGTTAAAGGAAACCATTAGATAGATAGACTTCAGATAGACGCGTTAGACACACCATTGCTTGGGAAAAGGAGCTTGCCTCCTATTTTTGATTTGAAAAGCTCGAGAGGACACTGATTGGGCAAAGACAGACGGAATGTGTTTTTATTGGACAATGATGAACGACTCCGAGCAGTAAAAAGGCAGTCTTAACGGCTCAACCAGGAGACGAGTAGCCCAGACACATCCCTGACAATCTGTCAAGATCGATGCACATGCTCATAGCTCAGTCGCTCTCTCGCTCTCTCTTCTCTCTCTCTCTCTCTCTCTCTCTCTCTCTCTCTCTCTTCCAGAATGTCCCGTGTGTGCACGGCGGCGTACGTGTGCCTGCTCGCATCGCGTCGTGTCCATGCCGAGCCAACAGACACGTCTGCGAAGACTGTATGTCGGGCGTGCAAGCTACCCAGGCGTCTGGTCGTTGTTGACAGTCCGCTAATAGAGCCGCTCTCCTGTCGCAGTCTTCAGGGATGTGTTGCCCATCCAGGTTCTCCTGTTGTCTGCCACGGTTCCAAGGCCTCCCTGTGGTGAGGATAGGCCTTGTGGCGACCGGGTCATCCTTATCACCGACCGAAAGAGGGGAACCGTTGAAACGTGGCCCCTGATCGGCTTAGGAGAAGAAGGGATCAGCCCTTGTAAGATGGCTGGCCTCGCCCCAAAGTCCAGGTTGGTCTAGACTCAGCAAAAACCGACAACTGACACACGGCGAATCATTATTCAGGCCTGAGCAGGCCATAATTGTTTGAAGATTTGTCCGACAATTTTCGGATGAAAGTCCTGTCACTCCAGGCCAACACTGACACAGGGCTGCTGACTTTCCACCCACACAAACCAACCTGATTGAGGCTTACAGCAAAAACGACTGGATGCTGTGCAAAGCAGTGGGGAATCCACCGGCTTTTTTGTGGTTTTATCTCAGGGTGACCCTTCACGAGAAGGTCCCTGAAACAGCTTTCAATTTCTCCACCCGGGGAAAAAGATATATCTGTCACCAGTGTCCCTAGTGTCCTTTCACTGACTTTCATCAAACTCGTTTTGACGGTAATTCTAATTAGGAAAAGTCCTTCTAGATGTCCTGTTTATTATGAAAGCCCTGGTAAAGCAATGTTTAGGCTTTTACGGCATTCCTTCTCCCTCTGTTCTTCAAAAGATCTCGACTCCGAACCCTGGTCACAAACAAATACTTCTGGAGCGTGAAAAACTCACGTCAGGGTTGTGTCATCGAGTACGACTAGGAATAGCAGAAGCTAAAAGCTTAAGAACATAACTTACTCATATTTCATCGCACCTCGGATGGCTTTTCACACGGTGAATGATTTATTTACAACTATGTGCAAGGATCTGGCCTACTGTAGAGGTATGTACAGTATGTGGTTAGAGCTGTGATATGGGACCACAGACCACAGGCAGTTGTAAGGGAGGAGTAATCCCTCCATCTCTTTCCTCTTTTGTCAATAACATTTGAATGTAAACCCAGTTAGATTCAATAGAGGACCTTGTGATTTAGCTGGATTCTGTCTGATGTCAATCTGTTTTCCGTTCTGCCAACACAAGATCCGTTTATACCGTTTTAAGATATTGGAACTCAGTCAAAAGTTGAAAGAGCTCCTCCACATTTTTAATGGCATCGTATTTTTCTTCCCGATGACATCTGCGGAGAATACGTTACAGACATGGTCATAATTATGGTGGATTACTGCTGTCCTCGTGGATTAGCGGTAGTCATGGGACTGACCCTGGGCTTCTGCCTCCAACCTGACGGAACATCCAAAATCCAACGGCAAACACAACGCTGAAGAAGAGAATCCCTCAGAGGGATTCCTTGCGGTCGCGGAGTCAGAAAACAGCCCGCGTTATTGATCCTGATTTGCGGTGAGCCATGTTCTCCTTGGCACGTCGGAGACCCTTTTGCGAGGGGAACATGCTGGGATGGCTCTGACGGGAGGGGTGGGCTGGGGGCTGGGGGCTGGCGTTGAGATGGGGGACCACCTGAACACACCCGGAGGGATGGAGGCCTCTGGCTTCCAGAACAGGACACCTGAGCTCCGTAATAGCCCATCAAGGAGGCTGCAGCTGGGGCCCTGGCCCTACGGGAGGATGTTGGATCCATCCCCCTCTCTACCTCAGCTCTAACTATCAGAGCCTAATGATGTCCACCCGGAGAAGCCTAGTCCCGTTTCAAAATGGGCTTCACATACATCCCGTGATCGAGGCAAATTCACCTGACACAAGATAGTTTTTCACTGTGGTCTGCACCAAAGGAGGCAAGTAGGTTTTGGAACAAGTTCCCCTCCTTTTTGGATTGGGAGTAACAGAGGGTTTGAACAGATGAAAGCGATTTCTTTGCTCACTGTGAACTCCTCTCCAAACTCACAGAGAGAGAATTGACCTCGCACTGCAAGAACAACTCCGGGCGGAGGAGACATCTTGCTACAAATTGTACAAATATTGGAACTTGTTACTTGATGAATATTTCAGCCTCTGCTTCAATGTGACTGGCGTTTTAAATAATTCAAGCGGAGGTGGTGGAGTATCAGTGGTGAGATTAGGCCTCCTTCTGAGAGAGTTGGCCATTTCTCCTCTCCCAAGTAGGAGCGGATGAATGAAACATACGACATATACAGATGAGCAACACAGTTTGTTGGTAGCATTTCAATTAGTAGAGTTCGATGAGTCTTATGTAAAATAACTGAAGCTGATTTTCAAAATAGCGGATTTATTTACATTATTTACTGTGGTACATATGCTACTTACTGTGTAAGTGTTTGTGTATGTGCTATATACTGAGTATGTGCTATATACTGAGTATGTGCTATATACTGAGTATGTGCTATATACTGAGTATGTGCTATATACTGAGTATGTGCTATAGTAAAAGATCAAATCCAGCTTTTCTTCTTTTCTAAACGATTATATCCTGAATCATTCTATAAAGGTCAATGGCTACATGTAAAAACATGAGCTCCGAGTCGAACATATTTTAATAATATATTGAATATGTAATTTGATTCTCATTCAAGAAATCATGTGAAAGGAACAACAATATTTGTGCAGGTCTATTACAATGTCTACGACGTGGTCGTAGGCTCAACCAACCACAGGGCCCTTCGTTCATTTAGCGTGAGATAGATAACGCTGTGTACTTCCTTAGGCTGAGCAGGAATCCAAACCCCACAGGTCAGACGATAACAGCTCTTGATAGGGCTCTGAATAGGGCTAGGTTCCTCCCTATCAAGTAGAGCACCTCATTTTGAAATTCACCAAGAGAACTCACCTCCTTCCCTGCTGCCAGCTAACAAGACCGAGCGTCTCCCCGGAGCTGCAGGCTGGATCGTCTCTTCTGACACTTATCCAACTGGAGGTGAGGTGCTTGCACAGCTTACCGCCTCAATTGATCGCAGTCACGCGTGCTGGCTGGTTGGAACCAAACCGGCTTTCCTCCGGAGCTGAAACAGAGGAGAGAGGATGCGCGGGGACCAAAGACCCCGAGCTGGGGGAGAATGAGCCCGCTCCCCAGGCCCCAGTTCAAGACACTCCAGTCACTTTGAAGGCGTCGAGCGTCCAAATGGAAACCTAATTGTGTGTAAAGTGGGCCTCATCCTTTTACCCGGTAATAAAGGCATCGTGGATGTGGTTTTAGGGGGCTGCAATCTAAATCGAATCTCCGTTTTTTTCCTTTTTACTTCTCCCACACGGGCGTGCTCTCCGTGGAATCCTCGATACAGATCAGGCAGAATTGAAAGAGATAAAGTTTGGTTGTTGGGGCAGGTTTTTTTCCCCTGTCAACTCTGCCCTATCTCCCAGGGCTGTGAGACATTTTCAAGGAAAATGGCCGGTGACACACTGACTGGAGATAGCCAGTAAAACACTCATCATTAGACTCCCTTCAGAGACAAATACCAGACTTAAAACATAGAGCCTTTGATAGTCTGTGTGTATGCAGTCACGGGTCCACAGTTCCATGTCTTCAGGAGCTGATTATACCATGAAGCCTGCTAATTAACAGTATTTCGTGTTCACATATGCTGTTTGTTCATTTTGTTATTTGAGATTATTTAAAACATAAAAGTGCCTTTCATGTTTCTCAGTGTTTCTCTTCTGCACAGGGCACGCTCAAACACACAACCATTCGCATGCACTTAGGCACCAGTTCGAAGGTCCTCCTGTCAAAAAATACATTGTTGACAACCTGTATGTCAAAATGACATGCTGTATTCCTTAACTGTCACAAAGGCTTTAAGCAATGTTGATGTGTATAGATCTAAATTGCACCAAGTGATGCATGGCTTCATTGTTTATTATAGTTTATTAGCTCTCCTTCTAACCAGACATTATGCATGTCAGGAGTTTGGCTTTAAATGCTAGCGTTACAGACTGAGAACAATGCTGTTGATGAGAGCACTCTGGCTCCATGGCTGTTGTGTAGGGCCGACGGCTGAAGCAGTGATCCATAACAAAAAGGATTCATGAAAACCTGGCATCTGTAAAAAAAAAAAAAAAAGGAATAAAAGAAGCATGTGGCAGCAATGAAACATTTATAAATGTCACCCAAACTAGATGTGGCCAGTATCAGACACAGCTGGGACTAGATGGAAGTGCAAGGATAGGATCAGAAAGCGAGTGTGTGTGTGCGTGCGTGTGCGTGTGTGTGCACCGTATACATTTCGAAACACAGTGATCGATTTTCAGACACTTAAAGAAACAAGAAAAAGAAAAGGCCTTCAACTGAACTAGATACAAAGAGACAACATATTTGGGCCAGGACATGACAAGCATGACCATTCATTTCTGTCAACATCATAACATACTCTCTATCAAAAGGATCTGTGGACACTGCTTGGACCGCAATGCCACACCAATCCGTTGAAGACGTTGTTAGCATCCGACATTATGGATTCACAGGGACTGAAGTCTGTATGATTTGGAGGCATGTCCTTGTTCTTATCCAATGTTTAGAAATCCTCTTTTTTAATCAAATTGTCACAGGAAAATGTGTGCGTGTGGGAGAGGAGTGGTTATTTGAACTCAAATACTCCACCACTGAGCTATACCTAGTGGCAAAAAACAATGTTATGAGCAAACAGACAGGATCTAACATATCTAATGAGTGGCAGTATCTGTTGATCCGCGTGTTCTGAAAATAAATCTAATGAAAGAGTGGCACGGGCCCACAGAGCCCTCTCTGCCGTCTTCACAGGCGAACAGAGCATCGGTAATTACTGATGATCACCAGTTCCACACGGCGTAAACCGAGGCTGGATCACGGTGACACCATGTTAATTACAATCAGAGTGGGTCTCGGGGGAGGGCATGGGGACGCGAGAGGAAGGAGGTGACATTGTCCCGATGTCCTCTGCATGTCTGCGCCGCTGCCTGACCTGAGCGCTGGTGACGGGCGGGACAGCTGAGAGGGTCTGGGACAGCCTCCGAGTCCTGGAGCGCTGGCTAATGCTGTGCTCTCACCCGGTTCAAGATCCAACACGGCACTCATTCATTTTTCACCATCTTTCAGTCCTTTTGGAGCGATTTGGACGTGAAATTTGTCTAAAGGGATCTCATGTGTATTTTTAGATGTATAAATATGGATAAATATAGCCGTTTCCCAATGAGGTAAACCCAGGCGTGTGTGTGTGTGTGTCTGTCACTTGCATGACGTGTCAGTAGTGGTGAGCATAGCTTCCAGTCCAAGTCCCTCTGTGTGAGGCTCAGCCCTCCTGAAGCAGTGAGCCAGATAGTCCTGCAATATTGATTGTGGGAGAATGCGTGTGTGCGGGCATGTGCAGGCATGTGTGGCACCCCTGTGATTCCAAAAGGAGCTCCCTCTTTATAATTTAGCAACAAGCCCCATGAATGACCTTGGAAGGGAAGCAAAGGGAGGCTGTACACGAGCATGGAGGTTTTATGTTTGCAAAGTTACAATGTGTATGTGTTTCGCTTTACCGTCCTGGCCCTGCCTTAACAGAGCTCTGAACTGCAGGTTGAGAGATTTGGTCAACTGTGAAATTTGGAGGTCTTCAAGAGTGAACAGGATTCTATACAGCAACAGCACACCAGAATGTTTGTCTGCCCTCTTAACAGAGTGCATGATACATGTTTACCTCCAGTTTTAGACTGGAGGTAAACACCGAGATTACAAACACACAAAGCACACAAGTGTTTATGGAATACTCGCATTGCCCTTAGCGAAACTTACAAGCGCATTAAGCCATCTATTTGTCTTTTCTTGCTGCTCCAGTCTCCCGGGCAAACGCAGCATTAATGTCAGGTCAGATTTCTCTCACTACGACATAAAGAACTTCTTCAACTTAGTTTTACCTCCAGCAACAACAAAAAAGACCTCCCACCGACTGACTGATCTCATTCTTTCCTTTGAAATGTGACTGTTAGATCCTGTCTGTCACTTCGAGGGAGGCAGAAGGAAAAGCTCGATTATACTAACTGTAATTCTCTCCTTTCGGATAGGCGCCTGTGTCTCACTTTCCCTTCTGACACCAATGATTATACTTTGACTAGCCACGTGTCAGAGATGGCTATTGTTAATTTTTACTGGCCGTCCTGCTTTGGCTTTATGCAGGACAACCTTTCAGCGGTGTTTCTCTCCATGAATGGAAACGTTAAGGGATTTCGCGTGCTCTTTCGGGACGCCAGGTTTTGACAAGTCTTTAAGTTTTCTGTCACCTGCAAGTACATGCTTAATGGCGCCATGCCAGAAGAAAAAGGTGCCTTTGAGAAACGGTCTCGAGGTGATGGGTTAAACTGGACTAATTTACTTTAGCGTGACGGGCCCCGTCAAAGAAATAGAAAAAGGGTGAAAAATAGATACGCACAAGCGGAAATGTTAGAATACGACTACTTTAAACATAGCCGTCGTCAATTTTCTTTTTTCAAGGGCGTGGGCGGCTCAGGGGAGTGGGGATGTGAGGGAGGGAGGAGTGGAGTAGAGGTCGTCAAAGTTGAGTTTTATAAAAGTTAAAGTAACTGTGTCCCCCTTCTGTGATGCTCATTTCGAACAGTGGACTCTGAGAACATGTAGCCTCGAGGCCTGACGAGACCCAACCACATCACACAACGTTGAAAGAGAGATTGGCGGTGGTGAGCTAGATTGAACAACTAAGATTTGTCGTTTTTCATCCGGGAGCCCATTTTTCTTTTTTACACTAAAGTAATGGCAGACTATGATACTTTTCAAAACTGACGCTTACTCTGGTTACCTTAATAGTGCTTGTGTAAAGAGGGCTTAGCAACACTCTTGAGACAAAGGCTAAGAAACACACAATACAGAACCAGTCCTCTAGTCCTCTCACGACACTGTCTTACAGGATCCTACAAGAGCTTGGACAAGGTCCAAATAGAACAAAGAACGACCATGCTGTTTGTATATGAGTGTTTTTGTGTGTGTGGGAGTGCTTGTTTGTTTTATTGGTATATCTAAGTTGTTTATTTATTGATGGAAGTCTACCAAGCCTGTGATACTGCATGTAGATGTGAGCCTGTTTGTGTGTGTACAGTAGGTGCGTGTGTGTGTGTGTGTCAGACGAAGTCAAGAGGCAGAAATTAGATAAAACCCTCGGAGGAGCAGATCGTAACAGATGCTCCAATTATACGCTCCTTTACTCTGGTTGCCAGTTCTAACTTCATTTCCTTAGTCCAGATCACTATGGCCAATGAAGTACACACTTTACCACACCTCCTAAAGATGTGTCTATCATCATTTCTGCGTTTCACGAGAGCTGGTTTAAACTGTGTTCTTGTAAAAGATTTAATGTTTAAAAAAGTACAAGATTTAATAGGGTACATATTGCATATTTTGCATCTATTGCATTGTGGGTGACTTGCCATGTCATGATATTCTTTACTGATAATTCATGACTTCATCATCTTGTTGTAGCTGACGCATAAAAGCTTTGGATAAAAGTGTCTGCTAAATGAATAAATGGACTCCTGTCAAGTGGTTAAACATGCATGACTCATGAATACCAAGAAAGTAGTCTAACTTATTCAAAAAAAGAGGGTGGACCTAAAGTCTGTAATGACGCCATCACACGCCTGCAACATAAATATCCATACTGTCTAAGGACTGGGGTCATAACATACGTTTGAAACCACATGCTCAACTTGACACGTTTTTCATCACATTTGCTGGACAGAAAAACATTTGAACACACGGAACACAAAATGAGAAAAACAATGATTGATGTCAATTGAATGTAAAAATTACTGGGACATCAATCATTCAATTCCATAGCGAAAACATAAAAGAGAGGACATTTGTCACCATGGCGATGTGACTTTGTTCTGATGTCCAGTCACCCTCCAACGCATATTGGCTATACGTTCTTAAATGTGTTATGACATTTTTATCTAGAATGTATGTTAGAATGCTAATGTAAAAAACTGTAACAGACAACCTGATACAGCTTTGTAACAAGACCCCATCAGCTCTATGTGGGTTGGCTATTGATAGACAGAAAAGCTAACAGTTCACACTCGATCACTATAGAGACCGCAGGAACCCCATGTTAAGAAATAAAGACATATGCTGAAAGAAAGGAATATTTTGCCCTGTGGTGTTCAGATTGGCAGTTGGAAGAACATAATAGACCAGGTAGCTCATCATCTCCTTAAGGTACTGTGGACAGATATGGTGTAACAAGTCAGGAACAGTGGTTGAACATCATCTTTTCACAGATGAGTCTAATTTAAATGTGTTTGTTGTCTTGTGTCTTATGTTCTGTCCTTTCAATTGACTGCAGGGACCTGGATCTTACTCTGAATCATTTCTCTGTGCTTTTTTGGCTGTCTTGAACAGAGATAAAGAGGAAATGTATGGGAGAAAGAGCAAGGAGAAAACATGCACATATGGCCAGAGATGGAATAAAACACAGGCTGCCGTGTTAGGGCCTTAGCCCACATGGAACACACTCTACCCAGTGAGCCACCAGGGCATCCCTCATGCAAGCTGTTAACGAGCTGTGCAGGTTTCACTCCAAGACAAATGTAGACCATGTATCGTGCATGCTCTCCATCGCAAACAAGGCGAACACAAGCCAACAAGAGAGTTTGTTTGACTTTCAGATGCATTGTGGGTCTAATTAGATTCTCCTTCTATTTCTAGACAAATTCGACTTGTGCTTGTCCATGACCTTTTCAACTCCTGTTTGTCTTCAAAACCAAACCAAATGAAGGCTTAAAGTGTCTCTAATCACACCAAGGCAGCAACTTTAAGAGTCTGTGTGTCTGTGATATTTGATTTGAGGAGTCAGAGTTGCCGTCTACGACGAGCTCGGCCTAACTCGGGAAGAAGTGCATTCATCTATCCACCTTTTGACTTCCTCAACACCCGAGGACTGCATGAAGACATAGGATGTGCATCCGAATGCTCAGCGTCTCCATGTTGGTCTTCTCTATACACTCACACCCACACACTCGCCGCAACTTCTCCCAGCAACAGTGCAGTATTAATGTTCTCTGTCTCGACCAGGAAGATCGATACGCTGTGCGCACATTCTGCCACGACTGGCCTCAGGGCCCAGGGTTGAACACCCACTCTATTACACACATACGCAGCTTGACCCCAAGATAGTCTGGGAAGGTCACATGTCAGGAAGTTACTTTTCACTAATGGGCAGTTTTGCAACGGAACAGCCGAACAATTTTGGTGTGGTGTTAAAGTTATACATCGCACTATTCGGTAAGCAACAAATGAAATGCTTTGGATATCCCAGATGATATACAGAGGTAGCCAGGGAGACCGACATGGACAATGAAAGAGAGAGAGAGAGGGAGGGAGAGGGGGGGAATTCAAATGAAACAATGAACGGTATTGAGAATATTGGACTTGCTCAAGTTCCAAGATGTAATACCCAGTTATCAGTGTTCTTCTAAAATACCAAACATACAGTACACATCAGTTCATGTTTTCACAGTTGGTGCCCAATAAAAAAAAAACATGAAGATACCAAAGTTTGATGTATTACATATATTCTCGAGAATTACATGTGTTTCATAGCGGTGAGAAAATAATGTTTTGGCCGTTCCTGTGCAACAGAAAACCTTGCATTATCAGAAAGATTACAGGCTGCTGGTTCTCATTATGTAGTGTTATCTTGTGCTAGCTGTGTATCGACCTCTTTTATGCAGTACACTCTGGGAGACAAATTCACCACTACCTCTCTCTTTATTCTCTATTATGGCAGCGCACACACATACACGCACACACACAGACACACAGACGCGCACACATTCAGCGGCACATAGACGCAAAAGCACAAGAGCGCCTGCAGCTCTGTTTTCACATGCCAGAATGCATGGCTGAAAAAGAGAAAGAACTATCTGAGTTACTGTCGATTGTTGTTTTGTCTTCTTTTCTACAGGTACACTCTTGCACTTTTTGAGTTTCATGTTGTTTAATTGTAACTTGTTTAACTGCATGCTCTTATGGTTCTTCCCTTTGGCACTTATTTGGTTTTTCACAATGTATGCTTCATGTTTTGGCTGCTCGCAATGTTTGGGGCTATCTCGTTGTTAGGATCAGTGACCTATGCTCTTTTGTAAAGCTCTCTCTTGGGAGTCGCTTTGGATAAAAGCGTCTGCTAAATGCATAAATGTAAATGTAAATGAGTTGTAAGGAGAACTAAGGAATAGTTCATTGACCTGACAACGGGTCAGCGGGCCTTGCAAGGCATTGTGACTGCATATCCCATCAGTCCCTATGCTGCTGCTTCTACACCGTCTTGGAAGTGGATAGACAGCCTTATTCAAGTCACTTTGCATGAGAGGAAAGTTTATCTCCCAAACACATCAAACAGGCTTGGAAAGGGAGCTGCTTGAATGTGAAATTACAAAGAGGCCTGAACTGAAAGAGGGGCACTCAGGATGATTGTGTGGTTCTCAGATGCAAGGCTAACATTCCATTATCACTGCTTTAATGGGGTGGATTTTTTTATTTTTTCGGTGCTGCTGATGGACATTTTGAAAATGATCATGGTAATCACATGCTTCCTGTAATTGGTAATGCGATGCGATGACAATCCGATTGAAATGACATTTGAATGGCTGGCAATTGTGTTTGTCTCCGTGAATGCGGATTGTGACACTAATGGATTCATTGATTTCAGGGTTGGAACTGACCCACGATCACAGTGAATGGGATTTCTTTTAGTGTCTGCCTGATGAGAATATCAATCACCTCCACGCTGCAAACGGTGGACACACATTCATATTGAGCTGCGTGTCGTGATCCTTTCAAGCACATTTGAACTTCAACTTCATTTGCTTGACCCTTTTGATATGATGGTTACATTACTGACCTCCACAGCAACTCGGCAAATGACCAATGGGGTCATAAGAGGGAGCAAATAACGAGGTCGAATGAGAAGGTGTGGAGGTACACTCACTCACATAGACGCACACACACGCACAAGTGCCTGTCTTTACAGAGATTAGATTTAACGAGACCGCGCTTCGCCCTTTGCCCCTTTGTTAGCCTCAACACATCGACTAATTAACCCTGACACACACACACACACGTATAATATCTCTCATTTAAACACACACAAAACCCTGTTGCACGCACACAGAGGAATTCTGCCATTTCTTCCTCCCTTCCTTTTCCTCCTGCGGAGGGCCTGAGTGATTCGTTAGATAGCTCGTTTAAAGCTCTAAAGCGTTGCTGTAATTGAGAACATTGGTATCGATTCTCCATCAACTCACCAAGTCAGACTATCTCCCGGGAGAACAGGCCTGATCCGGACTGATCCGGGCTCGGGCCGCTTCTCTCCTCCCAACTGAAATCTATCTGCATCGCCTCCATTTCCACGGGCAGGAACAGATGGAAGTCTCATTGACACCCCTGTTCTCATCGGCGAGTACTCACATAGCTGTCTCGTACTCGCAGCTCATTGCAAAGTGACGAAGGCCTCGATCTGTCCCCTTGGAGGTAAATATATAGGATTGATTGGCGTGTCCCGTGTTAGGGGAGTACTGATGCGCCGTGAATGAAATTCCCTGCGGAGACCTGGGGAAGAAGTGTGTGATGGGAAGAATAACTCTGGTGTATTTTTGTTTCCCACGAGAAAACGGGTTTCAAGTTGCCTCAGATTGGCAGGGGTTTGGAGGAGCTAAAAAAGGACAGACAATTCTGAATAAGAACCTTGGCTGGTTCGTTTTTTTTAAATGTTTCTATTTGATGTGTTATCAGTATTTGAAACTGACTTTGGGGTTTTTGATTTCCCATTGACTCATAATTGACTCATTCATAACACATTCAGAATTAGAAGCATCATCTGGTAAAGTATCTAGAAGTCTACTTCATAATCGTCCTTTGACAACACAATTATTTCAATCTGTTGAAGACATTTTGTTGGCCTTTACCATGGCTGGAAGACATTCAGCAGTTTCACTTAGACAGATATAGAAGCTAACGCTGGTGTGTATCCGACGGTGACGATATGCTACATGAAGTCAGTGGAGTGAGACTGGGACGTGGCTAAGGTCATGTCAAATAGAGTTTAGGATGCTCTGGCCTGTCTGCTAGTCTGTGTCATTACCATAGATCATACAGCCCCACAAACGACCGCCTCGCTTCACTGAACCCAATGTACTGAGGTAGAAAGAGAGAATTGGGAGGAGGGGAAACGTGTAAAGAGAGATAGAGAGAGATACAGGGAGGAATATGGAGAGAGAGAGAGAGCAGGGGGAGAGAGATTGAGGTATGAAGAGAGAGAGAGAGAGAGAGAGAGAGAGAGAGAGAGAGCGAGAGAGACAGTGCGAGAGAGAGAGAGAGAGAGAGAGAGAGAGAGAGAGAGAGAGAGAGAGAGAGAGAGAGAGAGAGAGAGAGAAACAAAAAGGGGGCGAAAGAGAAAGAGAGAGACAGTGTGCAGTGGGTGTGTGATGCATACGAGCATGGTTGGTCTGTCTTGGTCTGTCTTTGATGTGTTGGTGATTGATCTGTTTCTGGACTGTACAGTTTAAGGGCTGCATTAAGTCTACCCATACAGAAAGCACCCAGCTCATCTCCACTCATCACCCCACACTCCCACACCGTCTCATACATATCCAGACATTCGTTTATGATCCGCAGCTTTTTCATAATGGCCTGTTTGGCATGATGCAATCCCATCCCTCTTTACAATGGCCTGTTAGTACACTGTTTTTTTCCCAGTTGTAGTGCATTAGCACAAAAATGTGTTAAACTGTCGATTGACTTTGACATATCGATATGGGTACGTGGGTGTGTTTCAGGAAGGGAAAGTCATCACTGCCGAAGTGGACAGTAATGGGCTCAGCGGGCATGGATGGTGTTACCTCCAAGCTGTTTTTCAAACGAGGTCCCGGGCTAAATGCACAGACGAGGGAGGAAAATGAAAACGGCTCGGTTCTAAAAGCCTCCGAGACGACAGTGACATCACTGCTGCCCGGTGACCCGGAGAGGCTGCTAAATTGGCCTCGTCGGCCTCATCGGGCCCGGATGAGTGACATCCGAGCCGTCAGGCCGCGCAGAGGAGTGTGGGTAATTTGCACCTTGGACTGTAGTGCGTCAGACTCTTTAATGGGGGGGAGATCAGGATTTCAGTCTCGCTATGACTCGCCCCCCAGCTCAGTGCTCCCTCTCTGACGGCGATGAGTAAACTCAGCCCATTAGGACACAGTTACTCACCCCTCCTCCCTTTCCCACCCTCCCTCCCCTCTCCCGACACACTCACGGAACCCCCAGAGTTTACAATCACCGCCCGGTCACCTAGGCAAGCAGCCTTTTTCCACGAGACATGTCCAATCCCAGGACACGTCGCTGACAGAGAGACAAGCATCTGTCTGACGCCTGGGCTAACGACACGTGTGGTTATTCGGGCTTTTCTGATTCTGTTATTACAAGTGGCGGCGACGGAAATGTCAACAAAGGGGATTGGAGACATTTTCCCCCTCGTAAGATGCCACCTGACCTGTGTTATTAGCTCCAGCTGCTGTGGAAAGTGTAAATGTCACAGTGCTCGTGTTCTGACTACTGGGCCAGTGGGCGGCCGCTGAGCAGGGTGGGAAACGAGGGGGTGGGGTGCCATAACGACCTTTATTAGCGGAGGGACGTGGTTGAGTGATAGAAGGTGAGCCCAAGTAGCGGTGGCGGTGACCATTTCTCCGTCGGGTCACGGGAGGACAATCTGGATACTCACCCACAGGCTGCCAAGCCTCATGTGATATTCAGAGTTTTGGCTTCGAAAAAGTCAACGCAGAGGAATCCATACAATCGCACAGACTACTGGATAACAAAAACTCCTATTATGGTCTGTGTTATAATACTGTACATCACAAAGTACTATCAGAACAACAGAGATGCAGATTAACACTACAATAGGAGCCAGAAGAACAGAACTCAACTGGCATCCTTTTGCTGCAGTAAGCACCTTGGCCCTCAAAGGGTTTTTAACAAACTAAACTTTCAGAAAGTCCTGTTGGTGTTGCATGATAGGGTAGGGTGATTCAATCCTTTCTCCTTTTTTGTCATCTTGCACTACTTAGTAACATGACAGAGAAATCAATAGCACATGATGAGCCATGTAACCTACAATGGATGGAGAGACGCAACCAAAACCCGGTGAAGCGATTTGACCCCACAGAGCAATCAATGATTGTTATATTTGGCTTCATCTCTCTTCTCTCCTCTGGAATGAAACCCTAGCGGAGGAAGTGGCAGGGTTAGAACAAGAGGACAATTAACACCCCTCCCATCGCAGGCTCTTATGAGTGTTTGCATATTTAAACAGCCATCGGAGGCTCCGTTCCTGCTCTTCTTGTGTTTGGCGTCTCAAGGGCGACGAGAGGCCTCGTTCGGCTGATTGATTACAGCGTTCCAGATCTCTTTGATAGTCGTCTGCTGAGTGCCTCCGCGGAGGCCCAGTCATTTCTTCCAGTGCTCCTGTAGAGCTCAGCGTTACAAAAGACTCATTGTCGAGCCGAGATTAGTTCATAACAAAAGACATTCTCTATAAGAAGGTCTTCTTTTTCTACATATCTGTCCGACTTTAATGCTAGCATGCTAACAAAATTCAAGCAACATAATCATGCTTAATTCAAAACAAATGGCCGCATATACAGTAGGGTTGTTTTTATAAGCTCAAGTCTCCACGGGCTGTTTTCGACTTCTCCTGTTAAGTGTTGAAATGATGAGAAGAGCCCAATGTCTTCCTCCCACGCTGCCTTGTTCAGAGATGAGCTACAGTAACGTGCAATGATTGCATCCAGAGTTGCGTTGGTTGAACGCCTACCGCTACCGGCACTGAGGTTAGCTCCCTCACAAAACACAGCCACGGATATGCATTGTTACTCTCAATACACATCTGGTGAACAGTGCTATACAATTCTCTGTGTGGACTGCGATAAGTCTAGTCAACGGAAGCACGGGGACGTGGCCAACTGACAAAAATAATGGACAGGAATGTGACAGAGGTGGGAATGAGGGATGAGCTGAAATAGCTTGCCGTAAAGAATTGTGTGGTCCGGTAGATTGATGGAGGCCTTGACCAATGGATACACCGGCGATTCATTAAATATTCTTTCATCATTTTTTTCTCCAATGAATATCCACTCATCCAACGGAACAGAGACACAAAGCTCCACAGAAGCACGGGAAGTTTGTCTTTCAGGCCGCGCGAGGGATCAGACAAGAGGCTGGAAGGCGTCGAGTCGGGACAAGCAGGTGTTGGTGTGTGATTTGGACGGAGTGAAAGGGGCTTGGCGGGGAGGGAGAGGCCCCATTAGCATGTGTTCATTAGTGAGCGCGGGAGGAAGCTTATCATTCTGAATGGCCTCATTAGTGATAGGGATTAATATGCGCCAGGTTCATTAGAGAGAGACAGGCAGCCGCCAGCACGTCGTGAGGACCACAACAACTCCACCAGCTTTAAAACTCCTCTTCTCGGCTCTCCTCTCTTCTCGTCCGCTCTCCGGTCCTCCTCTCCTGCCCATCATTGCCCAACATCAACCCTTGTCTGTTGTTTGGGTCTATGGGACCCATTTTTACTGAAAGTAAAAAATATTGTCCATTATACCCACTAACATTGGCTGGGTAACACAATTGTGAACATCATGCAGGAGTTAAAAACTGTATATGCTATCCAATTATGAATCTGCAAGGGATGTTGGTATGTACAGCATGCGACTGTGTCCAATTAGAGTTAATCAACTACATTAGCACTGACACCTATCAGTGTCAACCTAATTCATTTGCTGACATGCCCTGGCAATCGGCATGTCTCATTTTTTACCTTTGAATTAAATGAAATGCAATTCCAAAGGGCAGTCTAGTTTCTCCAAATTCACATCCACACCCATGTTATATAAGATGCATGGACAGGCACAAGTTGAATGGTGTTTTCTGTCGACTCTTCTCCACTCTGACAACTATCTTCTCTTCTAGGAATCCACAGCGGTAACAGCAACACTGCCACAGCCAGGATTCTACTCTACACACGAGACAGAGGGACATATCCAAATGTCATTTGCTTGTAAATGAGTATTCCCGCTGCCTGAACTCGCTGGAAAGGTAGCCACGCTTCTTGAAAATCTAAGCGTCAGATTCAAACACAAACCGAAAGTCCAATGAAATATAAATGAAAGAACTTCATCCAACTACTGGAGAGCATCTTCCAATCTACACATTTTACTACTTGTTCTTCGTGTCGGGTAACCAAGCTTCGTAAAGCAGGTTAGTACATGTTACAGTTTAATACATCCATAAGGACGTGATGCCACATACAGCACTAAATTCTTACTTAAACCAGAGCCGGAATCCACAGAGTAAGTATCTTTCTGTGATACAAATTGAAACAGCTATGTTATGGACTGGAAACTTAATCAAATCTAGGCTTCAGGACTGAATGATTCATCTCTTTAGAATGGCATTTCCTTCATTCATATTTAAGTACTTGGGTATGGGCAGGAGACAAGTTCAGAAATTGCCACAAGGACAGTCGCACTTTTCTGTCAGGTTAACAGAAAGGGGACTTCTTGGTACTCTTTGCAGTTCGGAACTTTGCCACAGACTTTGCTGACTTTCGGTTTCTTTCAGGAATAACGTATAACCAAATTGACTGCCAGTTTTGAAAGTCAGATCCGTAAAAGGCGTGAAGAGACTGACAGGAAGGAAAATGAAAAATGCTATATCTAATCTCGATGGGTAGGATGCCTCCCATCCGGCAATTACAACTCAACTGCCGTCAGAGGAGGGAGGCTGTGAAGATGGAGAATCAAGGAGGACACTGAAGCAAGAGAGAAGGAGAGAAGAGAGAAGCAAGTACATCGTGAAACAAGATCCTGTAGAGATGCAGGATGTGTTGTCAAAATCCCATTCACGCTGCCTATCTGGCATGCTTCAAAGTCTTCCAAAAGGTGGCAGCAAAGCGCCCCGCTAAGCCCCAACCGCCAGTGAATCACCATATTAGTATTCACCACTTGGTTTGGGCATCAAAGGCTCTCATTCACACAGTCTTGGGGACAGCCTTAGCAACCAACCAAAAACACAGAGACGAGATGAGCATAGAAAGACACTCTGCTAACACCGTCTGATACAACCTTCTGAGTGGAAACAGGCATTAGAGGTGATTACCAGTGGGCGTGATGGAGGCGGGGAGAGAGAGAGATAAAAAAAGAGTGCGAAACACAGAGTGTAAAGGCGGAGGGAGGGACGAAGAGCGAGAAGACCAGAGTGTGACTCTTCCTGGCCAATTAAGCCTTCGTCAAGTGTCAAAAGAATCGAAAACACTGCGCTAGGTTGGGAGCTCAGTGTGCTGCTTTGTCATGTACTGCCTTTGAAACGTGAAGGAGAGCTGGGAACAGCAGTGCTCTTTCTGTTGTTTCCGCATGAAAGGTCTGAAGGGCCGGGTTGAAATGAATTGAGAGGAGGATGGGTGAAATGCGAGACCATTCCGGAAGGGCCACAGATGGCAACATAAACAGATTTATTTATGTTTTCATTTATTTTTCTCTGGGAATCCCTAAATATTCAGAAGATAATGAAAAAGGCCCCTACTTGTCGTGGACGAACACGCTTTGTGTTGTGTGTGTGTGTGTGCGCGCTCGTCTGTGTCTTTTTCGAACAGAATAACTTCCATTGTCTCGACCACTGTACAGTCTCCCGTCATGTTTAACAAATCCCCCAGATATATCGGACCACAATGTGCTCAGTAGAATAGGAGCGATTGACTTAAAATGCATTCCTACATTTTCAGCATGTTACTGGCTGAACATTGACTAACTGACCACAGGGCTAGACTACTTAAGATAACAGCCATTTAAAAACTAATTACACTGTAGCAGCAGCATATTTCATTACTGTTGCTCCATTCATTGAATTCCATAATCTAAATGAAAAATCTGGCAAACTGATGCAATCACCTGGCAATTTTGGTGCAGGCGATCGGGACCACGTTGCTGTTAAACTAGACTCTGGGATGAATACGCATCCCAATTTAGCGGGAGGTGTTTTATTTATATGTAAATAAACCCCATGATTGCTAATGTTATCAGGAAATGAACTGGGATGAAAGAGCATGGGAGTCTTGCTGACGGCTGAGTGAATGCCAGTCCACCCAAAGTAATGACTGTTTCCATACAACTTTGACCTAAATAACTGTTATGCATATTAAGCATTGTGATGGACAAGCAATGGATTTTCAACTCATATCTATTTTTAAGATGGAGCTCATTCAAATAAGGAAATAGGTGAATTTTCAACGTCAAAACATATTAGAACGAAAAGAAAAAGAGGGTTTATTTGGAATGGTTTCTACACAGAATCAGTCACATAGCTCCACCTCGACGTAACCTTTACCTCACCATTTGTAAAGGGATGTCTGCATGCTCTAAATAACTTCCTAAACAAAGTTTTATTTTATTTAAACAAACTTTCTGGTCAGAAGGATGGGAGTTTGTACGTTGTAATATTCCATTGTCTGCAGTCAGCCAGTCAAATTCAACAATCCACAGCTGAAAACTCACTTGTTCTAGACTTTATCTGTGGGCCAGGCAGACACACACCTTTTCAGTAGCAATGAGGAAAGGTTGCAGCTAACAGGAAACAGCATTAGTAGTCTAACAAAACACTGTTGCTAGTTGATTACAGGAAAGGGCAAGTTGTTAGTTTGGTAAATTATTGGGGGGCCCACGGTACTGAACACTGAAGCTTGTAATTCAACCCTAGAAGTATCATTGTGTTAGATGCAACATGAATGAAGTATTTGCGCATCTTCTCCAAAATGATTTTTGGGGTTTGAAGACGCTCAAAAACAAATCCATTTCCATGTTTTGCCTTTGAGTTGGGATGTTCTAAGGACTGTTCTCTTCTATTCGTTCCTCTCATCAAAAGTTTATGAAATGTGACTCTTTCAGCTTTGATGAATAAAAGCTGTTTGTACAGTATCTCGTGCTGCATGGTACTCCAGCCACCAAAAAACCCCAGAATATTTTAATCATTTGTGTTTGTCTTTTGAAAGCCATATGGATTTCCAGCTGTTACACCATTTTCCCTGAGTGATAACTCCACTATTAGCTGCTCTAGTGTAGCTAACTTTACAGTTAAACTGAGCATGTAATCAAAATGAATGTCAGGCACCAAAACAACTTGAGGGAAAGATTTTGTTATATTTTTATGTCTGTCAATTGACTGTCACATTTAAAGATCTCTGATCCAAAGGAAACACTCATTTCTTCATGTTATTCTTAAAAAAGCTGCCAATGCCCGTTAACAGGGGTTGGAGGGAGCAGGAACAGGAACAACACAGCTGGGGGGACCTGAACGAGGTCCTGAAATCTATTGTATGCAACTAGTACAGAACACTCAATGACAACTTACACTGCTGCTACTTCAAGAGTCGTGGGGATACATCAGATTCTAATTTGTAATATACCGGTAATGTAATTCTAAACTAACCTTTACTGGAGTATATGAATCTCTACTGTAGCTACCACACACATCCATGTTAGTCCATGTCTAACAGATTGTGTAGTTCTCAAGAGGACTCTTGAGATAACCTTGTTGAAGGGTGTATTGACGTAAGGTAAGGTATACATCATACGGTATAAGGTATGGTATAATGGTACCTCACGTCTACACACATATATTCAGGGTTGCTACCACATTCAACTACATGTTACTAATACACATACAGTACATTTACAAAATAAATTTACAAATGAAACAATGTATTTCACGTGGATGTCACAATGAGCCAGAACAAAATTGACCCTGGTCACTTCCAGGGGTGAATAGGAGTCTGTAGAATCACCCTCAGGTTCCAGAAGGCAGTGTTGTTCTGATTGGGTTTCACAATGGTTGTTTTCGAATCCTAACGGTTCTTTCTGACCTGACAATAAGGTTGTGGTGTGTAACAGCATTACTCTCAGTATCGCTCTCTGTGATATGCAGTGACAAAAAGAGCCACGCCGACTATTGTGTTGACTGGCCTCCGAGCAGTGACAAACACAGTCATGTGGAGAGCCAGGGGGCAAGTGTCTGCATTCACCCCGAGAGCTGGCAGAGAAATCACTCCCATTCTGCTCAATGTGTGCTATAAGGGGCAATTTAGGTTTGGAGTGGCCCATTTCTCCTGTGAAATGCATTATTACTCCAAATGGTATACGTGTGTGTGAACCTGCACACGTTTCCCGTCGAGGATCTGCAGGGAGATGACGTCCATGCATTGCTTTGAGGACATGCGTGTGCATGCGTGCGTACACACGTGTTCAATTGTTTGTGCATTGAAACCCAAAGGGCTTGTCAGCATGTACCAAGTCTGTTCTTCAGCAAGAGCAGCCTGGGTTTTTATGGCTGGGGAGGCCATCTTAGACTACTGCATTAGAATGCAGGACCTGTGCCTTTGCCTCATGTTTAAACACAAGCCTTGCACCATCCAAAGGTGCCAAGTGTTCCCCAGCGATCAACCTCCATGATACGGTCTGGTTATCTTTAAGCCCAACTGCCAAACACTCTGGGACTGTATTCCAAACACGGTTGAGCAATTGCTTAAATACTCAAAGCACGAGGGTTAAGCAGTCAAGGAATATAGCCAATGCAACAGCATTGATTCAAAAAGTGAAAAAAAAGAAGCTTACTGTAATCAACTGTGTAAAAGCATGAAGTTGCTGTCAGCGTTGACGTTTGATTTTGAACTTTCGCTTGTCCTATTGAAAGACATACCCTTTATCGAGGCAGTGGCTAGTGCTAAAGCTAACCATGTTCTTTAGCACCTTGTACTGTATGTCACACTGGACCTCACACGTCGTTTTATAATGGAGGTCACCTTCTCCAAATGCACATAAAACCCATTCCAGGGTGTTTAACTTGAATTACTGTATGATGGATATTATCTCACTGATTTATTCTACGCACGACACAGCTCTCTCGAGTTGAGACTTTGGCAGTAATCTTGGGTCTGTGGCTGGGTTCCCCATTGGAGACTTATCTACTATGATGTCAATGGTGAAGCCAGCAATTTCATTCGCGATTGAAAGTGTAAATTGCCAATTATGTCCTGATTAAGCAACATTGCATCGTTCCTTAGTATGAGCAAGATGCCACTTCAGGAAGGCATTTCCTCTCTTAATATTTTCAGAAATCAAATAGCAAAACAAAGACAAGCTGGTAACTTCCACACACTCATCAATGCACAAGCAAGTTAGTAGAATACCCTGTTTTAACATTGCGTAGCAAGTTAACCTCATCATTCTGTTTCAGTTGGCGTTAAAATTTGGCATTTGCCTTGAAAAAAAATAATATGGGGAACATGATACGCACATAAGCCCAAGGTTTTGATTGGGAGATTTGTTTTGCCTGCACCAATAACAAGTTGCAAACATACCTTTGGTGGTGAAAATGTTGACAAAAAAAACCTTGACACCCTACACTTCAATTACCCTGAAGAGAATCAGCTTTTTTCAAAATGTTAATTTCATTGCTACTGAAAAGTCAAGTTTGAAGAAAATCAGAGGAAGCAGAGCTCAGGTGAGTCAGTCTATCAGCAGCCCCTGTAAGTAAGATAAACATCACACATTCATTAGTTTGGCGCTGTCTCTTTTGGCTCCGGCATGGACCGTTCCATTGGCTCTTAAGACCCCTTTATTGTTATCTGGCATCACAGTGACTCTCCAAGCACAATGCAAGCTCATTTCAATCTACCCTCTCCTTTCTTTGGCTTTATCATTTCATACTTGAGAGCGCTGGAACGGAAATGTTTTCCACGTTCCTCTGTCAAGCAAAAAAAGGAACAGCATGAACAGGACTCACAAATTGAAGCTGCAATGATTACCAGAGGAGGCTGTGTTGAAAATGAACACAAATGTTCTTCTCAAAATAGGTTTTTCCTATTAGAAAGCTTGAAAAAAAAGTTGAGCCCATTGTGTGGATGTTAGGAAGGTACTCAACTCATTTATTTATTCCCATTTAATTGTCATTTTCAACCCAGGTTTAGAGTTGATAATGTGGTCAAATCTGTCACCTCTCCATTGGCTTCGAGAGAGTATTATCTGCACCTTTTGAAAAAGGAAGCAAATGGTTTAAAATTCAAAAAAAAAAATCCAGAAGGCAAATCCATCAAATTATAAACGTCTTCCTGAATAAACTCATCTTGCCTTCACACAATGATGGACAGAAACTCCTTGAGGGAATACAGTATCAACAGCAGCCATACAACCATGGGTAGCTAAACTTCAACAGTGGATCTTTATCATTCCCCGTTGGCCGGGTGAGATTACATACACTCGTTACATCTGTTTAAATACTATTGGATTTTAATAACTAATTCCCTTCAGTGATTAGAGGCCTCTACTGATTTGCCCTTCGTCGTAATTGAAGTAATTAAAGACTGGGTAATGTTGTGTACTACAAGGACAAATGTCACCTAGATTTCACCAAGATAAATGCTGCCACTGTGCCAGCTAATGAAAACCAATTAATCCAGATACCTGTGGCATTACAGTCAAATTCAAACACCCCACCCCCACCCCCCACCACCCAAGTCCATTGCTCTCTCCCTCTCTCTCTTTCACTCTCTGTCTCTCCCTCTTTTCCTCGCCCTCTCTCTTCATCTCCTTCCTTCCTCTCCCTCTCGTTGATTCAGCAAATGAAGTAATTCAATGTAAAGCGTGTTAGCAATTCCGTGTAGATTAGTTACAGCTACGTGTTGGCTCTCTGCTGACATGTAACCAATCTTTTACATTCAGTCACCAAGAGCCTTGTGTTCTGCTCAATCGTGGTGACATGCAGACACCTGTAGGCACTGAGGGCACATCACGTACATCTCATCATGTCTTCCAGGTTCGGTCTCATTAGGGACATGTGGCCACACGTCAGTTCATCTTTTTATCCTATTTGACTCTCACTGGATTACAGGATGTAATTACACTGTCCTTCTATCCCTTGCAGGTTCCAGACAGGACCATGAGGGCCAGCTGAGAGGCCTGTCTGGTATCCGCAGGCAGCAGGCACCTTGCGTCGGTAATTAACAGGAGCTGAGCCTGCCAACTACATTTCCCAGAAGGACGTGTCTCAGTGAGACTTGGTCTGGAATGGCCATCACCAAGGTGAGTAGCCCATTAACCCTCTGCTCCACGGCTGTTATGATTGACAGGTATAAACATAGACTCTAAGAGGCCCTACTAATACCAAGCAAAAAAACGTTGCCCATGTCAAAATAAGTACATGTCGTAGGATAGCATATTTCCATATCCAATTAAAAAGTTAAAAAGATTGTAATATGTGTGTAACTGCCTCGTTAAATTTTGTCATTGTTTTTATATTGATGACTGTAAAAAATCACTTGAGACACAATTCTTTGTTGTGAGTTATTCTGTGAGTCAATATAAATGTATTTCTGCCAGAGAGCAATGCAATCTCAGAGACAGACTGACAGCAAGCTGGCAGATGTATGGCTGTTATATCACTGGTTCCTCCTGCCCCAACGATAGCATCTGCCAGACTGTCTGTTGACAAACATACTCTGATGCCAAATGTGTTTTTTCCCCACAGTAATGACAGGCCAAAAAGTAGGACTGACTCATGCAGATCTGAACAGCCCTTCACCACATTCTGGGGTGCCGGGGTGAGAAGGTGGATACAGTACCCACCCACAACCCACCCCCCCACCCCCCATCCCATGACAATCTACACTGACCAAGAGGCTGTTGCTATAACCACAGTACACCATCCCTCACGCAAAGAGCATTTCCCAATGACATCCATCGACAAGTCAACACATGACATCCAACGGATGCATTGTCCACATCTAAACACCCTAACCTTCTTATACACACTCGTACACATTACCCTGGGTTTGAGAATGAAGCATACAAACACAATTTGGGGATCGGCCTGGTCTGGGAGACTTAATGAGAAGGGGAGCTCCCAGTCGGCCGCCTGGCTCTCCCTTCCCTGTCCATCAGAACCCTCGTTATCCAGGCTCCCTCCGTCGGGCCTACCTGCCTTGTTATCCCCCAGCACTCGCCCGGTACTCGTTACCTCCGGGGAAAGCAGGGAAGCATTGGCGGAGTTGGCTGGATGACTGGACGGTGCGGCACCTGAATTCACCTGGAACTTGACGAGGCAGCTCCTCCACAGCTCTGCGTGTGTGTGAGATAAGTGGTGCCGACGTAAACGGTGTGCTCCACATAGGATGGGTATTCCACCAGATTGCAGCATTTGCATTAACACTCTTAGGGCCGAGCTAGAATAATGGCGATCTTGCACTGGGGTCCCAGCTGGGAGTGTTATGTGTTTCCATCAAGCTCCCCTCGTCCAGTGCAGTGCTCAATGTTTTTGTTTGAATCCGATAAAAGCATTCAAAGTTGATGATGAAGGTTGCAACGCTGAAGTTGCAAGTGCTGAATGCATTTTTAAAGATTCAACAATCAGAGAACCTTCAGGTTTGATACCTGATACGGGCTCGTTCAGATGGTGTGGGATGTTCAGCTAGATGCGCATCATAAAGAACTGCTGTAAGAGCGTCTGCTAAATGACTAAATGTTGTCCGAGTCTCTGTTGTGTATGAAACAAAACACTCTCAGCCCAGCGTCTATGCATCTTCAGTCCCCAAGGAGTACTCATCACCTCAACGGTGTACATTGCGTGAGTCGTGAAAATGGATTCCCGAACGGATTGGCCGAAAATAATTTATCCCCCGAGAGGGTTCCTCTGGTCTCTTGTTAAACACTGTGGAGAAGCACTGTGCGGCCTAATTAATCATCAAGTTTCCTCAGTGCTTGGGTGAAGTTTTCTATTTGGACAGGCGTGTACTTTAGATCTTTATCAATTTCCCTGATCAGCAGTGTTTGCCGTGAAAGAGAGAAAAGAAGACTGTGTTTGAATTGGCCTCTTTATCTCCCTACTAACGGAGCAGCCACCAATTTGAACGTGCGCTGAAAGCGATAACATATTTGATGAATGCCCCCCATCTGTTTTCACTGCCGGCTTGCAAGGTGCTCGACATGCCGCAATTAGGGATTCATGTTCAGTGCACGCTTTTCAAACAAGGCCCATTGTTGTTTCCAGACAAATTCTGATCCCACGTTTCATCAGAAGTGTGGCATATATGCTCTTATTGGCAAACGACAGGACCTATCCAGAAACTACCTGTACTCTGTATACAATATCGTTTTTTAGTGGTGTGTTCACTTACAGTCCAGCAGCAGATGGTAAGCCATACCTGTCTGGCCTATGACTTCCCACTGTGCCCCAAACCTCCCAGTCTGTCTGGAAAATGAGTTGGCTCACAGGGGTGCTTCTCAAACGTTGCCCAGCCATCAACATGTAACCCACACGCTTCCAGTTCAATTAGGAAGCACATTAATTACTCATCCCCAAATCATTTGCGCTGTCAGATGCTCAGTCTGAGGCCAGGAAAATGGCTTGTCTCAAACAATTAAGTCAATAAAAATGAAGCTAATTGAATTAAGAGGAGTGAAGTCTCGTTTGTTGCAGAGTCATTACCACCAAGGAGTTCCTGGGTGGGCGTTATTGATGGCTGTCCTTCCAATGTCGGCGAACTCCGTCGGCGAGCCAAGATGGGTCGGTTAACGGTTAGTGAAGCCCAGGGAACCAGTGTTGCCTTGGCTCCAACACGTGCCCAGATGGCAGGGGGCCGACCCAGCCGGTGGTGGCGCTGCTGCCCAGCTACGGTCCGAGTGCTGTCCTCTGTGCCATCTGCACGCGCTGGCAGTGCGGCAGCTGGTGTATGTGGAATGTTTGCTGGCTGTTTGAAAACGTTTCGACGTGATAATACGTGGGACAGGTGTTGTTGACACAAGCTAGACAGTTATAAGGGACTTGGAGATGGCAGATAAGACATTTTGAGGATAGCTGGTCCCGAAATCCAATGTCCACTGCTGAACCTGGTCCTGCACACTTTCTGCACTCTTTAGTTGCGTGGTCTCTTGAATTGATCATATGCATGCTCAAGTTACAATACTGCCGTTTGTGACAGCCATAGTGACTGTGAAGCTATAGAGCCTACTCCAGGAACGTCAGGGCATCCATAACTGACGTTTCTCCAATTGTAAACAAGTCCCTCTGCCATGGAGCCATCTCACATTGCTATGATTGTCCCCAGAGTCGCTGCGCATGTAATAAAGATTGTGTCATCCTCTGGCCTGACACGGTTGTCTGAGTCTATCAAGGTCCAAGTTCCTCGGAGAGTATAACGGAATAGGTCTGTAGAAAGTAGATAGCGTTCTGAGGTAAGAATTCTGTCTTAGATATGCTGTTTTTATTTTTTTATTTTTTTACTTGACATGATTTTCTTTTGGAGTAATGTTGTGAAATAGAAAGCTTGCTAGTTGTTCATGAAACTGTTTAGGGTGTAACCATGTTTATATTCTCTACGATATCTACTGTTTCCACCTCACTTTGCCTCTTCATTAAAAAATCCTTAGCAATGCTTTGCTCATTCCAACACAAGGAAGTGCATTGTATTTGGCAGTATATAAAGAATGTTCACAGGGATATAATATCTCACCAATCTCATTTCCTCATTCTCCGTTTTTCTTTTGTATTGTCAGATTCACTAATTGAGCAATTATAGTTAGCCACATTATTCTCAATCGGTTCTTCAATGAACTTCCTACAAATCCCACGTAATTGCCTCTGGGCAGTATTTTGTTTACATCACGGAGCTCTGGTTCACATTCTTTTTACATCACAGCTTTGAAAGACATTGTTATTAGTTTGAATCCCAATGTACTATTATTCTATAAAAAAAAATAAAAAAATAAAACATTAGTTCTGTAACCAAGGTCGGTTTTGGCTGATGTACAGTAAATTACATTACATTTATTCATTAGCAGACGCTTTTATCCAAAGCGACTTCCAAGAGAGAGCTTTAAAAAATGCATATGTCAATGATCATAAACAAGGGGATAGCCCCAAACACATTGTGGGTAGCCAAAACATGAAGCATACATTGTGAAAAGCAAGTAAGTGCCAATGGGAAGAAGCATAAGAGCATGTAGTTAAACAAGTTACAATTAAACAACATGAACCTCAAAAGTGCAAGGGTGTACCTGTAGGCAAGCAAGCAACAATAATATAGTTCAAAGCGAGTACAAGAGGTTAAATCAGTTACAACTAACCAACAAGAGCAACAAGTCCCTCCAAAAAATATTCATTGTTTTCCTGGAGGAAACAAATCAGGTCCAGCAAATCATTCCTAAGTGCCGTTGTACTCCCGGAACAAGTGCATCTTAAGCTTTTTCTTGAAGGTGGGGAGACAGTCAGTGTCTCTGATGGAGGTGGGGAGATGATTCCACCATTGTGGGGCCAGACAGGAGAAGAGCTTGGGTTGGGAGCGGGCGCTCTTGAAAGGTGGGACCACCAAACAGTACTGTGAGAGACAAATGTTTCGATTCCTTCAATGTATCTGTCATCCAAATGATTGATATTGATGACAAATGTGATAGCTGTTTGATGTAATGCTCTAGAAGTCATAAGAATCATTTCTATATGTTTGAAATAATACTTTGAGGACCGACTACACTCAACAAATATATGCGTGACTGCAAATAAACTTTCGAAAGCCTGCGTCTCACCTTGGGTTCTGAGAACATGGAACCCTCTTTTGCCACAGTGCAACCAGGTATGTCTTGTAGCTGTATCCGCACACTTTCCATCTTTTGAGAATCGTCCTGATGTGTCAGTAAGAGAATGGTGTGAGCAGTGCTTGTGAGACCACAGAGCTATTCCACTCTG
Source organism: Thaleichthys pacificus (assembly GCA_023658055.1). Lineage (NCBI taxonomy): Eukaryota > Metazoa > Chordata > Actinopteri > Osmeriformes > Osmeridae > Thaleichthys > Thaleichthys pacificus. The sequence continues at coordinate 9,331,212 of CM042873.1, forward strand.
AGAGGAACACCGAGACTGGATCCATTCCAAGAGAATGGATCCACCATGCTGATCTATGCCTACCTCAGTTTAAGTTGACGTTTCACAAAGTCATGAGCTCCTCAGAAATATTGGCTGAAGTGATGGGGGGGGGGGGGGGGGGCATGAACAATTCAGGCGGACACGTAAAGCATTAACAATTGACAATGAATTGCTCACTATCATTGGACATTAGAAATTAAGATATGAAGCTAGGGACGGAAGCCCCAGAAGCAATCTTGACTTAAGCCCAGCAATCATTATTCCGTAGTGGTTAATTGTGCTAATTCCACGAAGCCTTAAATATGCCTCCACAGACCAACGTTCAAATTAATGTGCCGAGTAAGAGCTCCTCCGTTGTTTAAAAAATTAATTACACATGTTTAATGAAAAGAGAAAATTCCCGGTTGTGATTTTCATGGTCTGAATATGGAGTGACTCAAGCAGTGGGAAGATGGATTGTAAAAACGGAAATACTCATTCCTTTAAACATTTCTGGAGACTCAGAAGAACTGTCAGCCGCTTGAAAAGTGGATTTACATTTAGATGATGAATGCTTGACCACTGTTTCATAGAAGTCATGTGTAATTACCTGCTTCCTTCATGTAACGCGGGTCAATAGTTTCACCTCACCTCTGTCAGCTCATCACTACATTTCTTAGCAAGAACCCACGTCAGAATAAGCCATGATTCGACAGGTCAACGTTGCCCTGTAGAACTATAAACTGTATTGTACTAATGACAGTCCTGCTCTATCTGAAAATCGCAATCTCCCGCAGTCAGTAGCCAGATGCAAAGCGACGAGGCCGCTCTTCTGGTTGCATGGAGAGACTCATCTTTCAGTCGCAGGTGTCCCATTCAGTCTCGTCCTGCCTCCTGTCTCTTCCTCTACTTCTTGCCATCTGCTAGCCCGAGGCAGGAGTCTGATAGGTCATGAGCGAATCCCTTGCTTTCGCGGACAATGAAAAGTTTCCTCTTGTCATCCAGCGTCCTCCCACTTCCTCCCTCTTCGATCAAGGCGGGGGCGAGAGAGCGGGAGCCCCAGGCCACCCCGGCAAACTTCGATTTCCGTTCACGTCTAAAGGGTCGTTTTCCTCATATATGTTTACGATGTGTCTCTCACTAAGCACTCGTCACCATGAATGGCCACACAACAAAGTTACTGTCTGTTTTCCTTCCTTAAACTATGCTTTCACCGGAAAAGGAAATGCTCAGATTCTTTAAACAACATTCATCCACAGTACAGCAGCCTGAATGTGCATTAGCTGTTTCTTTTAAAATAGCTAAGTAAGAGCATTATTAGAAATAATTATAGAACTGGATTTGTTCCTAATGTCGTTATGTCATGTGTGTTACATGATACTGTAGCTGGGCAGTTTTGTCTGTCTATGTGGCCAGAGAACACAGCATCCACTCTCAGTATCGAGTGCTGCCGTCGGAATCATCGATTGGAACTCCTGTGATGTTTGCAGTGGATTAAAAAAAACATGTCTAATTTTCTGCACAATCTGCAGCATAAACAAACCCTTTTTTATATTACCCAGCGCTTAACACAGGGGAGGTTGTTTTCGTAATGCGGGCTACGTCTTTTCAGAAGAATAGTAGAACGGAGAAAAAAGAAAGAGGCGCAAAAATGGCCGTTTAATGATGTTTGCCTGTTTTCTTCTCAGTCCATTTCCTTTGGTGGTTTAATGATCTGTGGTGCTGAGTGTTCCTGATGCAGACATTGAATATGCCCGTCTGGCATTGTGTTTGGCACAATGCTATGCTACTTACATTCCAGAGCGACTTCCAGTAAGTACAGGAACATTCCCCCCGAGGCAAGTAGGGAGAAATGCCTTGCCCAAGGACACAACGTCATTTGGCCAGCCGGAATCAAACCGGCAACCTTCTGATTAATAGCCCGATCCCCTAACCGCTCAGCCATCTGACCCTCCAGATGGCTTCGGTTCTTCAGTTACCTTCTGACTCATGTTCAGCATCTTTTCAGTACATTCGACTGATCACTTGCTGTCTGCTTGGGGGAGGCTGATATCAAGCAGAAATGGAACCATTTTATATGGCCAGCTGAATTATTTCTCAGCCGTTCGGCACACATGCTTTTGGTGCAGCTCTTGTACAGCACATAAAAGGAAACCTGTGAGAATGTACCCCTCGTAGTTAGACCAATAATTAGGGCCGTCACTCGAGTGAAATTGTCACTTGCATCACTGACTACAAAGCCATTAATCAAATAACTCAATAATAATGCAGCACACTTTGGAAAATCTTGAATTTACGTGTTCTTTCCCCATTGTTCTGGTATTTGGTATTGTTTTCTATTTCTTCTAAAACTGTACCTTGCAGTGTTGCTTGGCAACAAGTTTTAGTTCTATGAAGAGAAATATGGATAGTTTGTCTTCTCTCCCACACCTCCCAATTATACGTATGGTAAATGGATGACATTAGGGCACACACTGAGGGCCCTGCTAGACCATACAGCTGAAGCCTTTGACATTTCCTTATACATACTGTGCCAGAGGAAACATGGATACGTTGAACCTGACTAGGTCATTGTTAACAGTTTTACTTTTCTTTTTTTGACACATTATGTTCTTAAGGGAGTCTGGAGTGTTCGGAGGAGTAAGGAGGTGTTTGGATCCTGTGCACTGACATCAAGACCAGCTGGTAAGCTGACGTGTTTCACATTATTTGAGTAGCTGCCCAAAATCCATGTATACTTCGCTCTCAGTTTCACTAGCTACTAGTTATTCTAGCAGCCCTTTCAACAGATAGTTTTTTTCTTTGAATGTGCTGTGGGGGCAAGGCCGTAATCATAATACATATTGGGGGGGGACCCCCCCAATATTCAAATCTGGTCAAAATGTCCCCCCCCAATATATTGATATAAAAATATAAATGTGCTACGCTAAGACAGGCAACCACGCACGCTGTCTGAAATTATCATAAAAAATGTCATTCGTCCCCCCCAATGTTGACTCCATGGCTACGGCCTTGTGTGGGGGAGACATTTAAAAAGACCCTGAGGGTAGTCAAAGTGAAGACATACTACGGCACATATTTGCGAAGAGCATCGTGTTGCAAACAAAACCCCATCAAGTTTAGAAGAAGACGAAGAAGTAGAAGAAACATTTCTCTGTCATGAACACACACACGTGTACACACACTACACACACACGTGTAGAGGGGGCGGTGATGCCAGCACACTCACACACTTTCTCAAGTGTCCACCGATGAAATGAAATTGGAAATCGAACACAAGACCTTCTTGCTGTGAGCCGACAGTGCTAGGAAGTGTTTGTGGGTGTGTTTTTTCACACACGCGTGCATGTGTGTATGTGCGTCTGTCAGTAGGGGGGTGAACTTTCTGAAATGTCCCCACAATGTTTTACAATCAGGGAAAAGTGGAGGTCATGTCATCTTGGGCCAGAGTCTGATGCTCTGGGTTACCCTGGCAATGCCTACAATCAGTTTCTCTGATTGTAGAACATTGTTTTCTCTTTCTATCTCTCTCTCTCTCTCTCCCCCTCCCTCCCTCCCTCCCTCACATGCAATTTTGTCATGGTGATTATGCAACAAAGTATGGGGTACTTTGTTGCATAATCACCATGACAAAATTGCATTGTTGATGTAAAAGAAGCACCTGACTAATGCATTTACATAAATAGAAACAATCTGCTTTCAAAATTATGTTTGTATTTTAAAACAGTTATAGCAATAGAACACCCTGTACAGTTTAATGAGGTGAGTAAGGGATTGAGCGTCAATCGACATGCCCTAACTCTCACCAAGAGCTGCTAAAACCTATTTTGCCGATTGCAACAGTTACTAACAGATGACAGAACCTCTGCAAGCAGGGCTAACAACTTCATTTGCACAAGAGTGTGAACTGGATTTCAGTCTTGATGGATGGGTTTGCAACATGGTGAGTGACCTTGACAACAGATGGTGATTATGCTTTCCACTGGTTCTATACCCTCCATCTCGCTCCTATTCTCCCACACTACTCAGAGCAATTAGAAGAGATACAAAAGCATGCTTCAGGGAGATATTACCATGCATAATTTATAGTCTGGGTGCCACGTATCTCCATATTTCATACATTTTAACGTTGCGTCACCTTGTCCAACCTTACCCTTGTCTTCCTTTCTCATGGCAGCTCTAATTTCACTGGTGACATTATGACAAAATGACATTTCAAAGGTTTTAATGTTTCAAAACGTTGGAGCTTTTGGGCTCATCTAGACCAACCCTCCTAAGTTAAAGGTCACTCATGGTTGGCGTCTCTGACTTTTTCATCTGTGAGGCTTCCCAAACTTCATCTTCATCGACACATTCTGACAGGGCACTACATCATATCTGCTGTCAAAACCAGACAGCTCCAGCTCTGTCCACCCCTGCCAATGGAACATCCTCTTAGAGGTCCACACATTTTCAGAGACAGTGGCCTGCCTTGTGCTTGTGGCTGGAATTATTAAGCTGTCATGACACACCAGGGCTTATACCCCGGAATGACAAGGCCGTCTCGCTATGAAAGTGAGACCCAGGGCGGTCGGAAACAGAGCTGCCAAAACACCCTGTCCTCTCTCTCACCCCGGAGTCAGACATGGCTGGATTGGATATGCTAAGCTATCTGTTGATGCCCACACGGCCCTCCGTATCCTAGCGTTTCTATCAGCAACGTGTCAGAGGAGAAACTCTCAACCATGTAACTTAATTCTGGTTCTTTGTTCACAACGTGGATAGGACAGATCTTGTTTTCTCACTCACTCTCTCTCATTTTTCAATTTCAATGTTGCCAAAATAGTACGACAACAATCCTTTTCACCAAAGCATTAGGTGAATTATAAATTATATCACATATATTGTCCACACTCTCTCTTTCTCTCTTTCTTTCTCTCTTTCTTTCTCTCTTTCTTTCTCTCTCTCTCTTTCTCTTACACACACACACTTACACAGTAGAGAAGCATGTCACCTTTCCAAATTACAGTGAGCGTCCATAGCTGTGCCCTGTGGTGGATGAGAATTGGTGTGAAGGTAAGATTTATCCCCGGTACACTATCCATCAGGTCAGTCCGAGCAGCAGACCTTGGGAAGGTTTGCCCATAAAAGTAGAGCCTTGCTTGAGCTTTTTATAATACTATCACTGTAAAATGGCTGAAGGTCAGCTTCACTTTCACTCATTCAGCCAGAAATACTGTACTGTCCTAACTAGACCCGGTTCAGTAGTAGTTGAACACTCCTCTGTCTGGTAAAGGTCTCTGGCAAAGCCACATAATCCTAGGATTCCACTCAATGTTTACAAACCCGTTTTAATATCCCAGGAAGCTTAGACCTGGCTCTGCTCCAAATTTGGACCTTCTCATTCGAAAACGGGTAGAGACGTGAGCCTGGCGAGAAAACTGGTGAAAAAAAAAAAAAAAGACCGGGCTTGCGATGTCGTCATCGTGTTGTCAGTAGAACTATCTAAACGATTGAGTTCACAGCATAGCGACTGGAGGAGCGTAACCATTACAACAGTGTAAGAGCTATTAGTCATTGACGGAGGGTGAGTGTCATGTGTGCCCACGACTTGTGTCGTGTCACATTAATAATGGTAATGACAGCATTAGTGTGGCTACGTGGTGCGTCATTCAGAGTTCCGCCGAGGGCGGGTGACAAGGTCATTTGAGAGGACGCTCCGAGTGGTGACACTGTCTGGTCTCTCTGAGAGTTGGTGCACTGTGCCATTTTGGCTGAAGTGACAGAAGTACAGTTGCAGATGAGAACATATATCATCTCTTTCTTCCTGTTGGCAGGCAGCACTTTTCGAGATGTGTATAATTAAGTCGTGTGGAACAAACACACAGTATTTAGCTGTCAGAGGATTGGTTCCAGAAAAAAAGCAATGGGGGAAAGAGAAAAAGGTGATTAGGAGAGAAGTAGACAATCTGCCATCCAAATCATTCATCTATTTCTCCCATGTACCCTCTCTCTCTCTCTCTCTTTCTCTTTCTCTCTCTCTCTCTCTCTCTCTCTCTCTCTCTCTCTCTCTCTCTCTCTCTCTGTGTCACTCTCTCTCTCTGTCTCTCTCTCTTTCTCTCTCTCTCTCTCTCTCTCTCTCTCTCTCTCTCTCTCTCTCTCTCTCTCTCTCTCTCTCTCTCTCTGTCACTCTCTCTCTGTCTCTCTCTTTCTCTCTCTCTCTCTCTCTCTCTCTTTCTCTCTCTCTCTCTGTCAACCTCTCTCTCTGTCTCTCTCTCTCTCACTCTCTTTCTTGATCTCTCTGTTTTCATAACTTCCTCCAAATTGTTCGAAACATTGTCACTCCCAAAACATTGCATTTGTTTCCCAACAAGTTTGTTGTCGTGTGTGTCTGCGTGCCAGACACAGATATCAAAACAATTGGCTGGTGTTGCATTTCCCCATAGCCTCGATGTCTGCAGTGGTGCATGATTCTCTACCCCCCAAGACATTACCATTTACCAGGCAGCTGTGTGAAGCTAATTGGCGGATGTAAAAGGCTGTTTGCGCATCAGATCCATCCAACGTTTTCATTGAAGGATAGGCTGTGTGTTTGAATAGTTGTTTCCTTTGGGGCTAAACGGCACACAAGCACGCATACAATGGCACAAGTAATGGGCAACAACACACGCATATATAACACACACATATACATAACAACCCCCCCCAACCCCCCCTCCCCTCATGCACCCACACGCACCGTTTGTTTTCCAACAGTGGGCAGCATTTCCCCACCAGAGCTCCTGCCTGGAGTTTTCAGGGCAGTATAAACACACATCTCATCCTTTTGAGCTTGGTGCCGTCCTGAGCGCGGACCTGCCACTCTGACAGAGTAATTACCCTGTGCTCCTTTACTGCTAATGAGAAGGTAAAATACGAGCGTCTGGCCACTGCAGTCATTTGTGACCCTCTCTCTCCCCCACCGGCGGAGAGAGAGATGGCAGACAAGACTAATCTGGCTGCACAAGCCACTGGGGATTTCTTTTTCCACTTCCTCCACTCTCACCTGCACCAGCAGCAGCCCTGCAGAGAGGTGGGAATTACATTTACTGTACCCTGTGTGTGGGTGTGTGTGAGTGTGTGTGTGTGTGTGCGTGTGTGTGTGTGTGTGTGTGTGTGTGTGTGTGTGTGTGTGTGTGTGCGTGCGTGTGTGTATGTGTGTGTGTCTACATTGGGAATCAGGTTTGACCTGATTGCGTCTCTGTTGATGTGAGTTGCATCAATCTGTGGCCACGTTGTAAAAGTTTAACCTCTCTGTGTTCATATCGGTTTAGATAGTTTATTGATTTGTTGTCTTTCTGTGCAGGTTGTCCTCCTCTCTCTGAGGGCTTTACTGGAACGTAGGAACAAGCCACATGAAGAAAACAGTGTGGCGCAGTACCATCAGGTCACCTCACATCCGGTCAGGTGATCGCATTGAGGTTTGCTTTTTGACATCCATCTTCTCATTGGCCCCTGGGGCAGGTCTGCTGGCTAGTTGGCCAATTACAGCCTGACATCTGGCAGAATGGCTCAGACATTGCATGTGTGTCCCTCCCGTCTGCATGGCCAGTGTCGACAGGAGAGTGAATTTTTGCCTTGAATTCTGCGATAGAAATGTGCCTAGCTAATGGGTGACACTATGACCAGCACTAAGAAGGCCTCAGAGAATAACGAATACCACATCCTCTGAGTTGCATAACACTGACCTTCATTTGTATTCTGATTCTATCTTTACTTTATGGACTTAAAAAAAAAAAAAATCTCCAATAACCAATAACACATTTCCATTTCATTATCTATTCTCCTTTGATGTAATCACTATTCACATCTAATATAAATTTGACATTCCAGTGTCAGGGACGACCCTTTTCTTTCCCAATGAGAAAGCAGTTAGGAAAGAACACGGATGGATAAGGAGGCAGATTATGTGATGCCCTTCAAATAATCAGTCCCAATGCAACAATGTCCCTTGAGAATCTGCAATTTCATCCTAAAAAAGGGTCTTGAAAAGCTCTCATTATGCATTTTTGGAATGTCTCATTTGCCATTAATTTAAGATTGTCAGTAACTCATACCAAAGGGTATAAAACATATGCTGTTCAATTTAGAAGAGAACGGGAAATAAATCCTATAAGCAATAACGAACAGATATGACTAAATATGAATTGTGCAAATATGTCCCAGTTAGGGGCCATTAGAGAGTGAGTAGAGATCATGTGTCTTGCCCTAACAGAGCATATCAAATATATTGTGGGATCATCTCTCTCAGACACTATATCTGGACAAAAATGTCAGCCTTATGGACACTAAAATAAGAGGACACTGTACCTTTTTCTTTCCTTTCCAAAGACGTTGAGACAAAAGATTTTGAGCGGGGAACAGAACGGTTCAATTTAAGAGAACACTGCAAGTTGAACCCTTCTGTTCCTCACTACACATCTTCCTTCTCAACATTATTGGAAGGGAAAGAAAAACAGTGCAGTGGTCTAACTTTTTCCAGAGCTGTATATCTGGACAAAATGTCCGCCTTCTGGACACTGGCTATTCTGTTGATACTAAATCTGGTATCAGTAATAGATCAGTAATCTTTTTTTTTTTTTTTTTTGACAGAAATACCGGTTCTTGGTCTTCTGGTCAATCCTCTGATTGTCAAACATAGCAATGATTCATCTGTAGTATGTATTTATCTCATGACACTGTTTTGCAACATTGTAAGCCACTGCAAAGCGAGACAGGTACACTTAGCTACCTGTAGCTATCCAGCTCTAGTCATAACTGTAGCTCATGTTTCACTCTGAGGGAAATACCACACAAAAGCTCCAGAACTTTTGTGTTTTGTAGATAAGATGCTACATCCAGCCAGAACATTGGATTTCTTGCATATATAAGTTGTATTTTGTTCGCTATTGTAAGACTGCATTGGAAGAGTATTCCCATTCAAGTTAGTCATTGAGTGCACTCATTCACAAACTTTCCTGTGGCTCAGTTAGCTACAGCATTGCACTTTGGAAAATATAAATCCAAATCAACTTAGGTACTCATAATGAGAGAAATGTTGAATAGATTTCTCCCTTCTTGTTCAGAAAATTATTTATCAGAATGTCCAGCCAAGTCACAAGTATGTTTCTCTAACTGGTTGGATGAAGCTTTTCAGAGCACATTTTCCTGCCCAACCCGTGTCCCGAATCTTTGGAGCCCAAAAAATTCTACCCTAATTGGTGCAATGAATTGGATTATTCTAAGTGTAAATGCCCTTTTCTACCAATCAAACTGAATACACACATGCAACAGAGGTTTCCACCCATACCAAGAAGACTGTTAAAGCTGCAACGGAGGCAGAAAACAAAAGTAGGAACATGTCCTCACCCACCTGCTGTACTTGCGTTGGTGACTGTTAGCCACCCGGAGCACCATTCATCATTGTCTGTTGCAAATGCAATTTTGTGTGGTCAAAGAGAGAAAAGGGAGATCAGAAAATGACATCTCCCTTATTCAGATGGAGTGATTTTCCGCAGACACAGGGATGTGAAGGGCTAACCACAGGGTGATGAGCAGGGGCTGTCTGTTGACATGTCTACAAAAGACCAACCCTTATCATGCAGGCCAATCTACACCACTCTGCCGCTGCCAGTCATTTCAATTCTGTCCTTTTTTTCCGGGGAGTAACTGTATATAGTTGTCTGTGAATACCATTTCCATCTTTTATTCTGACATAAATGTTGGTCAGGCAGACTGGTTTCTGTTTTAAGGACCTCTGGACCTGCTTCCAGGAAAAGCAACTAACCTCCTTCCCCGATGAACCCGCTTGTGCTATTCAGCAGAGTAATGAGGGTCGGCCCAACACAAGTCCCAAGCCCGTGTTCTCTCGGCATGTTGATTTTTTGGGGGTATGAAGATTAAGTCAATTGGATTTGGAGGACAAATATCTGCCAACATGATGCAAGGTTCAGGTGTGTGCATGTGTGTAAGTGTGAAAGCCAAATATGGAGGGCAAAAGAGAAGGAGAGAGCAGGAGAAGGGGTGGAGGAGAGAGAATTGGACACAGAGAGAGAGAGAGAGAGAGAGAGAGAGAGCGAGAGAGAGAGAGAGAGAGAGAGAGAGAGAGAGAGAGAGAGAGAGAGCGAGAGAGAGCGAGAGCGAAGGGGGGGGCAAGGCAGAGCAAGACAGAGAGCAGGCACGACCGAGGGAGGAAGCCAGGAGGAGAGAGGAGGAGCGGATGAAGGAGAAAGAGAGAGCAGTGTCCATCTCCGTTCACATATTTTCACATTCAGTCGGGACAACATGAGCAAGCACACGGAATCGTCCGCGTCGTCTGTCTCGATCCAACACTGGACAGACTAATTACTAGGTCTGCCTTTTTCTTTGACTGTCTTTTACATTTGAAAACCCTTTCTTTCCTGCTGGGCCAGTGAAAGCCTATTACAGCTCTCCCTTTTTTGTTGTCGTCGCGGAAGCTTTCATCGGTCTAAACGTCATTTAGAGAAACCACCCTGGGGAAAAAGCAAAGGGATAAAAGCAGGAACCATCCCACATCCTTTGCTTGTCATTCTCCTGCCACTTATTATAAGACACATCATTAACACCCCCACCCTCTCCCCGGCCGCTAACAAACACACACTCTGCCCCCCAAAAGTGACCAGGAACATTTGAGATATTCTTAAATATATATTGAACGGTAAAAATGCATTTAATATGTTGATCGTAAAACACCAAGGGTATTTCTATGGTCCCAATCATGACTGTGTTTTTATTCCAACCATACTCAATAATCATGTGGTGCATCCTTAATTGGTATTGATTGTACATTTCCAATAAATGGCACTCTGTTGATCCATTACATCTTTTGTAAACCACAAAAGCTTTTCTTATTACAATTCACATGGAACACACTGGCTCGTAGCTGGCATCTGAAATTAGTTTTCAACAAAGCATCATTTAAAAAGCTCGCAGCACTTGATGAAATAGGGGTTTACAATAAACCAATTACATCTCCAACTGAGCAATTCTGCTGCACATTTCAGGAAATAAGGGGATATACGCTACCTTGAAGCCCTAGTAGACCATAGATGGAAGACCATAGTTACGAGGTAGAAAGGTTTTATTCGGAATGTTTTCAAACATCATGAGTCATCATCATATTGGCACTTCTTTATTATTTTCCTAATAACACCTGGAAAAGCGATTGTTTGGGGGTGGGAGCTGCAAAATGTTCACGATCACCACAGAGGTCACATCAAGCTGTGTCTTTTTCTCTTGGACCTCTGCAGTCTCCCTTTTCATCCCCGGTGCCAATAATCATTATAATTCATGTATCCCTCTTAAGCTTTTTAT